>JACEHZ010000673.1:0-442514 GCA_017893485.1 Hemerocallis citrina | reverse complement strand
AACTACAGCACTTCGTCCTTCACTTGAAATTCTACCAATTTTCCTGTGCCGACCTGCTATTTCACTTCTTGATCTCTGGATCAGACTTCCGACCGTCGATAATCTTCTCTCTCAGTGTAGGCTGAAGTCTCAACTATGCTAAAGACGCTCCTAGTCCTTGCAACACAATTTCAATTCACCTCGATGGAGCTCCTCTGCTAATTTCCCCTAAGTCGTGATCAAACAAGACAAGCTTCTATTCCCGATTGAGCGCATCTGCCACCACATTTGCTTTGCCCGGATGATACTTTATTTCAGGACGGATATTCTCTAGCACCTCTAGCCACCTCCTTTGCCTCAAATTCAGATCCCTTTGCTGGTAAATATACTTCATGCTCTTGTGATCTGTGTACATATTGACCTTCTCTCCATACACATAGTGCCTTCATTGCTTCAAAGCAAATATAATTGCTGCCAACTCCATATCATGGGTTAGGTAATTTTTCTCATGGGGTCTCAATTGCCTAGACCCATACGCTATAACTTGTCCGTCTTGCATCAATACACAGCCCAATCCTCGGTGTGCAGACATTATAATCAATCCCTGCTCTCGGCAAAGCCAGTATCGGAGCGGTAGTCAACATCTCCTTCAACTCTTGAAAACTTGTTTCGCACTGCTCCGTCCACTTAAAACTTACATTCTTCATCGTAAGTCCCGTGAGTGCACGGCTATCTGAGCATAGCCCTGAATAAACCTCTGGTAGTAACCATTAAAACCCAAGAAGCTTCTAATCTCCGTCACTGTTGTTGGTCCTCAGCTAATCCTTCACTGCCTCTATCTTATGTGGATCAGTGGTCACTCCCTCCTTAGAAAGGATATGACCCAGGAATGCAACTTCGGACCTCCAAAAGTCACAATTGGGTAATTTGGCATACAGTTTCTGTTTCTGCAGCTTCTTCGGTACCTCTGCTAAATGCCCAGCATGTTCTTCCTCTGACTTGGAGTAGCCCAGAATATCGTCGATAAACACCATGGTGAAAGAGTCGATGAATGGTCGCAGGACCATGTTCATCTTGTCCATGAATATAGCCGGTGCATTTTTCACTCCAAACGGCATAACCAAGAACTCACAATCTCCATGTCGAGTTCGGAACACAGTCTTGTGCACATCCTCTTCCTTAATACGAACTTGGTGATGACCCAACCGAAGATCTATCTTGGAGAAAATTGTTGCTCCTTGAAGTCGGTCGAATAAATAATCAATCCGCGGAATCGGATACTTATTCTGGACAGTCACTTGTTAAGCTCCCTGTAATCGATGCACATCCTCATCGATCCATCCTTCTTCTTCACCAATAGAACGGGCGCTCCCCAAGGCGATGCAATCGGTCTGATAAAACCCTTTCCTAACAGCTCTTCAATCTGCTTCTTGACCTCATCCTGTTCCACTGTTATCATTATGTAAGGTGCCTTGGATATCGGTGCATTCCCTAGCTGAATGGAAATGATGAATTCCACATCCCGATGAGGTGGTAGTCCCAGTAGATCTTCCAAGAATACTGTCGGAAAGTTCCGGACTACAGGGAACTTCTTAACTTCCTTAGGAATCTTCTTCTTGGTCAGAGCTGACACCAACTCCTTGTATTTTCTCTTCCTTGAAATGTTATTGCTGGTAATCCTCGTGCCTTTACCATAACTTCCTTGCTCTTGCATTCGATACTGGCATTGTAGATCGACATCCAGTCTATGCCAATGATTATATCGACCCCCAAGACTAACAACTCTATGAGATCGATTCCAAAGACTCTTTCTCCGATCTCGAGGTCGCAATCAGCATAGTACCGATCTGTAGTCAATGTTTCTCCTGACCGAGTAGCTACCGCTAATAACTTGGCTGGGAAAAGTTTTGGTTCAACTCCCAACCGTTTAGCAAATTTAGGTGACACAAAAGTGTGAGATGATCTAGTATCAAACAAGAAAATAGCCTTTATTCCATTTATTAGAAGTTCCCCTGTTACAAAACTCTTAGTACATAACACTCTTCTAATACAAACACTGGAAATAACAGCAGAAAAAACTCTATCAGATGCTCCCATACCGGTGATGACATAGTCAGCATCCTCTGCATCCTCTTCTGTCAGAGCGAACACTCGCCCCTGGTATAGTTTCTTCCCTGGGTCGGCCTGCTTCTGATTTGGCCCTCCCGGATGGAATTGAGGGCAGTCTGGCTTGATATGGCCCTTTTTCCCGCAATTGAAGCAAGTTATTCCCTTCCTCCTATTCGGGCACTCTGCCTTATAGTGATCATTCCCTCCATACAGGAAATAGGTACTTGGCATTCCTACTACAGCAACTGCATTTGCCCCGGTCGGCTTGAACTTTTGCGCTAGGGGTTGCCTCTTGAAGTTGTAGGAGGTTGCGGGCCTTTTACCAGCACTCCAGTTATTCTTCTTCTTCTGCACCAACTGGTACTGTTCTGCAGCTCTTCGTACCAGCTTATCGAACTTCTTGATACCGAGGGGTATCATTCGAGACCTCAGACTTGGCCTCAGCCCCTGCTCAAACTTCTCTGCCTTCTTAGCCTCATCGATCACTAACTCCGGTGCATACCTCGAAAGCTAAGTGAACTTCGTCTCATACTCCCGAACTGACAAACTCCCCTGCTGTAGGCCCAGGAACTCCATTGCTTTTTTCTCCTGCACATCCATCGAAAAATAGTGGATGCGGAACTCTTCCAAAAATTCCTCCCAAGTAATGGGTTCATTTCCCAAGGTTCGCTTCATGGACAGACACCAGACCCCAGTATCCTTCTCTAGCTGAATAGTGGCCAGCTTCACCTTGCTAGCCTCTGGAGTCTCCAAGGCCTCGAACATTGTTTCTAACTGGCGAATCCAATCGTCTGCTACATTAGGATCCGCCTGGACCTCAAACACGGGTGGCTTCATCCGCTTGAACGATTCCACCAATTTGATTGCCTCCAAAACTTGTACTGCCTGCCCCACCCTGGTGTTTCGGTTCACACTTACGGCAAAGGTGTTGAGAGTTTGGTACACCCCGGGCCAGTTCTGTTTCCAGATCAAGCCTGTTGCCTTCACCGCTGGATCCTTCACCATTTCGAATTCTTCGTTCGGCCATTTTTGGGTTATAAAACTTCATTAATAACCAAAATAGCAACAACATAGACTTTTCCTACAACATAATTTATTCATTTCCAAAAGTAAACTTTATACATTCAGAAATAAAACTTGTCCATACATCCAATACATAAACATAAGAAAACTCAAACATAAAATAGTCTGTACTCTACGGTTTCTCTTGGCTTCTCTGAGCTCTCCTCGTAGTTCATCTATTTCCTTCTTCATCTCCTCGCATCTTTGACGGCATTCTTGCTTTCCCTCAACGAGTTTTGTTGTCTAGCTTGGTGAAATGCCGAGCAGTCCTGTGACAAATCTTCTCTAGCTCCAACACTCTGTGACTCAGAGCTACAATGTTCTGCTTGTCCTCTGCATGATGAGCTTCCAAGTGGTTTACTCTCCACTTATGGATGATCAATTACTCCCGGAAAGAAGCGATAAGGTGGTCCTTCTTGTCTTGAATCGGCACTTCATCTGAGAATTCATCTGGGGAATCAGGAGAAGGTAGAGTGATCTCCCGAGATTCAGGAAATTCTCCCTCTTCTTCTTCTGGGTCTTCCTCCTCTTCGGGTTCTTCTTCTTCTTTGGGCTCTTCTTCTTCGGGGTTGTAATGCCCCGTCCCAATACTCAGAAAATTTATTTATTTATTTATTATTTATAGTACAACTACCCACCACAGGCTGCCTCTCAAAAGGTGGTTAACCAATTAGGTAACTCTTGATCATAGGCAATTATATTTATTATTTATTAATCTTGTTAAACTCCCGATATGGGACAAATCTAATCTATACCCACTGGCTCTCTCATGCTGACGTCAAGCCACACCCCCCCCCTTCGGGCGGGCACCATACCCACATCAGCACACACCCAAGACAGCCCCTGCTGCCTCAAGCTCCTGGGCCCCCGCCTACCACGCCCACGTGGTAAGCATAGCAGCAGCATCTGCTTCTGTTGTCCTTCCGTGGGCCCCCACTTCGGCAGCCAACCTACAACACCCCCATAGAGATTTCTATGGGGCAGCATCACATTCTCTTATATATTATATATATAATACTATATTATATTTCTTCAAAATTATGGGGTGTTACATACCCCCCCCCTTTTAGAAATCAGCATTCTCGTTGAGTACGGGGCATACAACCTAGTGTAGGATCTCCTTTCTAGCCGATGTGGAGCGGGAGTACCCTGATTCAGCTAATTACGGGCCAGCACACTGACCATAGCTCCCTCTCAGGCATACATCTCGCCGATGTAGATGGAGTACCCTGATTCAGCTAATTCTAGCATACTGTCCTTGGTCAAACTACCAACGTACTGACCTAAGCTCCCTCCCAGGCATACACTACACCCACTCTTTTTTCACATTCGGTGTCGAAAGTCAGCTCTGATACCATTTGTAATGCCCCACCCAATACTTAGAGAATTTATTTATTTATTTATTTATTTATTTATTTATTTATTTATTTATTTATTTATTTATTATTTATAGTACAACTGCCCACCACAGGCTGCCTCTCAAAAGGTGGTTAACCAATTAGGTGATTCTTGATCATAGGCAATTATATTTATTATTTATAATCTTGTTAAACTCCTGATATGGGACAAATCTAATCCCTACCCGCTGTCTCTCTCGTGTTGATGTCAGGCCACCCCCCTCAGGCAAGCCCCACGTCCACGTCAGCACACACCTAAGACAGCGCCTACTGCCTCAAATTCCTGGGCCCCCCACCTGCCACTCCCACGTGGCAGGCACAGCAGCAGCATCAGCTATTGTTTTCCTTCTCTGGGCCCCTACTTTGGCAGCCAACCTACAACACCCCCCATAAAGATTTCTATGGGGCAACATTGTAACACCCCGGACCCGGCTCCTCGAAGTCCGAGACACAACAAGAATCTTTTCCTTCGATTGCATCTCAGCACAGTAATAGCACAGAATTTTAAAAACTTTTTTTATTGCCAAATGAAGTCATTACATTATTAATTACAAATATTATCTTGTTCTTGAACAAGAAATACAAATTACATCATCTATTACATTATCATTACAACATTAACATGTTCTCGAACAAGGAATATAATTACATCAACTTATTCTAAAACAATTACAAACACCACTGGTCCTCGCTATCTAGAACGGTAGTCAACTGGTTCTTCTAGAAGCTCCATTGAGCGGTTATGTCGTCTTCCTGAGGAGTGTCCTGTAGTTCGAGTCTTCTGTTGCGCAACTCTGATTATTCTTCACCTATTCAAATGGTAGGTAAGTACACTGCTCCTCCACTTGGATGCTCTACTCATCTTGAGTTTCCCCTGTATTCGCGATCCGGTTTTCAACACCTAATTGAGTGGGCACGTCAGTACATATACTGACGCAATGTTGATAATAGCAGCGATCTCCAACTTGCTCAAACACAATCAGTCTTGATGGAAAAGGAAACGTGCATCCTAATTATCTTGTGTCTGTGTATGCCATGATCTGAAGTCTAATGCACAGTACAATGTACAGAAAACAAATGCATTTAATCTAATGTCAGCAAGACTGGACACGCATGCATCCCATACTACATATGCTCCGGATCAAGTCACCTTCTCTAGTTTCAGGGTTTCGAACCCTCGCCATGCAATGCATTCTACTATTGTACTCAACCTATTCCTGATAGATACAACGTGGCTGGTGAATCCTACAGTTATTAATGTGAAACATAGTGTTGTCCCTGTTTGGCACTAGTGCCCCAATCCGGTCTGGATCACACCAAAAGGCCGTGATGATCTTATAGATACACAATTGCATATCTATGGCACCGAAGATCCATGGGACAGTAGCCCCATGGTCTGTTCGTGTCCACATAACATAAAAACATGACGTCCTCGAGGGTCTAATCTCCCTATCCGAAAGGAACTCTCTCGTTCTTACCACGACACTTCATGAATAACAGAGCGAGATACGGCTCCGTATCCTGTTGACAGGAAGAGACAACCCTGGTTATCACCGCCTAGTGCTGGCCCTTAGAACAAGTCAAATTATAGGGAATCACCTCTAACATCAACTCGGTCTTTAAGCGAAAAGTAAAGAAACTTAATTGAATAACAGTTTACTGAAAATACGTTTGTCACCTAAAATCATGCACAGTGTTTTATTAAACAATTGATCCCTGACTGGTCTATCAATTAATAACTAGGCGAGTCGATACTCATCAGCTGCCATACTCCTGTTGGTCCTCGACCAAATTCCCGGCTCGTGACCCTCAGCGAGCAGTACAACGGTGCCCCGAGGAAAGCCTTACACCTGACAATAGAGTTAAACATACATAAACATCAACACCTGACTTATTGACAGATCTAGGGTACTAATACACCGATCATAAAATAGTTTCAGTAATACCTAGGTCAGAAATGGATCTGACCTGATCAATTAACTCAAACACTGGCGACCCGATCCCATCATTTGCCACCACCTCTGACTTGGATCGCATCCAGTATCCCGGTCCGAGATCAATTATCCTTTGGGTAAGAATTCATCGGTGCAAGAGGGATGATTATCCAGTTCTCGAGGTAGAATAAATCAATTCTAGTCTTATGGATTGATCGTCGTAGGGTAATACTTTACCCTAGACGCTCCAAACCAGTCCTAAGAGTTGATAGTTGTAGGGTAATTTCTTACCCTAGAAAATTCACCCACTCCACTCAAATCAAGAAAAATCATCACACACATTTGAACATACTCAAAACATGATCAAATTAAATATTTTAAGTATAGCAATGCTACTAATTCACAAATCCGCAACTTGGAGTAAGCAAAATAATCACTCCACTCCTATTGGCCTAGATCTGTCCTGATATTAGAAAAATCATAACTTCTAAACCACACACTAGAATTACACGAATTGATACTTTTTGGGAGGCTAAGAATGTTTACTTCAATTCTTAAGTTGACCATTTTCTCAGATTTCAAACACAGTTCCATAAATCCATAAGTTTACTACTATGCCAATAGAGTTTTCTCAAATTCTATATCAACTCATACACAACTCCTGAACATAGAAAATTCATAACTTTCAAGATACAAATTAGAATTGCATGATCTTACCCATTCTGGAAAGCTAAGACTCTATACTACAAGTCTCTAGTTAACCATTCCTTCAGATTCAGCCATCTAGATGCTATAAAATTCCTATATTTTATCAGCTGTACATTTCTTCAATGCAATTGTTGCTTCTTGATAATAAAATAAAAACTTGTTCACTTATCAGAATTACTCGATCTTGGATTCTATAGAAAGATGGGAGTGTCTACTACAACTTTCTAGGTGATAACATCCACAAACTCATCGATTAAAACATTGGAAAACCCCTATTTTTGATCAGGTGTACACAGAAAATGAGTTACTCTACAAAAACAAGGTCTTTTTATTAGGACTGATTCTGTTCCAAACTTAGAAAAATCATATCTCTTTCTATACAAACTGGAATTGCATGATTCTAAATGTTTTTAGAAAGCTAATGCAACTATCTTAATTCCTGAGCAATCGCACCAAAAACTCGAGTTCCTTTTGGAATACTCTCTACTACAAATCTTTAGTTGATAATTCTTCCAGATTCTCAACTCACAAATCCATAATTTCTCAAATTCACTGACAAGTTAGAATTTGAACTGAACTGAACATGCAGTAATCAAAAATTAATATCAATTCAACCATACCTCCAATTATTATGAAACTTAAGATTCATGAACTACGCATATACAAGTTCATTATTCCCAAAAACCTCATGAAGATTCAAAATACTTAAGGAGTTATACCCTTTTGAAATTAATAGAAAATCAGTTCTGTTTTCATATAGTGAGCCAAGTACTCTTTCACAAACAAATTTTAAAAGTCCATCAAAAGTTGTTTATAAGTTCTAAAATTTTAGATATATGAACGAAACATATAGGAGAGGCTACCATAAAAGTTTCATTGCAAGATTATACTCTGAAAAATAATTAAAATCATTTGAACATCAGGTTTCACCCAAAATAGAGCCAGTTTTGGCTCAGGGACCACTCGACCAAAAATGAATTTGTAGAAATACAAAATAAATTCTGAAAAATATGATATTTGAAACTAAGGTTGTTAACACATTCAAGAGTCTATACAAAAAGTTTGGACTCAAGATATCTTACCAATTCCAAGATACGAATTTTCAAACATCATTCTAAAAACAAGATATAGCCAGTTTTTGTGTTGCTCACTGTTTCGAAAAGAAACACTTTGTTGTGCTATCAAATGGATTCTAAAAATTTGAAAATAAATTGAGCATGCTCAAGATTCATATTAGAGCATGCCAAAAAAAATATTAATGCTAAATTCAAAGCCATTTGCAAACTAGAAATTTCCTAACCTCTCAACTACACAATAAGCACTACTAGCATACAAATTTGTGTTTTGATATAATTTCCAAGCATACACACATGCTAACAAGATACTATTTGCATTCTACACATCATCATCATAACAAAAAATAATAATAATAAGTTTAGAAAAACGCCTACCCAATGGAGCTTGATTAAACAATCTCCTAGCCTTCAAGAGCTCCTCCTTCTTCTTCGTCCTTAACTTGCTTCCATGAGCAAAACCATACAAAACAAAAGTAAGTAAAAACTAAAATACTTCTCTACTACTCTCTCACAATCTCTCTTTCTTCCTCTCAAACTCTCTCTTTCTCTTTTTTTTAAATTTTTTTGAACTAACCCAAAAAGAAGAAGAAAGAAGAAGAATTGTCAAAATGAAGTTTGGAATTGGAGAATGGAAAAAAATGGAGAATGGAGGGGGGGGGGGGGGGGGGGGGCTGCTATGGTGGAGGGTTGTGATGGAGTGGGAGAAATGAATTGTTAGATTTGAGCCAACACAATATTAGAAACTTCATGTGCCTTCCAAGTGTCTCATGATAGCTTCCTTCATGGCACAAATGGGACCATTTAATCTCATCAAGATGAAACCAAGATGATCAACTAGGTTAGGGTGTGAATCTTATACACTCCTACAAATTTATATATATAATTATATATACATATATACAACTATACAATTATATATATACATATATACATACAAGTATACAAATCCAATTCAATGCTATCCAAATAAATATGTATACATACAAATATATAAAAATATATGCATATACATATACATACAATTATTCATGTACATATATATCATATACAATCTAATCAAAATACACATACATACATATATATATATATATATATATATATATATATATGGTAAAAGGGATATAAGCAACTTGTTCATTTAGTAGATGAGCAAGTGATTATGTGGCATGCATGTGATTCATTGGACAACTAACCCTTTTAAGGATTTTTCAATCACATGCATGCCACATCATCAATTGCTTATTTACTAAATGAGCAAGTTGCTCATACCCCTTTTCCCCATATATATAGATATATATATATCCTTATACAAACAAAAAATATTCATTTGTTGAGTCTCAAAAATATATTTTATAAAAACTATTATTTCTCCCAAAATTGTCCTATTAAAACTGTAACGCCCCGAATCCCAAATACACTAAATTCGAGATGTTCTACAGGATCTTTTCACTTTCTTTAGTACAATTTTACAAGGAAATTTAAACTTTCACTTTACATCAGAGTTTACATCATGTATTACATTTACATTTGCACAGCGGAAGTAAAATTTTACAACATTTAAATAAAAGTACAACAACATGGTTTAATCTTTAAGCATCCATTCCTCTTTAACCTTTAACATGTCATTCACCTGCATATAAGACTGTGGGTACGTCAGTTTATTCAACCGACGATCATTATACACGGCCATCATCTCTATGCCGGAAATAGTATAACTCAATTTTCCATATTTAGCAAACACAAACTTGTCACATTACAATTAAAGGGGCTACCCTATTGATGTCGTGTTGTGATTGTGCACTTAATCCTTAATGCAATTATTTATGTTACATGACACTAATGCACACTTGTTCGGATTCTATGCATCCCATACTACATAGGTCCGAGGGCAAGCCTCTTAATCGTTCTTCATCTTTGTAGGGTTCAATCCCTCGTCATGACTTAATCTACTGCTGTAACTACGGTAGGTATCCTAGATGATCTATGAATGCAAGCACGTGTACAGAAAACCTGGAGGGGAATCCCACGTCATGTCATGACTCATTGTGAAGAACCTGTGGCAATTCAGCCTTCTTCATGGCACACGATCCTCATGCAGTCACCAAACATCCCACAAGTGTCACCACCGGGACGGTATCCTGGAGCAGTATCCACGTCATGTCATGACGCATCGTGAAGAACCTGTGAAATACTCTCCGCCACCACGGCACCCTGGAGCCGTATCCATGTCATGTCATGACTCATCGTGAAGAACCTGTGAAATACTCTCCGCCGCAAATCCGATGGCCCTCACTCGTGTTTTTCTCCTACTTTCATCACATCTCCACTATGTACTAATTATTAGAATCATGAATAAAAATCAAAGCTCTAGAGTTAGCCTCTCCACTAAACCGGACTTATTCATTTCATGTTCACATGACCAACCTTGTTCTTCTTTTCAATTTCATTTCATTTCCACTGCCGGGGGAGACTTAGCTACTCTTTTGTTCAATTTCCAATTCACTACTTCCAATTTGAGCGTTTCCAACTCATGAATTCATTTTTCATTGCCTCAGCATATCATGTTCTTAATTTTTATATTCATGTAATTCTTCATTCAAAGTATGACTCATTTCATGTAAATTTCTCAATTCAAGCTATGATTCATTTCATATAAATTCATACAGCAATAAAAAGAGTTCATCAACATCAATCATAAAGTTCACAATCTTCAAGATAGACAGAATAATGTTCTTTGACATATCTAAACACTCTGGACAGTCGACTTGGAGCTCTTCCAGTCGACTTGTTCAGTCAATTCCAGTTATTCATAACCACTCGGAAGAGTCGACTGCTGCACATGGCAGTCGGCTGTTCTGCAGTGTTTCCAATTTCAATTATCAATCACAGGACAGTCGACTGTCGTTCAACACAGTCGGCTGTTCTGCAGAGTTCAATTATGTAATTTCTCCAGTTCTATACAGTCGACTGCCACACACATTCGGTCGACTGAACAGTTTAAAATCTCAAATTAAGGAATCACACATCATAATTTGTCACGCTATTCTTTAACAAGAATAATTCACATTTCATGGTTATCACACTGTTCTCCAATGAGAAGTACTAACGAATATTCATAATTCATGTTTTCATACATCTATCACATAATGTCACTTCAATCTTTACTATACTAATCTTCTTCATTTCCAGTTCTTTTGCAGGGTATACTTTCCCAAAAATACACACGTCAAAATCATAGTTCTAATTACACCTTTCATTCTTAAATCACATTTTATTCCATGCAACAATTCCCAAATTATCTTTATAAAGTCTCATGTATTTTTAGAAGAGCAGAAAATTCGAGTTTATAAAAATGCATCAGTACCAGTCGACTTATACTATAGTAAGTCGACTGTCCAGGGGGAAAACATCCATGATTTTAAGTAAATAAATTAAGCAAGAAGTTGACTTATAAAAGCACAAGTCGACTTAAATAAGCATATAAGTCGACTTACAAGGTCCTAAGTCGACTTACCAGAACATTTCTTTTCAACATTTCTCAACAATTAATGCCACTAATCTCTTTATTAGCCAATTACACATTCATGGTTATAATTAATCCATACCAACTTAGATTCTTACTAATCAAATCACATATAACTGCATATTCACATTCCAATCCATTTATATGTCAATTTTCCAATTAGGAGCGTACTCTTATTAATATTTTTCATACATCATTTCTCAATATAATACTAGCATCATTTCTAATTAGAAATAAGGAAAATCAAACCCACCTTGTATGGAGAGAAACAAACACAACAGCAACTAAGTCCTTTGCAAATGAGATGCACCTCCTCCAAGATGATGCGCGCACAAGCTCCACGAACACCAAAGCAAACCGAATGCTTCCTCCTTGAACTAGCCGGCCTCTCCTCCTTGGAAAAATGCAAGCAATCCCACACAATTCTCTCAATCTTTTTAACTCACAAACTACTACTAATTAGACTATAGATTTGGAAGGGATATTAAGCACAAAACAACTAGCCATGGGAGGGGGTATTTATACTAGAAATCAAATGGAATGGAGGGCTAGGATTAACTAGTTGGTTGTAGGATGGAAGGCCAAGATTAGAGTAGGAGTTATAAAAACTACCCACACCCACATAACCACCATGCCATGATCACCATTCAAAATTTGGGTTTCCCTCCCAAAAGAATGCAACTGGCCAACTAGGAGAAGTGTGCATTGCACGTGTACGTGTAGTGCACGTGCATGCAACTAGGACCAAAATTGTACATTTAATTTGTATAAAAAATAAAATAGTATTAAAATAGTCTTCTACATGACAAGTTAAATAAAAATAGAATAATCTATGGGCTTTAGTTTTGGGCCAAATAGTTATTTAAAATAAAATAAATAAATTACATTTTGGGCTTTTAAGAAAAAGGCCTTTAAAATAAGGCTTTCTATTTATTTAAAGAAAAAGGCTTTTGTGTAAAATAATTTGAAACACATATTTAAATATTTATACACCTTATAGAATAATTATAAGATTTAATTCAATCAAAATATTGCACGTGCACACTACATGCAAAATAAATAATTTTTCTTTAAATGAAAAATCAGGGTATTACAAAAACAATCAGGACAAACCACACGTAAATTGAGAAGATATTCCGAATTTATCTTATCGGGTTCAGAGACACGTAAGTTGCATTTGGTTTGTTGTTTTGAAAATAGTTTTCTGAAAACAGTTTTCTGAAAACAGTTTTCTAAAAATGAGAGTGTAAAAGCAGTTTGGTAATATTTTTTTATGAAAATAGTTTTTTGAAAATGAGAGTATAATATATGTATAGGTTTGGTTGTATGTATATACTGTATACAGTATATATACTCTAATACATAGATGTTGTATACATATACATACATACTGATATATAATAATATAAAATATTTTATTATTATAAACATATTTAATAATATACATATATATAATAATATATAATAATTATAATAATTATAATAATATATATGTAATAATATTATATTCAAATTATATATTAAACAATTTATTATAATAATAATAAATTACATAATAATATATATAATAATATATAATAGTAATATATAATAATAATAATATATTATTATAATAGTATATATAAAATAGTATATATAAAATAATAATATAATACAATATATATATAATAATAATATAATATAATAATAGTATATATAATAATAATATAATATAATAATAGTATATATAAAATAGTATATATAAAATAGTATATATGAAATAATAATATATGTAATAATAATATAATATAATAATAGTATACATAAAATAGTATATATAAAATAATAATATATTATAATAATTGTATATTATATAATAATATGAAATAATTTATTATAATAAACATATTTAATTATATACATATATATAATAACATATAATCATTATAATAATATATATGTAATAATAATCTATTATAATTATATATTAAAAAATTTATTACAATAATAATAAATTATATCATAATATATATAATAATTTATTACAAAGTGAGCAAGAAAGTTTGCTTCAAGCTGGTCGAACGAGAAGACCGATCCGGGAGTGAGCTTTTAGAACCATTCCCGAGCCGGGCCACACAAGGTGGCAGGGAAGGCATGGCATAGGAGAGGATTCGATGCGTTGTGAATCATCATGAGGGTTTTGAACCCTTCCATGTGATCAGCTGGATCACTCTTGCCATTGTAAGTCTCGAACTGAGGCAGCCTGAAATTCCTGAGAATCTGAGCTCTAGAATTTGGGGGGAGAACGGGGGTCGACTTGGCTGATGTGCCCGGTCAGTTTGTGGTCCTCCCTCATTAATGCGGGCAAAGCAATTCTCCATCTCCTGGAGGCGGTGGAGGACGACTTCGTTCTGCCGAGGTGGTTGGAACGAACCGTGAGACTTGGGACCCCAACCCTCTTCGCACCTTGGGCCGAAGGTTTGCTGTTCGAATTCGGGTGACCTCCAAGGGCTCGGAGGATCTCGAGCCTAAAGTCCTGGAACTCGGCTCTCGTGACTGGAGCCTGTTCGCCCTGACCGGGCGGAGGTGAACCACCCCTGGGGGAGGGGCTATGTTGTGCTCCTTGCTTTGTACGGGAGATTACTATGAATCAGAGCTGGGTCGGAAGGAACCGCCCGGCTCCTTGATCGGCTGAGCTAGATACAGAGGTCACTCATGGGCTGCCGACAGTTGATGGTATGCCGTAAGTCCCTGGCGACCGAGCGTGAGGCGCTCGGACCCGGTCCCATCGTACCATTGGCTAGTGGTCAGTTAGATCCCTGAGTGTTCACATTGCTATGAGAGGGGGGAAGGTTTGGATGGCATCCAGTGGTGAAGGCTCTTCTGGCTTTGGGAGCCATGGGTGAGCTCGGCTTCAAGAGAGATCCGAGCTTAAAACCGAGTCAGTCGCTTCCCAAAGACGGTGCCAACCTGGTGCTGCTTGTTTTCAGTGGGGGAGCAACAGGTGTGAGTTCTTGTAATTTGTGAAGTGAAAGTGATGGATCTCGACCACAGCTCGGGTCGGCTTCTTAAGGTTGGCTCGGAAGAGATGCTGGAGCTTGGACGGTCGGGGTACCTGCCAAATGCCTAGAAACACCAGGAGAAATCCTGGCGACAGGCCCTCCGACGATCTAGTCAGTCACTGGAGAAGAGACTGAGCAGGTAGAGTTCAAGTGGGAAAAGATTCATTACCTTTGAAAGTGAGAAGGGGGTCTGGTATTTATAGGCAGGAAAAAATGGGTGCCTGACCCTGATGGGCTGGGTCAGACCCGTTTGTCTGTGGGCCTGAAGTGGCAGAAGGCCTGTTGGACCCGTTGACCTGATGATCTAGGATGAGCGAAGTCTGAGGAGATCCGACGGCCCTGATTGGGCCACGTCATCTACACCATACCAAAATCAATTTTTTTCCATGTGTTAAACAGGTACAAAAACTAAACTTCAGGAGACAAGAAAGTGCATGTTTACTCATATGTTTGATTTGCAAGGAGAATAGAAATAAAAATATCGTTGTAACTGACTTCAAGCATGGTTAACTTTAAATACAAAAGTAGAGGATCCAAATAGATGAAAAGACTTGAGGAATAAGAAAACACAAAGATGGAAAGCTTAGAATATGAAGAGCATATAATAGAAGAGATAAGAGAGGAGAAAATACTCCATATGTTTAATAGCTACTATATATGTTAACACCTACCTTCAAACATTGCAGATGATTAGGGTGAGTGTTCGCCTAAGAAAAAAGAGAAATTCTTTTCAGAGCCCATGATGAACAATTCTTGGGCTGAGTAATGTTAAATCGAACTATCGTGTCAAGTCAATAATGACTAAAGCTTTGTAAAATTTATAAAGAGTTATGGGGGTCTTATCATGTCAATAAGGTGATTGATGAAAGAAATATATTTTAAGCAAAAAGTAGTCGGAGGCATATGCTTGATGTGTTAATAAGGTGATTGATAGAGGGCATAAATGCCCTAAGTCAAAGTGGCAGAAGCAAAGTCAAGTCAAGTCAAAGAATTGGCTCTGAGAACATGTTCACATGGATTAGAGAGGGGAATACTCTCATTGCCCCCTGCATTCCATTATTTGACACAATGTAGGTATATTTCGAGAAGGAAAACTCTATTTCGTCAGAAATAAAATTCCTGAATTTCCTTCTCCCTAAAACAAGTGGGATTTCTCATTTTCCATGAAAATAAAATTACAAAACACTTTTTCATCCCCATTACTTATGTCTACATCCACCACTACTCTTCGCCTCCGCCACCATTATTTCCACCACTACCACCACCACTATTACCGCCACCACCGTCGCTTACACTACCACCACCGCTATTATCATCGCCACCCTGATTGTCGCCGCCGTCATAACCATTGTCACCAACACCACTACTGCCACTGCCGCCACTACCACCGCCACCACCATTGTCACCATCATCACTACCACCATTACCACCACCATTACCACCACCACTACCGCTACCACGGTAGCTAGCACCACAACAACCACCATTGATGTCACCTCCATAACTGCCTTTCCCACTTTTTCTCACTTTGCTTATTCATCATTAGTATGATATCTTCGTAAAATTAATATATGAGATTGGAGTACTCCTAAAAATATAGTGTAATATACCAAACACAATAATATTGTATTCCTAGGATTACTCACTTCCCCCCATCATATCCCAGAAAATATTTCATTCGTAGGAATACTTCAATCCGCAAACCAAATATAGATTGAGAATTCTCCAAGGTTTAAGCTTCGGATTTGAGTCGAGGTGGGGATTTTTGGAATTGTGGCTCGAATAATAGTCCCCTACATTGATAAAAAATAAAGAGATCGTTCGATGGTTAAATTTGTTTAGATTGTAGACTCCAATAAGTGATGTCCCCTTTAGTAATTTCTGACAACATGTTTTACAACTAAATCATATATGGATGCAAGGGGCCCACATCGTATATGCCAAAAAAAAAAGAATGCGCAAGGAAATCTTTCTTTCTAAATTGTCTTGTTTGGTAAGTGGCTTAATGATGAATTCTCATTCGATTTAAATGCCCCAAAACTTAGAAATCTGCAGTAGAAAACCATTGAAAGACACAAGGATCAAATAAAACATTAGTGAATTTGTTAGGATTATGGCCTCAAATACATTTAGGTTTGGAGTAATTGAAGTTGGAGAAGAAGACAGCAAGAGAAGAAAACATCAAGTAGAAGATGTGCAGGCTGGAGAGTTATGGTTGACTGTCCTGTGGTGCGGTCGACCGACCACCCGACCATAGTTAGGTTGCTTGGTATCTTCGAGTGTACATGGTTCAACAGAGAAGGGGACGGTCGACTGTGCAGTTGACCGATAATATCTCTGGTATGGACTTTACACATTGCAGTTGACCGACCTGGGGGTGCGGTCGACCGACAGCGGTGCTGTGTGTTATTTGGGCTAATAGGATTTAGGCCCAATAAGATGGATTCGTGTTTATCGTTTAGGATTTACTTGAGGGTTATATATGGTTGTAGACTCTAGGGTTTAGAGAGAGAAAATAAGAGAGATTCGGTGAGCCGTTATCATTATTCAACTTCAGAAGGAGATTGTGCCGAGTGTTTCAAAAGAAGGACAGAGATCGAGAGTTGTAATCTCTTTGTAATCTTTGTATTTCTTGGGGAATAAGAAGTATTGGTTATCTCTGCATATTGATTGTGTTCTTGTGAGATCTTCCATATATTATGGTGGCTTGTTCTTGGTTCATCTAGGTCTTAGTAGTTTCTGTTGCTTGTGGTGTATTTCTACTATTAGCATTATAAGTTGTGGTAGATTCTTCAACGAGTGATATCAAAGCACTAGATTCGAGATGGCCGATAGCAATTCGAAGATCGAGAGGTTCGATGAGAGTGACTTCGCGATGTGAAAGATTCAGATGATAGCGTATCTTCGTCAGAAAGATCTTGATGGTCCATTGTTTGATGAGAAGCCGGAAGGTGGAGATAAGGATGCAAGGGACTTGGCGGATTGAAATCATTTGGATCAGAAGGTGCTAGGGCAGATTCAGTTGAGGCTGAAAAAGAAGGCATTATTTCATATCTCAAAGACAAAGACCACAAAAGAGGCTATGGAGATTCTCACGGATATGTATGAGAAACCGTCGGCATCTAATCAAATTTTTAATCTGAAGAAATTGGTTAATATGAAGTTGAAGAAAGAGGGTTCAGTAGCAGAACATGTGAACAATTACTGTAAGGTTTATAACTAGATGGAAGCTGCAGGTTTGAAGTTTTCAGAGAGGGGGCATTCATTGTTACTTCTATCTACTTTACCCGATAGTTATGGTACGGTGAAATAGACTATTACAGGCACTATGACAGATTTAATAACTCTACAGGATGTGGTGAGTAGCATTCTGAACGTAGAGATGAAAAGGGTGAGAAACGGGGGATATCTATCATCATCTTCTAGAGATTCTGCAATGTTTGTTGAGAGGAAACGTGGGAGATCTAAGAGCAGTCGAAGAAGAAATGATCAGAGTAGTTCATCTGAGAGTGGGTTTGATGACAGCTACGGAGGACATGGGCCTGAGTGCTGGTATTGTCACAAGGAGGGCCACATGATGCGTAGTTGCAAGACTTATATAAAGAAGAAGCAGGAGAAACCGAAGAGAGATATCCCAAAGGAAGCTCAAGTGGGGCTTGTTGAAGAGTTATGTCTATCAGCTCGGGAGTTGGGCACTCAAGGTTGGTGTATTGATTCAGGAGCTTCTTTTTATTGGACTCCGAGGAGAAAAGTGTTTAATGACTACGAGGAGGGTTCTTTTGGAGATGTGGTCGTGGGAAATGGTCACCGGTGTCCTGTAGGGGTTGGTACTGTTCGCGTGAAAGCCAATGATGATCAAAGTGTTGTCTTGCATGTTCCAGACTTGAAGGAAAATCTTATCTCGATTGGAAGGCTAAACAAAGAGGGGTTGTCTACTACGATTGGTAGTGGGGAGTGGTATATAGTTGTAGGTTCAAGGGTGATTGCAAAATGGAAGCGTGGGGGAACGTTATATTTGGTTAGAGCCGTGAGGGGCGTTTATCATGTAGTTGACTCTCAGCCGGAATCGAGTAGTAGGTTGTGTGAGGTGCAACCGAGTTCTTTCAGTTGTGGAGGGGATGTTACTAATTTAGTGGGAATTGCTGGCCACGAAAATGATCCTAAAGGGAAATACGTTGCTATGGGGAGGGTACTTTACGATATGGCTGTCGAAACTTCAAGTCGCTCTTGTGAGGTAGAGAGCACTAGTATCGATATGTGGGGTGATGTCGATAAGGGTAACCGAAATGAGACTGTAAGGATTGAATAGTCTGCGGATTTTGTGGAGGTGTCATCCACGGGGACTTCTAGTGCAGAGGGTGCATTGAGAGGCTTTGAACTATGTCCGGTGTTGATGAAGATTCTGCGAGTTGGAGAGTCTTGTAACACAGAATCCGACACGGGAGGTTGTTTCTCGGGTATTCGTGCTCTATGCGATTGGTGCAGCACATCCTTCATGAGGCTATGAGGGGTGGTTGGCGCACTCCACATGGTGGAGTGGCGAAGGTGTTCTTCATGAGAGTGGAGATTACTTGAGTCTTCCATGAAAGTGGGAGATTGATAGAGATAATGCGATTTAAATATCACAATAACTTTGAAGCGTTGTGTAGTTGGTCCAAGTAGGAGATTGTTAGGATTGTGGCCTCAAATACACTTAGGAACGGAGTACTTGAAGTTGGAGAAGAAGAGGAGGAGACGAATACAGCAAGAGAAGACAACAGCAAGTAGAAGATATGCTGGTTGGAGAGTTGTGGTCGACTATCCTGGGGTGCGGTCAACTGACCACCCGACCACAACCAGACTGCTAGGTATCTTCAAGTGTACAGGGTTCAACAGAGAAGGGGACGATCGACTGTGCAGTCGACCGGTCATGTCTCGGATGTGGACATTACACGTTGCGGTCGACCGATCTGGGGGTGTGGTCGACCGACAATGGCGCTGTGTGTTATTTGGGTTGACGGGATTTAGGACCGATAAGGTGGATTCGTGTTTATCTTTTAGGGTTTACTTAAGGGCTATACATATGGCTGTAGACTCTAGGCTTTAGAGAAAGAAAAAAAGAGAGATTTGGTGAGCCGTTATCATTGTTCAACTTCAGGAGGTAATTGTGTCGAGTGTTTCAAAGGTAAGGGAGAGAGAGATCGAGAGTTGTAATCTCTTTGTAATCTTTGTATTTCTTGGGAAATAAGAAGTATTGGTTATCTTTGCATATTGATTGTGTTCTTGTGAGATCTTGAATATACTGTGGTGCTTTGTTCTTGGTTCATCTAGATCTTGGTAGTTTCTATTGTTTGTGGTGTATTTCCGCTATTAGCACTAAAAATTGTGGTAGATTCATCATCAGAATTCTTATGAGAGTTACAATTATTTATCATAAAATTTGGCGACAAGAGGTTAATTTACCCATGTCAAAGTTTTATGAGAGCACAAGCCCTCAAACCTAAATTATATGAAGTACTTAACTTAAACCCCAAGCAAGTGATAAAGAACCTCAATTTCAAATATCCTAAGAGCATCCACAGTCATTTGCTTGTTTGCCATTTTTTCTATTTTTTTGTGTACTGTAGCGCACACAGTCGTAAGCTATTTTACCATTTTTTGGAAATTCGGCTACAATAGCAAGGGAAAAATAGCATTCGAAATAGCAAAATGCATATTTTAGCTGACGAAAATGTTTCTTCTGGATTATTTAATTACATTTTTAATTAATCGGATGAAACATGATGTTTCGTCCCATGTGATGTTTCGTCCGAATCTTTCGTCCCAATCAAATTTTTTTTAAAATTAATTTTGTAAATTTCTAAATTGTTTTTGCAAATTTTTAAATTATTTTTGCAAATATTTTTTACAAACAATTTTTTAAAAAAAATTGCAATTTTTTTTTGCAAAAAAAAAACTTCCTTAAAACCCGGACGAAACATTCGTCCGGTTATTTTGCAATTTTTTTTCTTTGGGACGAAACATCCTGATATTGCTAAAAATGGGGTTAAATCGGAACCGTCCAGATTGGGCACAAATCTTGAAGCTCAGGGGTAAAACAGTAATTTCACATACAAGCGGATCCAAAGCGGGCACTGGGTCTCCTTTTCACAGATCCAATAACCCACAAATGGACCCGCTCCAATTGGGTACGGGTCCCGACCCGAAGCGAGCCCAGACCAACAAGAGACAAATCAGGGCCACTGATTTGACCAAGTCAACGGGCCTGATTTGCTCTCACCGGGAATCAAGGGGTTAGTTTCCTAAACAGACTGAGAGGATTTTTCTCCTAACAGTTACACAGGGAACCAGGCCTCTAATCACTCCCCTGGCGACTATAAATACCTCCCCTCTGCCACTGTGACCAGGTTAATCACTTTTTCACCACTTTAAGCTCTTTCTTTAATCCCCACTGGTTACTGACAAGAGCGTCGGAGGGTGCGTCGCCGGAATCAACCCCGGTGTCTCGCACTTCCTTGCAGGTTGCGGCAGGAGCAAGAAGGCTTGAATCAGCTGTTCAGGTTTTTCTCGGACTCACAAATTCTATCTGTTTACCCCCACACCGAAATCAGCGGTAACAGATTGGCGCCGTCTGTGGGAAACAAACCACACGAACAGCCTCAGCCCCTTCTCTGTCGTCCTCTCCAACCATGCCTCCAAAGAAGGTCAGATCTAGAGGGTCAAACCGTGGGGCTAATCCCGCTGACCCTACGGAGGAAGCCCCTTTCAATCCTATTCCTCAGCCCGATCTTCCTCGGCCGGCCCAGCAGGGCCAACCTCCTCTTCCCAAGCAGCAACCCAACAATGGCCCTTCCGGCCATAACGGTCGGAAGCAGAAGCAGCCCCTCAACCCGGACCATGTCTCGGTCCATAATGGGTCTTCGGACTCAATGGCTTCTCATCACCCCGACCTCCGCCACACAATGCTGAACCGCTAGAAAGATGAGGACCTTCGCACCCACCTCGATGAGAGGCGGGCCCGAAAGGGAGCCTCCCGCCAGCATCGTGGTGAGCATCCGCCTCACCGCCAAGACGGCGGACGGTCTCCGGACCGAAGGGGCCGAGCGGCATCGCCCGAGCGCCGAAGGAGGAGGCCACAGTCCCCCGCGGACCGGCATCATCGCAGGAACAATGACGCACCCATCACCCGTGCCGAGTTCCTACAATTCCAAGACACCGTGCTGCAAGCTCTCAACCTTCGGCAGAACATCCAAAATGCCCTGAGGGCTCCAACACCCCCAAGGGATCCCAGTCCTCGTCGCCGAACCCGAAGTCCTTCCCCGGCTCCCAGCCGCCAGCAGCAGCACTACAGTCCTCGCCGATCCCAGGAATACCGGTGCCGCAGTCTGCGCTCCCCTTCCTATGAAGAAGAGTCCGGGGGGTCGTATGATTACCAGCAGAGGGACGACGCCCTCATCCGCCGTCTCCATGAGGTGGAGAGGCGCATTGGTCGCATGGACAGAGAGGAGGAGTCCCGAGTCGGAACAGTCCGTCCCAACAGACCCCCTTTCTCTCGGTCGATCATGGTGGCCCACATTCCGAGGGATTTCAAACCTCCGCAGTTTGAAACGTACTCAGGAGAATCCGACCCAGTTGATCATGTCGAAATCTTCAAGACCCTGATGCTGATCCATCAAGCTTCCGACGCCGTGCTCTGCAGGACCTTCCCCGCCACCCTCAGGGGTTCGGCCCGGGAATGGTATTCCAGACTTGCTCCCTCTTCCATCTTCTCGTTCGAGCAGTTTGAAACACTGTTCATAACTCACTTCGTGAGTAGCAGGCGAGCTGAGAAGACAAGCCTCTCCCTACTGAACTTGCGGCAGGAAAGGGAAGAGAAGCTGTGGGACTATGTGAAGAGATTCACAGCAGAGGTCAGGTCTATCGCCTCCTTAGACCAGTCAGTGGCGACCGTGGCGTTCTAGTCAAACGTCCTCAATGCCAACCTCCGATCGTCCCTCGCCAAGAAGCTCCCGCATAACTTCGCCGACCTCCTTCTGAGGTGTGAGAAGTATATCCGAGCAGAGGAGGTTGAATCCCTCCCGAACTTCGGGGGGTCCTCCTCCGGGTTGAAGAGGAAGGCGACGGAGGAAGGGGGGTCCAAGAAAGCGCAGAAGGACAACGGCGGTCAGCGCCGTCCTCCCCCCAGGTTCGAGAAGTTCACTCCCCTCACCACCAACGTCTCCACCATCCTAATGGAAGTGGAGAAGGAGGGAGTCATCCCTCCAGCTCCGAGGATGAACACCCCGGCAAAGAGGAGAAACAAAGATAAGTGGTGTCGTTACCACCGGGACCACGGCCACGACACGAATGACTACCGGGCATTGAGAGATGAGATAGAAGCCCTCATCCGGAGGGGGCAGTTGGCCAAATTCGTGAAGGCTAACGATCGGGCGGACCGCAACACTCCTCCGCCTCGGGGGGCTAACAAGCGCTCCGAGCGACGCGAGGAAACACCCGAGTTCGAGGAAGAACGGGTTCTGCACCTGATCCACGGAGGCCCCATGGGGGGCTCCTCTAATTCCTCTCGGAAGGCCTTCATCCGAGAGGTTAACTCGGCTCACAGCGCCCCTCCACCCAAAGGTCTCGGCGTCCCTGTGTCTTTCTCCGATGAAGACCTCGAAGGGGTCCGAACCCCCCACTGCGACGCCCTCGTCATCGACCTCCGCATGGCCAATTTCAAGGTGCAGAGGATCTTGGTAGACAATGGGAGTTCGGTCAATATCCTCTTCCTCTCGGCCTTCCGAGGCCTGCAGCTGTCCCGGGACCGTCTCAAGCCGGCCGGTTATACACTCCACGGGTTCACGGGGGTCCCAGTAACTGTCGAGGGGGTGATAACCCTAGACGTAACTGCTGGAAGCACCCCTACTACCCGGACCGAGCCGATGGACTTCTTGGTCGTCGACGTCCCGGCGGCGTATAATGTCATTCTGGGCCGACCCGGCCTAGCCGCCCTGGAGGCTGTCCCCTCAGCATACCATCTCAAAATGAAGTTCCCCACTTGGTCAGGAGTAGGGGAAGTCAGGGGAAGCCAAGAGACAGCCCGGAAGTGCTACATGACTTCCACCGGGGGACCAGTGCTCTCGCTCGAGACACTAGAAATCCCCGAGCCAAAAGTTCGGCCAACGTCCGAGCCGGCGGACGAGTTAGAAGAAGTGCTCTTCTCAAACGAGGACCCAAGCCGAAAGTTCCTCATCAGCAAGTCCTTGCCGACCGCGCTGTGCTCCGACCTGACTAAGTGCATCCGGGATAACCGTGACCCGTTTGCATGGTCGGCCGCGGACATGCCCGGCATTTCCGAGGAGTTGCTCGTCCACTGCCTAAGTGTCAAACCGGGGTGCAAACCGGTTCAGCAGAAGAGACGAAAGTTCGCTCCCGAGCGACAGCAGGCCATCAAGGAAGAGGTGGATAAGCTTTTGAAGGCTAAGTTCATACAGGAGGTAAACTACCCCGAGTGGCTCTCCAATGTTGTAATGGTCAAGAAGTCCAACGGCTCTTGGAGAATATGCATCGACTTCACCGACCTCAATAAGGCGTGTCCGAAGGACCCATTCCCTCTCCGAACATCGACACTCTTATTGATGCCACCTCGGGCCATGAGCTCCTCAGCTTCATGGACGCATTCTCGGGCTACAATCAGATCCGAATGTTCCCTCTGGACATTCCGAAGACCTCCTTCATCACCGACCAGGGCCTCTACTGCTATCGGGTCATGCCGTTCGGGTTGAAGAACGCGGGCGCCACCTATCAGCGCCTCGTCAACAAGGTCTTCCAGAGCCAGATAGGTCGGAATATGGAGGTGTACGTTGACGACATGCTCGTCAAAAGCGTCCGAGGCACTGATCACGTAGCCGACCTCCAGGAGGCCTTCGGCGTGTTGAGGAGGCACAGCATGCGGCTGAACCCGAACAAGTGTGTGTTCGGGGTTTCTTCGGGAAAATTCCTCGGCTTCATGGTAAGCCAATGGGGAATCGAAGCTAATCCCGAGAAGATCAAAGCCATATTAGACATGGCCCCGCCTCGGAACATCAAGGAGGTGCAGAAGCTTACTGGTCGGCTCGCCGCTATCGGTCGGTTCCTCTCCAAGTCGGGGGAAAAGTGTCTCCCCTTCTTCAAAGCACTCAGGGGGGCTAAGGGTTTTGAATGGGGCCAACCGCAACAGGAATCATTCGACCAACTGAAAGCCTACCTGGTGAACCCCCCTCTGCTCAGCAAACCGGTCCCGGGCGAGACTCTCTTCATCTACTTGGTTGCTTCCGAGCAGACACTAAGTGCTGTCTTGGTGAGAGAGGAGGACCGGGCCCAAAGGCCTATCTACTATGTGAGCAAGGTGCTTCGGGACGCCGAGCTCCGCTATCCGAGGATAGAGAAGATGGCCTACGCCCTGGTCATGGCAGCAAGGAAGCTTCGGCTGTACTTTCAATCCCACTCGGTCGTTGTCCTCACCGACCAACCCCTAAAGCAGATCCTCCACAAGCCTGAGACCTCGGGTCGGCTGATGAAGTGGTCCATAGAGCTGAGTCAGCATGACATCTCTTACCAGCCTCGGATGGCAATTAAGGCACAGGCCCTCGCCGACTTCATCGTAGAGTCCACTATCCCTGAGGTCGGCCACGTCCCGAATGGACACCCCATTTGGACAGTCTTCGTGGACGGATCCTCCTGTAACGAAGGAAGCGGCGCCGGCATCATCCTGAACAACCCTGACGAATTCGTCCTCTAATACGCGATCCGTATGAACTTCAAGGCCTCGAACAATGAGGCGGAGTATGAGGCACTCATTGCTGGTCTCGGACTTGCACGAAGTGCTGGGGCGCAGCACCTCCGAATCCACAGCGATTCCCAGCTCGTCGTGAACCAAGTCTTGGGCGAGTATGAGGCCCGAGACGAGCAGATGGCAAAATACCTCGCTAAGGTCTGAGCCCTCATGAGCCGGTTCGAGGAGGCGCTCATCCAGCGGGTCCCTCATGAAGAGAACTCACAGGCCGATGCCCTCTCCAAATTGGCCTCGTCCTCCCTGCAAGGTCTCGAACAGACCGCACTGATCGAAGTCCTCTCTAAGCCGAGCATCGAAGACGAGACACCTGGCTCGGCGGAATCGTTGCCGGTCATGTTACAAGATAATTGGATGAAGCCTTTAGTGGAGTTCTTAAGGGACGGGCTCCTACCCGAAGACCCCAAAGAGGCGCGCCGAGTCAGAACCCGGGCCGAGCGGTATGTCTTGATCGAGGGTATCTTATACAAGCGCTCCTTCTCCCAAGTAGATGGCCGACCATACCTAAGGTGCCTCTCTCCAGAACAGGCCGAATATGCCCTTCAAGAGCTCCACGAAGGCATCGGCGGGGCACATTCAGGGTACAGGTCCTTGGCCCGAAAAGCTTTGAATTATGGATACTTCTGGCCGACCCTCCTTCAAGACGCCGAGCGACACGTTCGGCAATGTAACTCTTGCCAGAGACACTCTAGCATCCGTTGCCTCCCTCAAGCCAACCTCGCCTGCCTATCAAGTCCTATCCCCTTCGCCATGTGGGGGATGGACTTACTAGGGCCTTTCCCTCCAGCTCCGGGTCAGTTCAAATTCTTGGTCGTAGCCATCGACTACTTCTCGAAGTGGGTCGAGGCCGAGCCTCTCGCCACTATAATCGAGAACAAGGTGGTACAGTTCTTCTGGAAGAGCATCATCTGCAGGTTCGGCATCCCCCGTGTACTTGTGACGGACAACGGGACTCAATTCACTGGCGTTGCATTCCGAGCTCTGTGCGACGACCTTGCCATTCAGCAGCGCTTCTCATCCGTCTCCC
Source organism: Hemerocallis citrina (assembly GCA_017893485.1). NCBI lineage: Eukaryota > Viridiplantae > Streptophyta > Magnoliopsida > Asparagales > Asphodelaceae > Hemerocallis > Hemerocallis citrina. The sequence goes on along the minus strand of JACEHZ010000673.1, from coordinate 415,869 downwards.
ATCCCCAGTCGAACGGACAAGCAGAAAATGCTAATCGGCAGATCCTCACAGGCATCAAGAAAAGGCTGGACAAAAGTTCCAAAGGCTTGTGGGTCGACCAACTCCCCAACGTCCTATGGAACTACCGCACGAGCAAGCGGACCCCCACAGGCGAGTCCCCTTTCAACCTCACCTATGGGTCCGAGGCCGTGATACCTCTCGAGGTCGGAATACCTTCCCCTCGGCTCACAGCCTATGACGAAGAACAGAATGCCAGGGACCTCAAAGCAGAATTAGACCTGGTAGATGAACTGAGGGAAAGAGCGGCGATTCGGCAGCAGAGTTACCGAAGAAGGGTTGAACTGGCATACAACAAAAAGGTCCGACCCGCCAACCTTAAGCAAGGAGACTTAGTCTTGAGAAAATTGGCCATATCCTTCCCCAATCAGAAGAGCAAGCTGGCTCCGAACTGGGAAGGGCCGTACAGGATCACAAGGGTAGTTCGGCCCGGAGCATATCGTCTTGAAGATCTAGAGGGCAGAGAGCTTCCGAGGACCTGGAATGCCGACCACCTCCTAAAATACCAAGAAAGCGCTCCGGCGCCACTCTAAGTATCATAGGATATCGAGTCGTTCCAGTCCTCTGACTTGTAACCTATTTTCATAAATTGTACTATGTAAAACGGTTCGCCGTCGATTATCAATGAAGAAGGCTCTTTCATGTTTATGAATTCGCACGTTTCTCTCCCCTCTTATCATCTGCTTTTTTAATTTTGATTTCAACCAATGGTTCGGAGTCCACGTCCAGCTCGACTTCACCTCCTTGGCTCGTCCCCGGACGAACCAGGGGTAGGCCGTCGTTCGGAACTGCTCCCACAACCGTTGAACTACATCGATGGTTCGGAGTCCAACACTCGGCTCGACTTTACCTCCTCGGCCCGCCTCCAGACGAGCCAGTGGTAGATCGCCGTTCGGAACTGCTCCCACAACTGTTGAACTACACCGATGATTCGGAGTCCAACACTCGGCTCGACTTTACCTCCACGGCTCGCCTCCGGACGAGCCAGGGGTAGATTGCCGTTCGAAACTGCTCCCACAACCGTTGAACTACACCGATGGTTCGGAGTCCAACACTCGGCTCGACTCTACCTCCTCGGCTCGCCTCCGGACGAGCCAGGAGTAGATCGCCGTTCGGAACTGCTCCCACAACCGTTGAACTACACCGATGGCTCGGAGTCCAACACTCGGCTCGACTTTACCCCCTCGGCTCGCCTCCGGACGAGCCAGGGGTAGATCGCCGTTCGGAATGGCTCCCACAACCGTCGAACTACGACAATGGTCCCGGAGTCCAACACTTAGCTCCCAATCCCCCCAAGCTTGCTTCGCGGCTGACTGGGAGTGGTCCACCCCTCAGCTCCGTCAGTGGAGGGACGTCGAAGCTACGTTCGGCCATATAATCCGAGCAATCTTGCCTGTCAGCCGAAGCCCGAAGCCCTACGCCTTCGGTCGGCTACCGAGCAAGTGCCTTCACGAGCTCGCAAACGGAGAAAACTTACTTTCTCCTCAACGTTCGTGCATGATCTCAATCAGACGGCCCAGATCTTGCCACCGATGCTAAACGACAAGATAGCGTTTTCTTGGGGACTGAGCCGCCTCGAGATTCGTGCCTACGTTCAACGGCTCAGATCTTGCCACCTACGTTAAACGACAAGATAGCGTTTTCTTGGGGACTGAGCCGCCTAGGGATTCGCGCCGTACCTTGTCAGAGTCGCTAAACGACGAAATATTGTACTCATAGGCGCCCGTTCGATTCAACACTCTCGCCGACGGAACTAACACGCTCGGTTCAAGGATCTCGACGCGACCAACACAGTTATAAGCAAGATAAATATGCAGAGCAACGAAAGATATTTTATTAAACAACCAGGCCATAATACAAAGCACATCTTTTCCATGGTTACAAAGTGTTTGCGAACAAAATACACTTCGCCGACCCACTACACTTGGCCCTCATATGGAAATATCTTCACTAGACTGTTCGGTCGCTTGTCCGTCCTCCTCGGCTGATGGCTCCTCTGCATCCTTCCGGAGCTTCGCTGCCACAGTTTGCAAGTGTCGAACCTCTGAGAGCAAATCGTCCCGCTCGGCTATAATCTTTGACTGGTTGTGCCGAATACACTTGACCCGAAGAGCGTTGCTGAAAGTGGTTTGCGAATCTTCGTCCCCTCCTACAGGGCTCAACTCGACGATCCTATTCTCCAGGCGTTGGATCTCGGCTTCCCGTAGGTCGAGGACGGACAAAAGGTGGGCCCGCTCACTCTCAACTCGGTGTAACTCCAGCTCGACGCTCCTAGGACTTAGAGCCGCCGTCCCAGAAGTGGCCTCGGATTCAGAGTCATCACCCGAACCGTGGAGATCAGCATATGGGTCGGCCGCCTCGAGCTGAAAAAAGGGAAAAACAAATAGCAAGACTTCAAAACTTCGCCGGGGCCCAACACTTAAAATTTTCCAAATCACAAATCTGGATTCATATTCAGACATATTAATTCTACATACAACGAGACAGTTCCAACAACAGAATTTTACAACAACCAACGAAAATGAAAAACGATGTGATTAGGGCCTCTTCGGAAGGGGAACGCTTCGGTTTAGGGAAACGCGAGGACGACGAGGCCTGCCCTCCGAGCTCAATCCTAAACCAACAAAGCGCGACCCCCCTTCGCTGCTGGCTCTAACTGCGGCGCCGACCAAGGCTCCGCTCGACGAGACGGCCGCACTGCTCTGAGCGTCAGCTGGACTCTGCCTAGTCGTGGGCAAGCGTGTCGCAAGTTCGTAAAATGTAATCCCTCTCTCGCTCTCTTCGCGGGTACACGATGTGCTCCGGACATTGGCTCTCTCGGGCAGGGGCTTGAGCGACGCGACCTCCTCCTCCAGTTCGATGATTCTATCCCTCAAAGCATCGTCCTTTGCCAACTTCTTCGGTCGAGGGAGCCTCGACGAGCCCGAGGTGTTGGCACTATCGGTAGCAAGCCGTCGGTAATGGGTGGCCTCGATCCCCCTATCTATGGTAATCCTCCTAAGCCTGTCGACCTCGGCCAACAACCTCTTACGCTCGGTCGACGCCTTCTCTAGCTCGGAGGATAGCTTCTCTTCTGCTGCCGAACGTTCTTTCTCCGCTAATTCCATGTGTTGGACCTCGACCAAAAGCTCGCCATTCTTCTGCTCGGCGGCAGTGAGCTCTCTACGGAGCCGCTCGACCTCGCCTTCGGGACAAGGGGCTTGGGGGTACTTCCGCAGTTGCCACAGCTCGCGACAATACCTCCACACAGCTGCCTTCATCTCCTCTAGCTTCAAGAGCATGAGAAACCGATTCTGTCGGCTATTCGAGAGCTCACCCTTCGTTCTGGCCAGCTCCTTACGAAGGTGTGCAACCTCCGTAACCGGACCGAACCTTACCTGAAAATCAGAGATAAATCCGAAACCCAACACTTGGAGAATTCTACGCCAAATCAAACACAAAATCCGAGACTCAACACTTGGATAAATTTTGGCCAAACACAACATTTTCATTCAAAACCGAGGAGAAAGTTTTACAAAAGCGGTGGCCAGTCCGCAGTTAGGCTTACAAAAAGAAACAAAACAAAAAGAAAAAGAGAGACAACCGAGTCAGGGGTCGACCTTTTTGCCGCTCGGGTCCGTCGACCCCCCGGTCTTGCCCTCGCCATCGCCCTCGCCTTCACCTTCGCTCCCGCTCTCCTCCTCGGAGTCGTCCTCCTCCTCGCCCTCGGCCTCGGTCACCCCTGGGACTTCGACACCCTCCGTTTCTCCCTCGGGGTCGAGCAGCCCCTCGGGAACCTCCTCCTCCCCTTCCACGGGGTCGTAAAAACGGTTGGAGGACGTGTCGAAGCCAGGGTTCTTGGCGGCCACGTGGAGCAAGGCTCGACCGTAGGCATCCTCCATGTTCTGGAGCATATGCTGCGCGGCCTCCTCCTACACGGCCTTCTTCACCTTCTTCACCTTCTTCTGGTGTTTGGCCATGATCTTCTCGGCCCTCTTCCGAGCCCTCTCCGCTTCCGACCGAGCATTGGCCAGCTCCTCCTTCAGCTCGGCTGCCTCCTTCTCCGACGCCTCAAGCTTGGCCGCCGTGTCCTTCGACAGCTGAATGGCGTCGGCCAGCTGCTTCTCCAACCCCGCCACTTCGGCAGCCCTCTTCGCCGAGAGGAGCTGCTCGGCATCAAGCAGCTGCGTGGCCTTGACACGCTCCGCCCTCTCCCGTTCATTCTCCTGCTCCTTGCTCGCAAACTCCTCGAGCAGGAAATTGAAGTGGCAGAGGGTCTGAAAAAGAACGGCACATTAAAACCCGAGCCCAAGGACTTAGAAAAATTCTAAGAAAGAAATTTTGATGAGGGAGAGCTCGGCCTACTTACCGACATAGTATTCCGAGCAATCTACATCACGGCATCCCCTGCTAGCCCGGCCTTCAGGGTCGCTCGGTCCTTTGGGGTCGGCAGGTGCCTCACCGCCTCCATGCAGATGTTGCCATCGCCCAAGAAGCCGTCGACGTTCATCACCTGCCAGTCGGGGACGAAGATCTGCTTATGACGCTCGGACAGGATCTTCTCCGCCTCGGCAGTGAGGGATGGAACTTGGAGGGACAACACCTCCTTCACGCCGAACGCACCGCTCGACGAACCGGGAGCGTCCCCCTTCGGGGTCGGCGTGGGCGCGCCCGAGGTAGGAGGGTCGAGGACCATGACGTCCCCCTGCTCGAGGACCATGACCTTCGGCTGGTCGGCAACCTTCGCCACCGAAGGCTTCTTCGAGGCTCGGCTGTCCTGAGGCCCCGCCGAAGGCCTCTTCTTCTTCGCCTCCTGCTCCGATCTGCCCTTTGCCATCAGAGCTTTGTAATCCAGCTTCATCGTCTCTGCACAAGCCGAATGAAAAAACTTGGAAAAATTTTCACGAACTCTAAGCAAAGAGTATAAATACCAGAAGCATACTAGGGTCGATCGGACTGAGACCCCCTCGGAACAGATCCCCCTCGGTAATTTCTTTCCAGCTTAGCGCTGGCAGGGCGAGGAGCTTCTTCTGGACCTCCGCCTCCTCATCACTCAGCGCCGCCTCCTTCTTGGTCCGCTTGGGCAGACCATCCTTCGCCCAAACCGTCGGTATCACCCACGGCGCAGGAGCTCGGATGAGGAAGTACTTCTCCTTCCAATGTTTGATCGGGTCCGGATTCTCGATCAGCTTCACGCCCGTTCGGGGCGAAAGATAGAACCTTTGTTCGTCTCGCCTTGGCTGACAAGGTCGGTAGAGGCTCCGAAAGAGGAACATACTCGGCTTGGCACCGACCTCTTGGCATCGGAGGACGAACGCCATGACGTGCCTCCATGTGTTCGGCATCAGCTGGGTGGGGCTCAAACCGTACCACGTCAAGACATCAACAACGAACGGGTGGAGGGGAAAACGAAGCCCGGCAATAAGGGAGTCAACCGAAAAGACGCACACGTCTAACGAAGACTTTGTATTGGCTCGGAAGCCCGGCCCGGGGAGCAGCAGTCCGTAGTCGGTAGGGATCCGGAAACCCTCTCGGATCAGGTGAAGGTCAGCCTCGGTAAGAGACGAGATGGTATGGTCCACCTCGGACAGCTCTCTCGGCTCATTCTCCTCCACCAACTTAGCCGTGCCTTGGGTCACCCTCTCCAATGTGTCCTCGGCATAGTCCCGTACACCCCCTACTCTCGACAGAGCAATGGGTTGCCGACCGAACGCTCCCGCTGTCTTCGGCGTTTCCACAATTGTGACCACGGCTTTACCCATCTGGGACACCGCCGCGACCTCCTTAGGCAGCTCGGCCACTTCGCCCTCTCTATCCGGACGAACGACGTTCTGATCGCTCGGCTCCGCTACCCCCTTCCCTTTATCCCCTCGGCCTACTGCTAGCTCCGAGGTGGGGGTCTCATTCGGGGACGTGATCTTAACCATTTTCTAAGAGAGAAGGAAGAGAGACTGACCTTGAAGTGATAGGTACGGTCGGAAAGTTCACCGGAAACAATAAACGCCTCGCCGCGTCAGCTAGCACCACCACCAAGGAGCCAAAAGCTTCGAAAGCGAAAAGTAAGAGCTGAAGAGAGAGAGTAAAAGTAAAAAGTGAGACTTGGTCTGAGGAGGGGGTGAAGATTTATAGTAAAAAGGAACGTCCCTTGGACTTCCAAACGAAAAGGTGCGACTCTTGGCTGCTCTCAAAACGTCGCGAAGGCCCAGCATAGCTATCTTCTTCGCCAAGGCAACTAGCTCGGTATATCGAGACCGGGAGCCGAACCATACGCCATCCGACCACGCCAGCAAAGAGACCGGTCGGCTACCGAGCAAGTACCTATCCGAGCTGGCAAACGGAGAAAACTCCCTTTCCCCTCAAACTTCGCGTAAAATCTCAATCAGACGGCCCAGATCTCGCCGAGAACACTAGATGACAAGATAGTGTTTTCTCGAGAAATGTGCCCGTCTCGAGATGAACAACGCCATCCAACAGTACAAATTGCATCAAGTCGCTCGGATGGCCTACACTTCCTCCGTACCCCACCTCTGTCTGAAGTAACCAGAAAAAATTTTATTTAAAGTTTTAAGGCACCGCCTTCGGCGGGCCCCCCAGGCCCCATGTTTCGGTCGGTATTCCGCCAACCCACGGGGCCCGGTCAAAAACGGATCGGCACACCCCCCATCTCTAACCCCTTCGAGCCGACAACCATCGGAAGCCGTCGGCCCGGAAGGAAGACGGAGATGGGAAGAGGCCCATCGCTCCGAAGCTGCTGCAGTCCCTTGGTTCCGGACTAGGGTCATCACCTCTTCTACCATGATCTTCCCCGACCCTGACACCCACGATGGGGCCCTCAGAATCGGGTGAAGATCATGGTGGAAGAACGACCACCCGTCCTACCGAGACAGGTCGTCCCTCGGCTCTGGATCTCGATGATATATCCTTCGGCCCAAACCTCCCTTGACCCTGACACCTCCACCCAGGCTTTCAGAGTCAGGAGAAGATTTGGGCGGAAGAACAACCACCCGTCGTCCCGAAGCAAACCCTCCCCTCGGACCGGACTTGGGTCATCACCTCTCCTACCGTGACCCTCCGATTCTAACACCCACGCCGAGGCCGTCAGAATCGGAGGAAGATCACGGTAGGAGAACGACCACCCGTCCAGCCGAGGCTCGTCCCACAAATCCGGACTCCGGTCATCACCCCTTCTACCAGGATCACCCCCGATCTTGACACCCGAATCGGGCCAGTCAAAATTGGGTGATGATCATGGTGGAAGGGTGACCACCCGTCCTTCCAATGTAGCTCACCCCTCGGATTCGGACATGGATCATCACCTCTTCCACCATGATCTCCGCTGACCCTGACACCCACTGTGGGGCAACCAGAGAAAGCAGAAGACCTTGGTGGAAGAACGACCACCCGTCCTTCCGATGTAGCTCACCCCTCGGCTTCGGACATGGATCATCACCTCTTCCACCATGATCTCCCCCGACCCTAACACCCACGTTGGAGCAGCCAGAGTCAGGAGAAGACCATGGTGGAAGAACGGCCACCCGTCCTTCCTAAGTAACTCGCCCCTCGGGTCCGGACTACGGTCGTCACCTCTACTGCCTTATCCTCCCCCGCTCCTGACATACCCTTTCGAGCCGTGAGGAACGGGAGAAGAACAAGGCAACAGGGCGACCACCCGTCCTTCCGAAGTAACTCATCCCTTGGGTCCAGACTATGGTCGTCACCACTACTGCCTCGCTCCCCCCCGCTCCTGACATCCACTTTGGGGACGTCCGGAACGAGAGAAGAAAAAGGCAAAAGAGCAACAACCGCCTCGGACCTCGAAAGATAAGTTACCCAAGGCCAATACTTCCGAGGTTTGAAACTCTACATTGTTGCGGTTGAAATGACAAAGGGAATGGAGTACTTATAAGCTCCCCTCCAAGGTCTAGCCATTATGACCCTCGGAAGTTGAAACGCCATGCATTAATTGAAGGAGTTATCCTTAATGACCTTGGGAAAGTGGAACGCCGCGCGAACCCCGAAGCACCATTAATGCCCTTGGGAACAGGATCGTCTCGAGAAAGATTGCGCCACGTCGCTCGACCCGCCGAGACCCCCTATCTTCGGTCGGCTACCGAGCAAGTGCCTTTCCGAGCTCGCAAACGGAGAAAACTCACTTTCTCCTCAACTTTCGCGCATGATCTCGATCAGACGGCCCAGATCTCGCCGAAGACACTAGGCGACAAGATAGCGTTTTCTTGAGAAATGTGCCCGTCTTGAGATGCGCGTCGTCATCCAATAGCTCAGACTGTGCCACGTCGCTCGACTCGCCGAGGCCCCCTGTCTTCGGTCGGCTGCCGAGCAAGTGCCTTTCCGAGCTCGCAAACGGAGAAAACTCACTTTCTCCTCAACTTTCGCGCCTGATCTCGATCAGACGGCCCAGATCTCGCCGAAGACACTAGGCGACAAGATAGCATTTTCTTGAGAAATGTGCCCGTCTTGAGATGCGCGTCATCATCCAATGGCTCAGATTGTGCCATGTCGCTCGACATGCCGAGACCCCCTGTCTTCGGTCGGCGGCCGAGCAAGTGCCTTTCCGAGCTCGCAAACGGAGAAAAAAGACACCGAGCTACTATAACCGCTGGATCTCTCAAAAATTCGCGCCCGTCTATGATCAACGGCCCGGATCGATCCACGTCATAAATCAGTATTTAAAATCATTTTTATTTATTTAAATCGTTTTATTTATTTAAAAATTGCGGAAAAATTGCTAAAAATTTGGGGAAATTAACTAAAAATTTTGGAAAATAATTAGAAATTTGGGGGTATATTTTTGAGCCCCCGAACGAACAATTATTGCCTAGAAAGCACTGTTAAGGTCCCCGAATGACTAGTGGACACATCGCAAAATTAAATAAATAATCCGAAAAAATAGATAAAAGCCGTCAAATACTCGATATGGCTAGGGAACAGCACATGGCATCAAAAAATTACCTCACTACCCCCTTTGAGATTCAAATCCCTCCATTGGGACTCCGATACAACTCCACTAGCCACCAAAACAGTCAAACTACTCCTCAAAGGCTGATCACACTCAGTTTTTAGGAGTGGGGGGCTCGTGATATGGCTAAAAATGGGGTTAAATCGGAACCGTCCAGATTGGGCACGAATCTTGAAGCTCAGGGGTAAAACGGTAATTTCACATACAAGCGGATCCAAAGCGGGCACTGGGTCTCATTTTCACAAATCCAATAACCCACAAATGGACCCGCTCCAATTGGGTACGGGTCCCGACCCGAAGCGAGCCCAGACCAACAAGAGACAAATCAGGGCCACTGATTTGACCAAATCAACGGGCCTGATTTGCTCTCACCGGGAATCAAGGGGTTAGTTTCCTAAACAGACTGAGAGGATTTTTCTCCTAACAGTTACACAGGGAACCAGGCCTCTAATCACTCCCCTGGCGACTATAAATACCTCCCCTCTGCCACTGTGACCAGGTTAATCACTTTTTCACCACTTTAAGCTCTTTCTTTAATCCCCACTGGTTACTGATAAGAGCGTCGGATGGTGCGTCGCCGGAATCAACCCCGGTGTCTCGCACTTCCTTGTAGGTTGCGGCAGGAGCAAGAAGGCTTGAATCAGCTGTTCAGGTTTTTCTCGGACTCACAAATTCTATCTGTTTACCCCCACACCGAAATCAGCGGTAACACATCCCATATTTTTTATTAATATTCTCTAAGTTTCAGCTTATATAAATTATTTTTTAATGACAGACGAAACTATTTCTTTTTTAACGAATTTATGCATTTTTTGTCATTCGACGACTGCAGCGTTTCGTCAAAATGGATCGCCAAAATATACATTTTGTCATTTTTACATCGAACGACTGTGGATGCTCTAAGAACTTTCCATAATTGTCAAATGTAAATAATTGGTGCAAACACCTGATTTTTTTCGTCTTAAACTCCTTGTCTAGAGAGCCATCCCATCAAACTTTAATCAGTTTATCGGTCTTACTTACCATAGTCACCAAAACAACAATTTTAACAAATTAAATTAAATGCGGTATTCAATTATAGATACATGCAGCTAAATTACATAGAAACAAAGACCCCCTCTAATTATTAAAGATTATATATATATATATATATATATATATATATATATATATATATATATATATATAAAGGAAAATCTTCCCTTGTGCACCACCCTTCCGTGTGCACTCGTGTAAATTTCAAATGATTTGATTTTACATATTTAGACTAATTTAGATGGTAAAATCAATGTGAACGGTTCAGATCGTCGATACGAAGGCGGGAAGGCTGAGTGCATACACTGTGTGCACCGCCTATGGTGCACGACGGAAGACTTCCCTATATATATATATATATATATATATATATATATATATATATATATATATAGGCTATCTTCCGTTGCAAACGCAAATGTCGTGCAAACGCATGCACACCACTTAACCCATCATCCCTAATGACGGGTTAAGTGGTGTGCACGCGTTTGCACGTCATTTGCGTTTGCAACGAGAAGATAGCCCTATATATATATATATATATAATAAAAAACAAAGAACGCTATCAAGTGGCTCTCATTTAATAGGATTAAAATCAATGGTCCAGATCTAACCTATGTATATATAATAAAACACAAAGAACGCTATCAAGTGGCTCTCATTTAATAGGATTGAAATCAATGGTCCAGATCTAACCTCACAAAACATATTTTCCTGCCCAAAAGTTTTTACCAAAAACTCAAATTCAAATCCCCCAAAACAACTCCTTTATTTATTTATGTATTTCTCTCTCTCTATTTACTCAGAAATTTATATTTTTCAGATTTCAGGTTTGTAAATTTTTAGATTTTTTATACATTTTTTTATTGCTCATGTTACATTGAAAATAGCAAATATCTCATCAACAGTTAAATTTTATCATTTTCCACACTCAAAGTTCTAAGAAGTTGGATTTTACACCCCCATTTATAATTATTTTTCAACATATACTAATGGAAACATGGACTTTTATTTACAACTAATTATTGCCATACTATTCAAACTTGAGCTACATAATTGTTGTTTCTGTTTACAGGGATTTTCGTGTTTTGTATCGTTCCGAAGACGTGTCGTAGGCACGTGCCCACGGGCAAATCTAGTGTATATATATATACTATTTTAATGGGAGAGTTGGGGTTTGTTACAAACAAACCCTAACTTTGTAACTATATAAACACATATAATACACGTCCAAACTATATCCAACAAATATATATGTGCACCGCACATGTAGCCCAAATCAAAACATTCAAATATAAACTATTTTTTTTCTTATTCAATATATATTCATTTAATTTGATGACTTTATTTTTTTTAGACGTGCATCGCACGTACAAATTACTAGTATTATTTTAATGGGAGAGTTGGATTTGTAACCAAACAAACCCTAACTTTATAACTAAACAAATGAGTGCAATACACATTCAAACTAAATTCAACAATATATACGTGTACCGCATGTGTCACCCATATCAAAACATTCAAATATAAAAAAAAAATTATTTCGATATATGTTCATTTAATTTAATAATTATACTTTTAATAGGCGTGCATCGTACGTACATCATACTAATACTATTTTAATAGGTTAGTTGGGATTGTAGTTAAACAAATCCTAACTTTGTAAAAAAGCTCGTACATCATTCATGTGTAACGAATTTAAAGGAGGTCTAAAGTTCGAAGTCATACTATGTCAGAACTTTTACATTAAAAAAAATATTTATTTAAACATGCATCGCACGTGTAAATTAGTTACATGCCGACACCACCGAATGAATCTGACATACATCTTCCTAAAAATCTTGTTCTCATTTAGGTTTTTGTTTTGGTTGATCTACAACTCTAAGATAATTATGATAAAGAACATGGTATTTGGACCCATTCCTCAAGGTATGTGGCTATTTTTATGCAAGGGAAGAAAATGCCCTCAGGTGTGCCTGCCATGTGACCATGCGTCCGTACCAACAGGGCAAGTTGGGATCTCACATGGGATGGGCCCAAAATCTATGAGTATCTACCCACATGCAAATCCAAAGTTATATGGAAAAGATCTTTATTCTCTTCTTCTCAAAATTCTAGTCGGTGGCGTGAGTGAGGCTCCAATGAGTGTGTGAATGGTTACAAAAAGACAAGCTTTTGGGAAAAATAAATCTAAGAAAGTGCCTAATTTCGGATCATCCTATCTTAGTGCATGATTGGTTGCATGTCAATTGCTATTTGCTAATGATTTGTTTATGGTTTAGAAATGAAGCAAATATCATATGAGGTTTGTCTGTCTGGTAGGGCTGCAAACGAGCCGAATCGAGCCGAATATCTTGAAGCTCGAGTTCGGCTCATTAAGCAATCCGAGCTCGTTTCGAGCCAAGTTTTGACCGAGTTTGAGCCAAGTAGCTCGCAAGCTTAGCCTAATAATCACAAAAAGTCCGAGCTCCAGTTTGGCTCGTTAAGCTATCGAGCTCGATTTCGAGCTCAAGCTCGTCTCGAGTCGAGCTTTGACCGATCTTTAACCGGGCTCAAGCCGAGTAGCTCGGTTTGTTTGCAGCCCTATTGTCTGGTGACTCTGGTCCTGTGTTAATCTGCTAACTTTCTGGATTGCAATTTGATTATATTAATGAGTTTTCTCTCCTTTTGTCTTCTTGCATACCTTTTCCCAACAAATAAAGTATTTCTATATTTGTCCCCACCATCTTGCATTTGTAGAAATGTTATAGTTCTTCTCATTTTTATCCCTATGATTATTTTAGTAAAAAAATGCTAAATGTACTACTTTTGTTTTCTACTTTAGTACCACTAGACTTGTGAATTGGAAGCATCGTGTAAAAACCTTTTACAATAGTATGTTATTGGCTCGATTTCTACTAGCGTAGTAGTATTAAAGTAAGTAAAAAAGAGTAGTACCATTAGCATTGTCCTGATTTTGTTTTCTTCAACAGGTGATGTAATAATATTCCCTTATTTATATTTTTTATATGACATGGTGTTTTTTTTGTGTGAGATAATATAAGACAAGGTGTTATCATAACCAAAATACAAGAAAATTTTCAAATTTATTCTGTTTGAAGCCCAGAATCGAACACCTCTCACTTAAGTGCAAGAAACCTTACCAACTACACTGTGTGTACTTAGTATATTTGTAATTAAGGTAAAAAAATTTTGAGAGCAGATGGTAGAAACATTCAATAAGGGTAATATTATACCTGCTAGCAAATCTACTATTTTTCTCTTAACTACCTTAGGTGGTACACTGTTAGTGAGAATTATTATAGAGTGGGTGGTAAAAACATCTAATAATAGTGTGCCACCTAAGATAGTAAAGAGAAAAATCATAGATTTGGTAGTAGGTGTAGCATTACCCTAAAAATGAAGTGAACCTTACATTGTAAGGGGTGTTCATGCAACTACGATATCAAAGGAGACAAATATATAAATATGATATTTGTAGGGGCGTTTATATCAGTGTCGACTACAACAAATGAACGCCTGAATGTATATCAGTGTTCTAACTGGCTCTGGTTTAGAAGACACTGAGAAAATAAATATATATATATTCTCTAAACCAGAGACAGTTTATATATATATAGAAAGAGAGTCCCCTTCCGTTGTGCACTAGGCCTGTAACGCCCTGAATACCAAACACAGGTAATTTGCAGCAAATACATGATCTTTTTCTTCAAATTCGTACAAATTTACAAGGAATTTTAAAAAAATATTTACAACATATTCTTTACAATAGCGCAGCGGAATTAAATGAATACAATACAATCTACAATAATGAAAATTCTTCAATCTTGAAACAACTCATCATAGTGACTTCAAGCCTATGCCAAGTGCAATCCTGCATCTCAAAAACTGTGGGCACGTCAGTTGCATACAACTGACGCAATGCTATAATACATCGATTCTTTAATTTACCAAACACAAACTTGAATGCAAACAGGAAAAGTGACTATCCTAGTTGTGTCAGTGTATAATATGAACTTAATGCCTAATGCAGACATTTACACTACGATGACACTAATGCATACCTGTTCGGATTCTATGCATCCCATACTACATAGGTCCGATGGCAAGCCCTTACGTACTCCACATTATAGGGTTCAATCCCTCGTTATGAAAATTCTACTACGGTAACAAAAGCAAGGTTTAGACATTTTATGAGTACGGACTCCAGTCCTGGAGTCCACCGTCAGACTAAACGAAAATTCTCGTCATGCGAACATCCCGCAAGTACCGCTCTAGCCCTGGTATATACATATATATTGGTGATCTGCCTCCTATCCGCCCGATTACTCATGATCCTGGAATCCACCTTCAGATCAATCGTAGTCCGGGATTTAATTGAGGCTCGTCTCACCCTACAAGCAACCACAGTCCAGTAATCCACCGTCTGACTGGGTCTATATTCCAGGAATTCACCGTCAGACTATATAGAAGCGTCCCACTTACATTTGCCTAAGTTTCATCACATCTTCTTCTAGTGCCTATCCTTAAATTTAAACATGAATAATAATACCACCTAGAGCTAGCTTACCCTCCTACTGGACTTAAACAATATACCGAGAATGATGGCACATATTGGCCACTTCTCAAATTTCAATAATCAATTTCAACCCTTTGTCGGTAATTTGGGTCTCACTTAGCCTCTAGAATCTACACATTTTATGTGCACGATATCCTAGGTTATTCATACCCTCTACATTTTAAAGTCTCATTCATTCGTATAATCAGTTATTCCCTTGCTCACACAACCCCATTTATTCGATCAACTAGTTTCATAATCTTATTCATCAATTTCTGTAATAATGGATAGTTTCTCCATCTCTACTACTATAATGAGAGGTCTTAGTGTAATTTGTCCATCTACCAACCCGTGCAACACATGTGCATAACTATTGTAATGAGGTTTTAGATCAAATCCAGACTATGTCTGAATTTTTACTCTTAAAAAAACTATATTTATTAAGACGTGCATCGCACGTGTAAACTACTAGTCTCTTTTAATAGAACTGCAATGAAGTTGTAGATTGATAACCTTTACCAATTACTTTCAATAAACTCCTTCTTTCAAAATAATATGATGTTCAACTTTCAAATTTTACTCTTTAACAACTCAAATTAACTCTAGATCGAGTTTAATCCAAAGGATAAAACTTTTAAAATACCTCTAGTCAAAATAATCAAAATTTTCTTCTTAATCAAAATGTAAATTGGTATTTATCCAATTCCAAACTTAATTTTATATTCAACTCAATCCCCAAATTTTCTCCTTAGTTCGCATATCAATTCTCATAATACAATTCTAGTTCAAATACTCAAATTTATTTCCTAATTTCAAACTTATATCACCATTTATTTATTTTCCAAATAAAACTAAATCTTTATAATCAACCCAATTTCAATTATTCTCTTTAATTCCTTTTTTTAAATCTAATAGTACAACTCTAATCAAAATAATAATAAAATGTCTCTTATCCAACTAAATTACTATTTATTTTATCCCAAAACATCTCAACTTTATGTTTAACTTATTTCTAAAACTTTCCAATAATCCATACTTTAAAATCCTTTAATAAAAACCAAATTTATTAATAAATAAACAAAAAGAAAACAGATTAACCCCCCCCCCCCCCCCCCCCCCCCCCGCCTCGAACCCGCACGCAACCCAGCGGCGCAAGAGCCCACACGCGCCAACCAAGAAGTCCAACATCACTAAGTGATCTAATCTCTATTAGGTTCATTTTATACTAACTCTCTTTTTCTCAATTATTTTTAATCTAATCATATAACTTCAAGTTTTCTTCTTCTTTAAATATTTTCATGATCATTGCTATACACATCACCTCTAAAATTTTCAGAATGAAAAATCCCTATAATTTAACTTGGAAATTATTCAAATTAATTTAGATAGTGCAATCTTTAATCTCTACATTCTTGTTCCTCATTAATTCAAGTTAGACTACAATTTATTTTAACTTCATAAAATTAGCATGAATGCCCTACCAATTATTATAAGGTTAGGAAAAAATACCCATACCCCCCCAATCCACTTGCAAATCTACATGCAATTCTAACATAAATTTCTCAATTTTACAAATTGCTATGCATTCTCAATTTTACATATACAATTTAATCATGGTGTAGAAAAATATATTATGAACCAACATTCATTAATTAACATATATGAGCAAACACACATGATATTAACACACAAGAAATATTATGCACATTTAGAAGCATGACAAATCAATTTCTATATTGTATCTTCATCTATTCATCTAGTCTATTTAATCTAGCATGCATGCATACTCAATCTAATTCACCAATCACATTCTAAATTACACAAAGCAATTAGCTAACAATTTCATGCATCAAAATAACTAAATTAGAAATTAAAGAGACATCCACCTCAAAAGTAGAATTCCCTAGTGGTAGAAACTCCTAGCAAAAGCCCCAAAAATCCTCCACTCCAAAAATTTCCTCACTCCCGAAATGCCAACAGCAAGGCCAACTTGTTCTCATTTTTTTGTTTTGTTTGTTGTGTGTTCATGAGTAGTTAAGGGTGGGGTGTTTTACAAGATTAATTAATAGGATTTAACTAATTACCCACTAACACAATTAACTGCCCACTAACTCCTACTCACACCCCCACTCTCTCAAGCACTCCCGGCAACCATCCAAGGGTGAGAAAGCATGTGCGCGTGCGTGCTACGTGTGTGCACACAAATTATCAAGAATTTTTATTTAAATCAAACGCATATGTTATATGTTGTAATACGTATTTAATAAAACTAGTTTAATTTAATTATAATTAGAGTTTTTATATATAAATAAAAATAAACACACGCACACACTTCATAAATTTTATTTTGAAAGAGAATATAACCAACATGTGTACTGCAAACACATGTGTCACACGTAAAATAAATATTCAAATACAAAATAAATTTGATCAACAGAAAAATGTTTATAAATAATCGAAATACAACATACAAAAAATACATTTCATTAATTTTATACATATACAATAATGTAATCAATATGTACATAGAAAACACGTGCATCGCACGTATAAATATATTTGAGTCAAAATATGAGAAAAATGAATTTCAATTTATAAAGCAAATTCAAAAAAGTTATAAAATAAATAGTTAAAATACGTAGAAACATTGCATGTGTGGAACATACGTAATCATGACGTGTATTGAAAACACGTGCAATGCATGTAAAAACAGAATATTAAATATTTGAGTAAAAATTTAAATTCAAATACATGATCGAATTCGAGAGATTATATATATATATATATATATATATATATATATATATATATATATAAGAATCAAATACGAAACGCGTAGAGAATATTTATATTAAAATATGCAACGGATATTATCCGTAACAGTACAAAATACACGTGTGTAACACCCGTGGGCAAAATTGTCATAACTCAATTTTGCGGGGTGTTACAAGGCTGCCGTGTGCACTCAGCCTTTCCGCCTTCGTTTTTTTTTTTGATAAATCGGCCTTTCCGCCTTCGTATTGACGATTCGAACCGTTCACATTGATCTACACATCAAAATCAGTCTAAATATGTAAAATAAAATCATTTAAAATTCATTTTCCTATCCAGCATGTGACTATAAAAAACAACAATTTTTAGTCGTGCAATTTTGTAACACTTCAATGGATGGACAAATGAATATAATATAATTTATATTTATACATTTAGACTAATTTAGATGTGTAGATCAATGTGAACGGCTCAGATCGTTAATTCGAAGGCGGGAAGGTCGAGTGCACACAAGTGCACACGGAGGTCTAGTGCACAACGAAAGGGGACTATATATATATATATATATATATATATATATATATATATATATATATATATATATATATATATATATATAGAGAGAGAGAGAGAGAGAGAGAGAGAGAGAGTAGGGATCAGTTGCGCACTCCCCATTTGCGCACTCTTGTGTGCACTCGAGATTAGTCGTTCGATTTTGATCATGATCGTGATGGAAATCAAATGGCTCTCCTTTCTCCCACTCTAGCCCATTTGCACAAGGGGTACAATAGTCATTTCCCCTCCCCCTCCCCACTCTTAAAACTCTCATAATCCTATCTGCTCTCTGTTGGATCCTGTAGACAAGGAAAAATAACACTAGAGGGGGGGTGAATAGTGTTGTATAAAAATTAATTTAAAATAAATGAACTTTTCGTTCTATACAGTCGGCTTAAAAAGAGAGCACAGTCGATAGGGGCGTCAGATAAGAAGAGTATTTTATACAAGTCTGATCAGTCGACTTATAGCGGAAACTCAGTCGACTTACCAGACAAGTGTTCGAAGAGTATTTTATACAAGTCTGATCAGTGGACTTATAGAGAAGACTCAGTCGACTTGCCAGACAAGTTTTCGAATAAAACACAGAAAAATTGAAATGCAAGTGAAGAAAATACAACTACAGAGAGAGTCAATCACAGAGTACACAGCGATATATCCTGATTCGGTCCTCCCGACCTACATTCAGTTCCCAAGAAACTCACTTCAGATTTTTTATTATTCTTGAAGAAAATACAAGAATACCCTACGGCGTTCAACAACAACCTTACCAAACCCGTAGCTCTCTCGCCACCAGAGAGAGCACACCCACTCTACAACCTAGAGTGAAAACCTGACTCTACAACCTAGAGCCCTACTCTCCAACCGAAATGACCACTCTCACAACCCGAGAGTGAACAAACAACAACAAAAGAATTACAACAACCTATAGCCTTGTTTGTGATTGTGATTTTTTGTGTGGTGGCTAATAGGTTAACTTTTGAAATCAGTTTAAAATAAATTCAATGTTATACTAGACTGATTTTCAGAGAACCAAGACTTAGAGATTATGATTGCTTCGTAGAAAACTTGTTCTCTTTAAAAACAAAAACTTTAAAACTTGAGAGAATGCTTGGAACCTTTTCATGGTCATTCCTATGCTCTATTTATAGAGATGAATCATAGGAACATTGAAGAACAGTTCCTAAAACTGAATTAAAACGGATAGAATTTGTTTTGAATTTGAAAAATAAGTTTTGAAATCAGAAAACTGTCGAAATGTCATGAACAGTCGACTGGGTTGCCATGATGAGTCGACTGGTTAGAGCTTGTATGATTTCAAACAGTTTCGTACTAAGACAGTCTACTGGTTCTGAAGAATGGTCGACTGGTACTCAACAGCTGATCTTATTCAAGCTTACTTCAACCTTTTAACTTTTGTAAAAACACTCACATATTAAAAGATATGTGTGAGTGTGTGTGTGACAAGGCTATTACAATATTTCTAAGACTCAAAGGTTACAACAATTGTTACAAGACACTTTAATATAAAATAACTTGAAGCACTAGTCTTGTCTTGAACTTGAGTCTTTGACTTGAGCTTGAGCCATTGTCTTTATATCTTGAATCTTGCTTGATCAATGTGGCTTGAACTAAGTTCTTTGTGGAATGGATCAACTTTGAAAGCTTCATTGGAACAACGTTGCCTTTGTGTATTGCACTATGGTATAGATCTTGATACACCCTGCAAGAAGTGATAGCACAACTTTGCATTGTGTTGTAGTCATCAAAATCAAGAATCAACACTCTCTCCCCGCTCTCAAATCTCTCCTAATCGAAACCCTAAATTCAAGCCAACCAAATCCGACCACCCAAGCTCCAAATCGAAACCCTAACTCAACGATCTCTCCCTAATCTCTCTTACTCTTCGATTTCGACGCTCCACTTCATCCATGGTGATATTCCCCCCAAATCGAAACCCTAGCTCACTCATCCCTCTAATTTCAATCATGATCATGATCGAAATTGGTCGGCTCTCCATTCTCCCGTTCTTTCACTTACGAAGAAGGGGTACTAATTTGATTCAGGGAAGTATTTGATTCTCTTTTATACATTTTGGGGGTTTGGTCTTTCTATATTTTTTTGTGTTGGTGTAGGCAGTGATGACACACCTTATGATCTGAAAAATATTGTAGCACGATAAAAATATTGTGGCAAGATATTGTAGCAGATATTTGTTGTTGGTTTTAATGGCTGAGTAACTGACATTTGTTGTTCAGTTACTTTGATATTTGTTTGGTGCTGCTCTAAGTTGAATGGCTGAGTCTTTTCAGTTATGAAATTTGATACTTGCTCTTCAGTTTGGTTGAGTTTCTTATATATGTTGTTCAGTTACTTTGTGATTATTTATGCTTTTGAACTAGTTGGCATGGCACCCCAGTACAGGTCCAGTGTGAATAGTGTATTCTTAGCCTACTATTATTTTTAATTTTTTAAATTTTGTTTGGGTTAGTTGAATAAATCATACATTCATCTTATGCTTTTTAATTTTGTTTGGGTTAGTAGGAGAAGTAGCAGCAAGTAGAATGAGTTGAGAAGCAGCAGCAGTACAAGGAGTTGAGAAGCAGCAAAAGCAGTAGTAGTAGCAGCTCCTCCAGGCAGCTTTTGCTGATTGTTTTGATGCTTGTTTGTAGTGATTGTTTGGGGAAATTGTATAAATTATTTTGAAAATATATGTATCGATCCCCATGGCATTGTTCGGCAGTAGTATAGATGAAGAGGTGTTGGCAAAATTAATCTAACTAAGCGATCTGTATGAGATGGATGGTTTTACGGTGCTTGTCTGTTTGTTTTAAGGTGTCTTTAAACCGTGTGTAAAAGAAAAGTAATGAAGTAAGCTTATTTTGATGAATAAATTGTTTGGCTTTGTTTACATGAGATTGTTCTTGCTTTTGCCCGTACAAATTGTAGAAATTATTTTGATAATATATATGTATCGATCCCCATGGCATTGTTCGGAAGTAGCATAGATGAAGAGGTGTTGGCAAAATTAATTCAACTAAGCGATCAGCCAATCACCCAACTTTACGTGATGGATGGCTTTACGGTGCTTGTCTGTTTGTTTTAAGGTGTCTATAAACCGTATGGAAAAGAAAAGTAATGAAGTAAGATTATTTTGTTGAATAAATTGTTTGGCTCTGTTTACATTAGATTGTTCTTGTTTTTTCCCATAAGGTACATCAAACTTTGAAGCATAGTTTCAAATATTGAATATATGCTGGTCATAACATATTGAAATTCTGCCTCTATTGATGCTTCTACTACTGCTATGACCGATAAATGATACACTGGCACACAATACTGATATTTGACATATCAAACTTTAAAGCATTGTTTCATAAATCGGCTAATACTAAAAAATGTAACATAATATCTGAAATGAGTCTATGAACAATGCTTCTAATCAAGACGGCCAAGGCACTGATAAGTGAATAATGAGATGAGATTGTATTTCATCCCTGATGACAGTGAATCACATTCAAACTTGATGATCACTATAAAGAACAGTAATAAAGTTGAAGAACAAGAGGGTTTAATAGTCAAGCATCTCTGATAATGATCAAATAATATATATCTATCAAAATCCATCTCTTATGGGTATAAAAGAACATCAAAATGGGTCATTTATGCAGCCAAAAATTCATATGCTCATACACTGCTGCTATTCATATAAAATCTCTCAATATACTACTGTTGTTCATATACAAGTCTTTCATATGCTCAATTTGTTGCTTCTGCTTGAACTGTTGTTGTTGCTTGAATTGCTGCTTCCCCTTCACAACAATACCAAGTGCTTCATTTGTTGCTACCCCTTCATTTGTTGCTTCCCCTCCACAAAGTAAAAGAAAAAAAAGACTTTAGAGCATGATTTTCATACTAACAGAGAGCATGATTTCACAACAACTAGAATACTCCCCTCAGTTCATTGCATCGGCAGTGTCATCGAAACTTTGTTCAGTAGAGGAATCCACCTTTTGTGCACTAAACAAACGAACAATAAAGATGAAATTAGTCAAGCTCAGTATTTAAATTTTAAAATATATGAAAGTTGAGAGACTTAGTCATATTATACCTATCAAGTTTCTTTGGGCAAGTTCTCGCATCGTGGCCTTGCCCTCGCAAAGCGCAACAATTGCATTTTCTTGGTTTTGCTCTCACTTTCTCTCGCATTGGCTTCAACCTATTTCCACTTTGTCTTCCCTTAGTTTTGCATGGGCTTGGCTCTTCAACAGAAACATGAAACAATACGAAGTCCTTACCATAAGGTCTTGTTTCACTCCCTTCAGCAACCACTAACTTGAGGTTGCATAGGAATTAATCCTTCAATACACTTGATCATGTTATCACGCATGAACATGTAGCCTTCATCGGAAGCTAATCCAATCTCAACTTGTTGTTTTGCTAAGTAACTCAACTCATAGTAGCGGTATGCAAAATTCTTGCTATTACCTTCATCAATGCCTCTAATATTTGTGAAAGTGTAGTTTTATCTAATCACATCTCGGGACCATCTTCTTAAAATATATTATTTCGGGAGTTCATTACAATTTGAGTACTTAAGAAAAACCATAAGATGCTTGCAAAGGATGCCAATAAATTCAAACATGAAGCATAAACAACCACCAAACTGAGTTCCCTTTCCATATATATACAAGGAGTGTTCTAATGAGAAATATTTTTAGATGAGAAAATGAGAAACAGTCTTATTAACTATTAGATCTAATTGGCCCATGATCAATGGCTCTAGTTAAAATACTAATAACTTTAAACTTTAAAAAAAATCGATTTTTTTTAAAAATTTCATTCGGTTCAATTTATATTCCTTCAACTAAAAAAAACCCTGGTTTTTTATTTTCTTTTCTATGACAAAAGTGCTATCTTTCTTTCTCTTTCCAATCTGCAGATCCAGTCTTCATTCGCCATGGCCTTCTTTGCCACCATCTACCGCACCTCATCCACCGCCGCCTCCTTCTCCTGCACAGTGCACAATGGAGACCTTCTCCTGCACAGTGCACAATGGAGACAACGAAAAGGTTGGAGCAAATTGGATTGGATCACATAGGAGTTCATGTTATAATGTCAAATGTGTATGTAGAGGCTTATAAGTGGGAGGATGTGATGAAAGTGGGGAAGAGAGATGGAGGCAAAGCAAGGGTGTAAATTAGTCGATGTTGATGGTGTTTCTTAGGAATTTGTGGTTGGAGATAAGTCGCATGAGAAGATGAAAGAGATTGTTTCAACTTTGAAAGTGATGGATACGCATATGAAGACAACAATTGAGACCATTGTACATTAGGGGTCTTCTTAGTTGATTTTCAATTTGGGATTTCATTCTCCGAGTTTGTTTAGCTTTCAAATTTTGTTGGATCCAGGTAATGTTCTTACTTTTCAATATCTGAACATATTTGTTGCTTGCCACATGTTTGACTAAATGCCTAATAGAGTACATTAGTGGTTGATGAAATGTGTATGTACAACATGTGTTTGACATTCCTTTGTATTAAGCAGATGCAATGGTGGGAATACTTCACCATTCCTAACACTCGAACACTCGAGTATTTCATATACTAAAGAAAAATTCTCAAATTTTGGGAATCACATTAAATGCAAAAACAAAAAGGGAAATAACTTTGTAGATCATCTAATTAATTCATTCCCGTTAATTTTTTTTTAGGTAAATAGCGAAAAACACTCATGATCTATTAACCAAAAGTCTTTAACCCCTAAACTATTTGCCAATATGGTAAACCCCCTTAACTACAACTTGCGGTCAAATCCTATACGGAAACCCTAAATGGGTGTGAAAAGTAGGGATGGCAACCGGGCCGGGCTGATCCACGACCAGCCCACACGAAACCGGCTCGCTATAATGACGTTCGGGTCCAGGTCGAACCCGCGGGTTGACCCGGGTCGACCCGGGTCGGAAAAATCGCGAACTCAACCCGCTCGACCCGGCCTGCCCAACCCGTTGACCGATTCAAACCTGCCCGCCAACCCGCGGGTTTAGACCGTCAAACGTTCGACCCGAATGGGTCAAACGTTCGACCCACGAGTTTTTTTGTCTGTTTTTTATTATTTTTTTTGTATTTCTTCTATAAATACCCCCCTTAATTCAATCTAAAAATTTACACACCTTACTCTCTTACTCTTTCTACTACTAGTCTACTATTACTCAATTCAATCTCAATTAAATCAAGTTTTTTCAACAAAGAAGCAAACAACAAAGAAATGAATAATCAATAATATATATATATATATATTTTCACTTTTATACAGCTTTACTTGTTATAATTTTTTTTAAGTGAAGTAGTAAAAAATCCAAAAAAAATTCCAAAAAAAAAAATTCAAACCGGGACAACCCGCTACCCGGCCCAACCCGAAACGAGTTCGACCCGAATGGGTTCGCGGGTCGACCGAGTCGAAATTTCCAATTTCGAACCCGACCCGGTTAACCCTCCGACCCGACCTGAACCCGCCCATGTCAACCTTCAACCCAGGCGGGTTGGACCTGAGCCGACTCGGTCGACCCGAATGCCAACCCTAGTAAAATGACCAAATTGCCCTTATTTTTCACTGTTTTTTCTCCTCCAAAAAATCGGGAAAAAAAACCCATATAAAAACCAAAAAACCAAAAATTTTCACGCAAATCAAAATCAAAATCCATCAAACAATCATCAAAATCAAAATCAAAATCAAAATCCAAATCCAAGTCCAAATCCAAATCGAACCAAAACCATAATCAACACTAAAAAAAATTCATCTGCCAAAATCCAAATCCAAAATCCAAATCTAAAATCCAATATTTATTTTCTTCTTGATTTTGTTCCTGATTATGTTCCTCAAAATCAGATACAAACCCATCATCATTATCATCATCCTCATCATCATCATCGTCTCCTGATTTTGTTCTTGCTATTGTTGGCGTGTTTTTTTTTTCCAGATCTTAACGAAGGTGTCGGAGTGATTTCGGATCCGAAGGAGGCGGCGGCAGCGGGGTTGGAGGAAGTGACAGTGGGGTCGGGTAGAGGTCAACGGTGGGTTCAACGGCTGGGGGTGATGATGATGATGATGATGATTTTGGTTTGTGATTTTGATTTGGGAGAGTGAGGGGATTTGGATTTGGATTTGGGATTGAATTTGGATTTTTTTTAAAGGATTTTGGGAGAGAAAGAGAAGAAATTTTGGGGTTTTTTTCTTTTTTTTAATAGTTTATTAATATACGGGCAATTTGGTCATTTCACACCTCCTTTTAGGTTTTCCGTACTGAATTTGACCGCAATTTGTAGTTCTGGGGGTTTACCACATTGACCAATAGTTTACGGGGTTAAAGGCTATTGGCTGATAGATCAAAGGTGTTTTTCGCCATTTTACCTTTTAAAAAAAAGAAAGATTCTTGATTATTGTGTTTCATATAAACAATAAAACAACCACCTCTCAATTAAACAGTATCAGAATCAAAATGCTGGAGAACACAAACCAACTACCATAAGCATCACTGAGCTATATATAACATGGATATTAGTAGTAATATAAACCAAACTTAAATTCATAATAGAACTCGAAAAACAACTTAAGCATAATGCAATGTCTGACTACTGCACATTCCTTAAGAAACATTCATATCAATGATCAGAGGATTGGAAATAAGCAGAAGCCCTGAAGGATAGACCCCGTCCCATTCCTCCATACACACAACCGAAGCCTTCATCTTCAAATTAAGCATCCTGATTCTCTGCTCGGGTCCTCACTCTGAGCTTGTACGAAAAATCACACTTCACAGTCTCAGGCCTAAAGCAAACCATGGAAAGGAAGTTCCCGGAAGTGACATTCTGAGAGCATCTGTAGTCGTTTGCTAAATATCGATAATATGGATATTTGGCTAAAAAAAGCGCTGCACTCGTTTGCTAAATATCCATATTATCGATATTTTGCTACAGTCGCGTGCTATATTTGAGAATGGATAGAGGAATTATCGATATTTGAGCGACGGCACTCGAAGTGCCGTCCCACAAAAAAAATTAATATTTTTTTCGTCGGACAGCACTTCAATAGCCGTCCCTTGGAAAATTAATTAATTATCACAATTAAAAAGCGTCAAAAATAATTTAAAAAAACCGAAAAACAAATTCTCCTCGGACGGCACTCGAAGCGCCGTCCCACGCCTTCCTTATTTCTCGGACGGCACATGATGGGCCGTCCCTTGGTTTTTTTTTAAAAATTTTTTTTTTAAATAAATCCTTAATAAATCCTTAAATGCTTTAATAAATCCTTAATAAATTCCTGGCACATAATATGGTCTAAAGAAAGCATTAATAAATCCTTAAATGCTGGATGAATGGCCAAAAAAATTCACAAAGGTGTTGGACGGCACATCATGATGTGCCGTCCCTCCTTTCGGGTGGATTTTTTTTTTCTTTTCTCCGACGGCACTTCATGTGCCGTCGCTCCAATTATTATTATTAATTTTTTATTTTTGTGTTCGGACGGCACTTCGAGTGCCGTCCCACAAAATTTATTGTTTTTTTTTTTCTCCGACGGCACTTCATGTGCCGTCGCTTATTATTTTAAGATAGAAAGCTAAAAAATAACTTTAAACGACTGCAGCAAAAGTTCAATTCCTATTTTTATTTATCCATATATCCATATTTTTACATTCAACGAATACAGATGCTCTGACCATTGAGCAGGAAAAAAAAAAAAAGTACCAAGTATGTTAGTTTGGAATGGTGAAGTATTCCCACCACAGCACCTGCCTAAATAAAGAGTAATGTCAAACACATGTTCTACATAGGCATTTAGTCAAACATATGGTAAGCGACAAATATGTTCAGATTTTAAAAACTAAGAACATTACCTGGATCCATCAAATTTTGAAAGCTAAACAAACAATCCTAAATTAAAAACCAACTAAGCAAACCCTAATGTACAATGGCATAAGGATGGCAACCGGTTCAAGTTGACCCGCACACACGAACCCGGCCAGCTACAATGCTGTTCGGGTACGGGTTTAACCCGCGGGTCTACCCGAGTCGACCCGGGTCGTAAATTCGAAAATCAAACCTGTTGGACCCGGCTCGCTCGACCAGTTGACCGAGTCAAACCTGCCCGCCAACCCACGGGTCGACCCGCGGGTTTGGATCCGTTTGACCTGAACGGGTCAAATGTTCGACCCGCGCGGATCAAACGGTCCCGAGAGCCGTTGGCTGCTGCTGTTTTTTTTTTTTTTTAATATTTAATTTTTCCTATAAATACCCCTTTAATGTAATCTAAAACTTTCCACACCTTACTCTCTTACTCTCTCTACTACTACTACTCAATTCAATCAAGTTTTTCAACAAATTAACAAGCAACAAAGAAGTAACAATGTTTGATCGTATCGAATTGTTTTGATTCAACTCTCAACTACGTCTACTTCAACTCTTCCAACAAAGAAGCTCTTTCTCTCTCTTTCAAGTTTCAACGACTACCGGATTACCGACTACTCTCTACTTTTATTTTCTTTCTCATTTGTATATTCGATTATCCAGCAAAGTACGGTATCAAAATTTCAAACCCTTCTATTGTCTTGAATTTTGTTGTAGTTTTAATTTTTTGTATCACATTTGTTTGCTGGTTTTTCGTTTTTCTCTCTCTCAAACCTCCTATTGTTTTTTAGATTTTATTTTTTAACATATACCTCATAGATTTTTTTCTATTATTTCACTTACACCAGTAAAATACTCGAAATCTTTTTTTTCACATACATTATTACCATGTCTAGATCACGAGGTAGCGGCCATAGCTAAAGTGGACAAGATTCTACCGATACTTCATGTCGGCCTCCAATAGTCCCACAAATTGAACCTGAATTTACACATAATCGTATGGTAGGAACTCACAATATCCCTACACACGAAATAGAAGAAAAAATGCATGATGTTGACACACAATCACAGCAAACTGAATCCACTAGTAGTAGAAATACTAGGGGAGAAATAAGTGATTGACATAGATTTTATAACTATATCCCCGATGAGAATAATCCAGGTGTAGGACATAAGATTTGTAAACATTGTGGAAAGAGTTACAAATGGAAGAAGGATGAGGGAACAGATACAATTAAACGACACATTTTAAATGTACACAAAGATTTCGTACAAGACCAACATGGCCAACAAAAAATCAACCCTAGAACCGGACAAACAGATAGTCAATCCTATGATTCCGAACTTGTTCGTCGGAAAATGGCCCGATTAGTTATTAAAGATGAGGTACCTTTTTCCTATTCCGAGAGTAGGAATATTGAGTCTTTTAACCAAAATGCACTAAATCCACATTTTGGAAGAATTCGTAGAAACACACTAAAATCCGATTATTTTAAACTTTACAACGAAATGAGAGACGATTTAATTGCAGTCTTGTATTCTTTAACTTGTAGAGTATCATTAACTTCCGATTATTAGAAAGGTTGTAACGATATTCCGATGATGGAATCAACTTGTCATTGGATAGATAGTGATTGGATAATTCAAAAGAAAATCATCTCACTTGTGGCTTTGCCATTTCTCCATAGTGGACTAGTTATTGCAACACGTATTTTAAAAGTTTTTTATTTATATTATATTCGTGATAAAAATTTTACTATTAGTATTAAAAATGCATCTAACAACAATGCTTCGATTAGTACATTAGAACACAATTAGCTCCTTCATGTAAGGAAATATTTCATGTTAGATGTGTGTGTCATATTTTAAATTTATGTGTACAAGATGCATTGAAAGTAGCCGATCCATATATAATTGCAATTAGAAATTGGGTACATGCTATTGCTTTGAGTTGTCTTATGCTTCAAGAATTTAAAGTATGGTGTAAAGCTAGGGGAATACAATTTAGAAAATTTCCTAAAGATGTTAAACACTAATGGAACTCTATTTTCGATTTACTAAATGTTGTTACTCAATGCAAAGATATTATAAAAAAATTTTGTCTTGCAAAAAACATGAAAAATTTTCAGATAACTCCCAAATCATGGTATTTTGCCGAATCTTTATTACGATTTTTGGAACTGTTTAAAACCGCAATTTTGAAGTTTTCTACATCTTATGATTCTACTTCTAGTAGTATTTTTATTTCAATCATTACTAAGATGCAAACTTTTCAAGAAATGATTTCGGACGAACACATTGGTCATATTGTTGTTCCCGCTTATACAAAATTTTAAAGTATTTTAATCCCCCTCCTATGTTGTATGGCATTGCTACTATTGTGGATCCTCGTATCAAATTAGCGGGTACGAGGAGTTTGATTGAAATGTATTTTACTTTACTTAGAGATGAATTTGAAATTGATTGCGACACACTTTTAGCTAGCTTTGAATTGACATTGAATAACTTGTATGATTATTATGATAGAATTTTTGCATCTAGTAATACAACTAGTATAGTTACTTTTTCTTCTTCTACTTCTAGAGGTAAGGGTAAGAGTACATTAGAAGATGTCACTTTTAATTTACTTGCACCTATTCAATTAAAAAAACATAGGACTAATGCACCTAATGAATTAAATTGGAATTATCAAGAAGATAGTGAGAGTTCTAGTACTAAAATTGAAGTGTTACAATGGTGGAAAGAACATGAAAATCTTTTTCCTATTCTTTCATATATGGCTAGATATCTACTAATTCCTCCTATTTCCACAGTTGCTTCCGAAAGTGTTTTTTCTTCAAGTGGTCGAATTCTAACAGATTACAGGAATCGCTTGAAGATGTTCGTGTGCACTGAAGATTTGATGAAGGCTGAAGACATGACTCAAGGAAAAGCGGCATCCACATCAACAAGTGAAAGTAACTCCCCTGAAGTCCAACAACAAGATTAGGAAATTTAGAGATCATAGGTTTAGGTCAAGTAGAGGTGCACAACAGTAGTCCAATACCCTTTTTGCAATCTATCTTTAGGCTATCCTGAACTATAGATTGTCCTCTTAAACATGTAATTAAAAGAATTTGTATATTTTTTTAACAGTATTTGTGTGTAAAAAGTTGTACAAATTTCATAGAAGTTGAAATGAATAAATATATACAATTTTGTTTAATTCTTAATCTCTTATACTTGTTGTACAATTTTATTTTATTTTTTAGGTTAAAGGGGGGGGGTGGGGGGGGGGGGGGACTTGTATTTGTAATTTGTATGTAAAAAACTTGTAAAAAGATGTAATAGTTGAAATAAATAATCAATAATATATGCATTTTTCACTTTTATACAAGTTAAACTTGTTGTAAATTTTTTTAAGTGAAGTGAAGTGGTTAAAAAAAAAAACGGGCCAACCTGCGACCCGACTCAAGACGGGTTCGACCCTAATGGGTTCGCGGGTTGACCGGGTTGACTTTCCCATTTCAAACCCGGCCCGGCCCGGCCCGACCCTTTTGCCACCCTGACCCGACCCGAACCCGCCCAAGTTATGCTTCAACCCGGACGAGTCCGACCCGACCCGGTTCAGTCGACCCAGATGCCAACCCTACAATGGCCTCATTGTTGTCTTCATCTGCTCATCCATCACTTTCAAAGCCGAAATAACATCTTTCATCTTCTCATGTGACCTATCTCCAACCACAAACTCCTAAGAAACACCATCAACCTCGACTAATCTACACCATTGGACCTTCTTCGCTTGCTTTGCCTCCATCTCTTTCCTCACTTTCATCACATCCTCCCACTTACAAGCATACACATTTGACATCATAACATGAACTCCTATGTGATCCAATCCAATTTCCTTCAACCTTTTCGTTGTCTCCACTGTGCAGGAGAATGAGGCGGTAGTGGATGAGGCGTGGCAGATGGCGGCAAAGAAGGTCATGGCGAATGAAGACTGGATCTGCAGATTGGAAAGAGAAAGAAAGATGGCACTTTTCGCAGAGAAAAGAAAAGAAAAACCCAGGTTTTTTTTAGTTGAAGGGATATACATTGAACCGAATGAAATAAAAAAAAAACGGTTTTTTTTTAAGTTATTAGTATTTTAACTAAAGTCATTAATCAATGGCCACTTAGATCTAATAGTTAATAAGATTGTTTCTTATTTTTTCACCTAAGAAAGTTTCTTAATGGATCATTCATTAATGCTACAAATATATATATATGTTTTGTAGCATTAATCTGTGGTAAATATTCCATGCATGAAAATCTCTATTGTTGTTATTTAGATGTGTATCCTGTGAGTTATATATCACTTTTAGAATGCTAAGAGCAATGGTTAGGCCCTGTTTTGATATTGCAATAGCATGTGGATGGGTTGAGAAAGGAAGGGATACTTAACACCCTCCAAAGTATTTAGCATATCATTTTAACGTGAGACCTATTTTTTTTTTTTACTAAAAACTAGTGTTATCCTGTTCAAATTGTACAGACTAAAATAATTTTGAGGGACTCATAAAATTATATATTACTTAAAAATTTAGAAATGCCTCTTAGTTATTTCAATCATAATATAATAAAAAGATGACAAATCTACAAATTAATTAATTCACACTTTCAAACCAACCAACATCATTCTATATTTTTATTTAATTAAAAGAAATTAATTTAAAAAATAATCGAATAATTACCGAAATTTAGAGATGCTAAGAAAGAGACTTACATCTTGTCAGATTGCTCTGTTTTAAAGTTTGCTTGCAAATACTCATATTGTCTGCGAAGTTCCTCAATATTTGCCTCCAACTGTTCTATATTACTCCTTAGTTGTGTGTTAATAAAATGATCAAACTATAAAACACACATACAATACAACAATTCACCAAAAATTTTCAAACAAAACAAAAGATATAGAAAAGATACCACTATTTGCATGTTGTTTCACTTCCGATTCCAGCATATTCCGAAGCTTCTCTTATTTCATCAAATTTTCATCTTCTCATTTCATTAACCATTTGATGCAAGTCCTTAGCTTTCTTATATATTCACTCATTTGTTCACTTTTACCCTAAGAAAATAAAAATGTCACGCCCCGCTTCCCAAAACACGGGAATACGGGCGCGAGACTAAGGCCCAGCGAATGGTGCGAACACACCATTCATAAGCTGTACAAGTAAACTCAACAACAAGATGATAAAACAATCCACACAGGCATGTAAATCACAATGTAATAATGAAAGTTCATGATATAGTCCATAAAAATAACCAACAACTGGGAAATATAATAGTTACGGGTCAAACAAGCCCGAATTACAATAAATAGTTGCAAGAAATAAAATACAACTAAAGATAACATGATAATGATAAACTAGAACACTTGGTCAGCGACACATTCTGGTAACTCTCCATTTGGGCCTGCAAGTATATTATAACAACAGAAAATGAAAGGGAACGAGAAGACCCGTTAATACAAGTTACAGACCGCAAGGGGGTACAAGCTAAGGGAAACAGGAACAAAAATAAAACAAAAGAAAAATAGGAAGAGCATGGAATCAGGAGTAAGGAAAATGCAATATGTAAACATGGTATGAACAAGGCATTAAGAAATAAGTGGCATATAAAACAAGTAAATAAGTAAAAAAGTATCGAATCAACATGAACATGTAACATGTAATTGGATCATGCAAGTGCACGTGTTAATCTTATGTCTAATGTTTAATTCTATCTAGGTAGCACTTTATGCATCCATCGTTTTACTACATGGTTGCTACTTGCAATCAGTTTTGTTTAGATTTAGTGGTAGATTTTATAGGTCACGTACTCGGGAAAAACATGTACATTCAATATTGTATCGAGATACGTGCAAACTTGTAACGTGAAACATGTAGAGTGTAAACTTGTAACGTGAAACATGTAAACCTGTAATTTGCAATCTTGCAACTTGTAAGTTGCAACTTGCGTCGGGAAACCACCAGTTCCCGTTTGAGTACGCTCTTCTATATTGCCCACTACTTAAATCTTTCCCTTAAACCCCGGCTTATTAATTTTATTAATTTGTTAACACAATCATAATGCAATGAGAACGATGTCAAGTTATGGATAGTAAACATCTAGGAATTGTGCATGAAATATGTTCTTAAGTCATGAAATGCAAACATATAGTTTTAATGTCATATTTGGGTCTAACTCATTATTACATATATGGGTCCATAGTATTTTAGAGTCATATAAATAATTTTTGCAAGTACGAGGTAACTGATTACATATATAAAACTTTAACAAGATTTAAGAAAACAGTAAAACAACATTCAAACCACTATCATGTGGAAAATAATTATTCACGCTAACCTGTAAAATCCCTAAAAGTCCATATGTTTGTATTTAATTGTGTTCGTGTCATGCTTAGGATAACGAAGTATTCACGATCACATATGAATACAGGATCGACGGATTAGGTATAGGAACGGGTATCAATTCGACTTATGAATGCGAATTGGAGTCAAAAATAATATACTTGCGGTATTTTTACGAGGGCTTGTACTAGAACAAATAAAATTGTACAAGAGATACTTGCCTGTTATTTGATGACGATGAAATTAAAGATAGAATAACGAGATTAGTATCCCGGGCAGTAGATCACGTGCGAGATGTGTGGCAGCCACGCCAAATCAGCAACTCCAAATAGCAAACAGCAACAACTCCTTTCAATGGCTCCAAGTCAGCAAAACTCCAAACAGCAACTCCATAAAGCAGTCAATTCCTTCACAAATTCCAAGACAACAAACACTCCACTCCAATAACAACTTTAAACACTAACACCAACTTTACTTCTCCATCTCAGCAAACATTTCAACTCAATCTCCTACTCCACAAACACCCAACATCAACACAACACAACACCCAAAAACTACACACCACACTATAACTCAGTAACCCAAACACCAATATAACAAAATCAACAGCAACAATCCAAACAGCACAATCCAAACTGTCTCCTTCTCCACCTTTTCAACAGTGAGAGGAAGAGAGAGAAAGAGAGAGAGAGAGAGAGAGAGCGCGATAGCGGGAGAGAGTGGGCGCGCGACTGGATGGAGAAAGCGGCAGATGTCTGGCGCAGCCGAGGGGGGTCGAGAGGCGCTCAGGGTTCTCAAGATTGAAGACGACGGGGTGGAGGTTCAGTCTGTGGCGGCAATTGGCGGGGTGCTCGAGCGGAGGACGGCAGGCGAGGTCGACAGAATAAGAGGATGGCGATTTCGGGGAGCGACGGCACTGGATTGTCGATGCTGCGATGAGCAAGGTAGTGGAGGAATGGAGTTCTGACTTCGGCAATGCGTCGACGAGGGGTGTGACGAGGTGGGGCGGCGGCACTGGGTTCTGGAGGAGGCGAGCGAAGAAGACAGGCGGAGCAAAGCGGAGGAGAAGGTGAGCGGGAAATGGCTTCGGGCGTCGGGGTGGTGCACAGGCGCAGGCGATGAGCACGATGGGGGAGGAGTTGATGACGGTGGGGCGACAGTGGGTTGAGTGAGAGAAGATGGAGCGATGGAAATGGAGTTGTGGGTTCTCTGGTTTTTGTTGGAGACAGAGGAGAGGAACGGGAGAAGAAAGAAGGAGAGAGGAGATGGGTTTGTTTATTTGGTTTTGTTTGGTTCTCTGTTTGGGTAAAAAGAAACAGAGAGGAAGAGATAGAGTGGGAGAGAGAACGGGGGAGTTAATATAATAGCAATATAAGTAATGAAGTAGTGGGGGTAGTTATTAAGTTGTGGGAGAGTACGGGATTTGAGGAGTGGGAAGTTGGAGTACGGGACAGAAAAGTGGGAAGAGGAAAATATTGTATACGGGTAGATGTGTAGGGCAAATCTGTACAATATGAGTAATGGGTTCTGGGCTAATGGGCTTTAATAATTGGGCTCAAAATATTTAAATAAACAATTAGTTTGTTGGGCTAGATTTTGGGCTCAGATTTAAATTAATAAAATCAAATACGAATTTGGGCTTTAGAATAAACAATTTAATTTCAGAATAATAATAATAAAATCAAAATACAACTTGGGCTCACATTAATAATTAATAAAATCAATAATGTAAACTTTGGCTTAGAAATAAACAATTAAACAATTGGGCTAAAAATAGTTTAAATAATAAAATCAATTAGGGATAAATAATTATAAGATACTGAGAATTTAAATAAAAAAAAAATACTTTGAAAATACGTATTAATGAAAACAGGGGTTACAAATCCTACACACCTTACAACAAAATTCCGTCCTCGAAATTTGCGTAAGCGGTATATAGGACGGGGCAAACGTAACACCCAAAAGATGGAGACGCAGGAAACAATGAAAGGAAATGAGTGTGCTTAGATAATACTAAGGTTGAGTCTAAGAGTATAATCAAAAATGTACATGTACAAGAGGGTATGCAGAAATAAGCAATGCAAGGAAAGAAATGACAGGATGATGACAAAATAACTAACTGCAACATACCTTCGATAATAACTTCAGCTGCCTCTACTTCTTCTGCAATCAAGTTGTAAGCTTGCCCTCTCCCAGGAGCTGCGGGCCTCTAACCATAATTTTGCCGCTGTGGTGGGGGCGGTGGTCCTCGAATTGGTGCTCTCTGCTGGATCGGCCCTCCACCGACTGTACCATTTCTTGCCTGTGGACAATCCCGGAGTATATGGTCACGAGATCCACAAGCGAAGCATTGGCATTTCACAATCCGACAGTCTTTAAGTATGTGACCGGCTTTCTGGCAATAGTCACATATCACATCCCTCCTCGGAGCAGCAGGTGGGTAAGGCATTGAACTTGCAGCGGCAGGGGCTGTCCTCCGAATTGGTCCACCAACGGATCTAGCAGCAATGGGGTTCGGGACAGAACGTTGCATAGCACGCTTCCTCGTACTTGCCTGTTCCTGGTTTCTGGCAGCATCCAAGATATCTGCATAGTATCGGAGCCGTAAGGCAGCTAGACGATCCTGAATATTGAGGTCCAAGCCCTGCATGAAACGGCGGCCCTTATCCCAATCATTTGCCACCATGGAAGTGGCAAAACGGCTCAGTCGGGTGAATTCCGCAGCATACTCATCTACGGTCCGACTCCCCTGTGTGAGTGTGACAAATTGCCGCTCCATTTCATTCTTCGTCACATCAGGAAAGAACTTTGTGAGAAAGCTCTCTCTGAAGATGTCCCAAGCGATGGGGCGCTCTAGCCTTTCTACTTCAGCTCGCCACCAGATGTGGGCAAGATCAACGAGCTGGATGCTCACGACATCTACTCGGTCAACATTTGCTATCCTTGCCGCAATCAACAGCTGTTCTGTCCTAATGAGCCATTGTTCGGCTTCTAGTGGACCTTCCGTACCTGCGAATTTATCTGGATGTAGCCTCATGAAATCCGCTACATTGTCAGGTCCTGGTGGCAACACCGCAGGCACAGGTACAGCAGGCTCTCGATTGGCAGCTCCCAAAGCCACCCTCATCAAGTCACTGTGCTCTCGTTGCATTTGCATCATCTGCTGCATCATCAGCTCGTTCTGCTCACATTGCATTTACATTACTTGAGCCATAGTGGGCTCTTCCGGTTGGCTGGAAGAAGAAGCACCTCTTCTAAGCATCTCCATGATTTGGACAATGGTGGGCTCCTCGGGCTGCTCATCTCCAGCACGAGAAGTAGAAGCACCTTTTCTAGCCATGGTCTGCAATAAAATTGAACGGTTAGTATCCAATTTATATGTTGGTTATTTCATTATCCATGTGATCAATGTGGTGTACATGTTGTTGAGTTAACCTGATTGAGTCAAGTCTGTCTAATGTATTAGTCAACTAACACATTAGCCCAAACCTGGCTCTGATACCACTAAAAACCCTGTCACGCCCCGCTTCCCAAAACATGGGAATACGGGCGCGAGACTAAGGCCCAGCGAATGGTGCGAACACACCAT
Organism: Hemerocallis citrina; assembly: GCA_017893485.1. Lineage (NCBI taxonomy): Eukaryota > Viridiplantae > Streptophyta > Magnoliopsida > Asparagales > Asphodelaceae > Hemerocallis > Hemerocallis citrina. The sequence continues at coordinate 379,070 of JACEHZ010000673.1, read as the reverse complement.
TCATAAGCTGTACAAGTAAACTCAACAACAAGATGATAAAACAATCCACGCAGGCATGTAAATCACAATGTAATAATAAAAGTTCATGATATAGTCCATAAAAATAACCAGCAACTGGGAAATATAATAGTTACGGGTCAAACAAGCCCAGATTACAATAAATAGTTGCAAGAAATAAAATACAACTAAAGATAACATGATAATGATAAACTAGAATACTTGGTCAGCGACACCTTCTGGTAACTCTCCATTTGGGCCTGCAAGTATATTATAACAACAGAAAAGGAAAGGAAAACGAGAAGACCCGTTAATACAAGTTACGGGCCGCAAGGGGGTACAAGCTAAGGGAAACAGGAATAAAAATAAAACAAAAGAAAAATAGGAAAGAGCAAGGAATCAGGAGTAAGGGAAATGCAATATGTAAACATGATATGAACAAGGCATTATGAAACAAGTGGCATATAAAACAAGTAAATAAGTAAACAAGTATCGAATCAACATGAACATGTAACATGTAATTGGATCATGCAAGTGCACGTGTTAATCTTATGTCTAATGTTTAATTCTATCTAGGTAGCACTTCATGCATCCATCTTTTTACTACATGGTTGCTACTTGCAATCAGTTTTGTTTAGATTTAGTGGTGGGTTTTATAGGTCACGTACTCGGAAAAAACATGTACATTCAATATTGTATCGAGATACGTGCAAACTTGTAACGTGAAACATGTAAACCTGTAATTTGCAATCTTGCAACTTGTAAGTTGCAACTTGCGTCGGGAAACCACCAGTTCCCGTTTGAGTACGCTCTTCTATATTGCCCACTACTTAAATCTTTCCCTTAAACCCCGGCTTATTAATTTTATTAATTTGTTAACACAATCATAATGCAATGAGAACGATGTCAAGTTATGGATAGTAAACATCTAGGAATTGTGCATGAAATATGTTCTTAAGTCATGAAATGCAAACATATAGTTTTAATGTCATATTTGGGTCTAACTCATTATTACATATATGGGTCCATAGTATTTTAGAGTCATATAAATAATTTTTGCAAGTACGAGGTAACTGATTACATATATAAAACTTTAACAAGATTTAAGAAAACAGTAAAACAACATTCAAACCACTATCATGTGGAAAATAATTATTCACGCTAACCTGTAAAATCCCTAAAAGTCCATATGTTTGTATTTATTTGTGTTCGTGTCATGCTTAGGATAACGAAGTATTCACGATCACATATGAATACAGGATCGACGGATTAGGTATAGGAACGGGTATCAATTCGACTTATGAATGCGAATTGGAGTCAAAAATAATATACTTGCGGTATTTTTACGAGGGCTTGTACTAGAACAAATAAAATTGTACAAGAGATACTTGCCTGTTATTTGATGACGATGAAATTAAAGATAGAATAACGAGATTAGTATCCCGGGCAGTAGATCACGTGCGAGATGTGTGGCAGCCACGCCAAATCAGCAACTCCAAATAGCAAACAGCAACAACTCCTTTCAATGGCTCCAAGTCAGCAAAACTCCAAACAGCAACTCCACAAAGCAGTCAATTCCTTCACAAATTCCAAGACAGCAAACACTCCACTCCAATAACAACTTCAAACACTAACACCAACTTTACTTCTCCATCTCAGCAAACATTTCAACTCAATCTCCTACTCCACAAATACCCAACATCAACACAACACCCAACAACTACACACCACACAATAACTCAGTAACCCAAACACCAATATAACAAAATCAACAGCAACAATCCAAACAGCACAATCCAAACTGTCTCCTTCTCCACCTTTTTCAACAGAGAGAGGAAGAGAGAGAGAGAGAGCGCGAGCGATAGCGGGAGAGAGTGGGCGCGCGGAGAAAGCGGCAGATGTCTGGCGCAGCCGAGGGGGGTCGAGAGGCGCTCGGCGTTCTCAAGATTGAAGACGACGGGGGTGGAGGTTCAGTCTGTGGCGGCAATTGGCGGGGTGCTCGAGCGGAGGACGGCAGGCGAGGTCGACAGAATAAGAGGATGGCGATTTCGGGGAGCGACGGCACTGGATTGTCGATGCTGCGATGAGCAAGGTAGTGGAGGAATGGAGTTCTGACTTCGGCAATGCGTCGACGAGGGGTGTGACGAGGTGGGGCGGCGGCACTGGGTTCTGGAGGAGGCGAGCGAAGAAGACAGGCGGAGCAAAGCGGAGGAGAAGGTGAGCGGGAAATGGCTTCGGGCGTCGGGGTGGTGCACAGGCGCAGGCGATGAGCACGATGGGGGAGGAGTTGATGACGGTGGGGCGACAGTGGGTTGAGTGAGAGAAGATGGAGCGATGGAAATGGAGTTGTGGGTTCTCTGGTTTTTGTTGGAGACAGAGGAGAGGAGCGGGAGAAGAAAGAAGGAGAGAGGAGATGGGTTTGTTTATTTGGTTTTGTTTGGTTCTCTGTTTGGGTAAAAAGAAACAGAGAGGAAGAGATAGAGTGGGAGAGAGAACGGGGGAGTTAATATAATAGCAATATAAGTAATGAAGTAGTGGGGGTAGTTATTAAGTTGTGGGAGAGTACGGGATTTGAGGAGTGAGAAGTTGGAGTACGGGACAGAAAAGTGGGAAGAGGAAAATATTGTATACGGGTAGATGTGTAGGGCAAATCTGTACAATATGAGTAATGGGTTCTGGGCTAGTGGGCTTTAATAATTGGGCTCAAAGTATTTAAATAAACAATTATTTTGTTGGGCTCAGATTTAAATTAATAAAATCAAATACGAATTTGGGCTTTAGAATAAACAATTTAATTTCAGAATAATAATAATAAAATCCTAATACAATTTGGGCTCACATTAATAATTAATAAAATCAATAATGTAAACTTTGGCTTAGAAATAAACAATTAAACAATTGGGCTAAAAATAGTTTAAATAATAAAATCAATTAGGGATAAATAATTATAAGATACTGAGAATTTAAATACGAAAAAATACTTTGAAAATACGTATTAATGAAAACAGGGGTTACAAAAAATAATAAAATACAATAATGATAAAATGGACCAAACTATTCAACTTTCATGCTTTTTACCATCATCTACAATCCATCAATCTTTGTAATTGAAAATTTAATGATAATATTACTTAGAATGCAAAAGTCCAAATAAAAACAGATAACAATTAGAAGAAAAAGCCCTCATATGCAAGTCAGTTCGTTTCAATCTCATAGTTGACGATCCCCCTTCTTCTAAACTGAAACCCTACATTATTAGGTTTGCATCTGATCCCAAATCTCAAAACTTGACCATACTATCATAAAAAAGCAGAAAATACTCAAACACAAACAAATTAAATATTACCCGAAAAATGATATAAAACTGAAACAACAATTCTAATTGAATAAAGATTGCTAAAATAATTATGAGAGATTGCTAAAAATAAATGAAAATCTCAAGAACTTAACAAAAGTAATTTTTCATGAGAAATAATTATGATGGAACACAATTACCATCAAATTGAAGAATAAAAGTTGATCTTCAGGTAACCTACCTCTGGACCAATTGCAACGACAGCATGACATCAGGCATAACTACAATTTCTATAATCTCTGGGAGTACACATTGGAGAGAGTAGTGTAAATCAGTGAATAAACAAAAATAAACATATAATAAACACTTACATTACCACTTACTTTCCCACAATTTATTCTTTTCTTCATTTTTTCGCCTTCTGAAATCCCAATTTCTACCATGGCCTCTAAAATCTAATTTATTTGGATCTGAAGAAACAAAGAAACAAGAACAGAAGATTAGTTAGGATATGGTCTGAAAATAACCAATCTTTATTTTTGAATCCATAATTAGGGTTTAGATTCCGAAATTTCAAGAATTGAAACGCCATAATTAGAAATGAACAGTAAAAGCAAGTGGTGAATTAGGGTTTCATGAATACAATATTACAAAACAAATTAAAAAAATCAAAAACCCGAATTTCTCATAGGAGAATTCTTACCGATGATGTCATAACCCATGGCAGGCCAGCGAGCGTCGATGGCGAGGATTTGGGTGGGTTGACGAACGACGACTGCTAAATTTGGGGGAGGAGGGTTAGCGGGATTTTGGGGGAGGGGGAGTTGGGAGAGGAAGGATTATTTTTTTTTGTTTTTGTATTTGTTTTGTTAAATAAAAAAGTATGGTGTGCACGTATTAAGGTATGTGTGATTTCCTACTTTTGCTCTCATTTTTCCATTTTGAAATGGAGAAAGGAGAGAGGAGGTAGGTCTATTAGTTTAAAATATAATATAATATAATATAATAATATCAATTCAAATTTGTTTTTAAACCTGGGCCTTGGGCCTCACCAAAGAGTGGTAGGGCCTGTTATTTTACATCCATCCGTCCATATTCAAAACATAACAAATCTCGGGGGAAAAAACATACCCAGTGATCCCCTACCTTCATAGTGGCATTACAACAAACACCATGCTTGCAATTTGCAAATCCAATCCCAATCCACACATTTCCACCATATTACTCTTTGAAGAAGACGGAGTAGTCATCAATGGTGTGAACAACAACAACTGGGTCTTCTTGCTCTACTCTGCTCTCTCTTCTGAATTTGCGAACGACCAACGATGGCAGAGGCGAGCGACGTACGGTGGTGGAGTGGACCTGCGATCGCCGTACGGCGGTGGAGGTGTGAAAGGCGAACGGCGAACTGCTGCGGGGTTGTAAAGGGCGGACGTCGACGGGAAGTTTTTTTCTGGGGTGGGGGTAGGGGAACTGGGAAGATGGATGGTTTCTTTGTGTGTAAATTTTTTTTTTTGGTGTAAGTTAAAGATGTAGTGTGCACGTATTACAAGTGTGAATTTGTACTTTTGCTCTCCTTTCTCCATTTCAAAAAGAAGAAAGGAAAGAGGAAGTAGGCTTATTAGCTTAAGATATATAATAATAATAATAATAATAATAATAATAATAATAATTATAATTACAATGTAACCTCATCTCGAACCCAATACATCTTTTTGACTTAGCTTTTCCTGTTTTGCACTTTTTAGTAGTATAGATAAGTTTCAAGTACACAAATTACATATCATTAGATTAAGGCATTAGTACTAGCTAACACAATCGACATTCCACAAGTATTTCCAACATGTAGTACTAGCTAACACAATCGACATTCTACAAGTGTTTCCAACATGCTGCAAGTACAACTTATGTCTAACGGTTAGCATACTTATTAGATCATCTCCAATCCTTTGCTATATTGGCAAATTTTAGCAAAAAAAAATTGCAAACGATATCTGCAATCATTTGCAATTTTATCAAATTTTACCAAACGAATAACTTTGCGTTACCAAATTTGAAAAACAAATATGGCAATTACCAAATATATCAGACGGAACATTATGTTCCGTAGATGTTCCGTCTCTATTTAAAAAGAATAAAAAATTTAAACGCGTCGGACAAAACATGTTTCATTCAATAATTTTATAATTTTTTTTATTGTTTTGACGATCGAACAGAACAGCATGTTCTTCAAAAAAAGAAAGAAAAAAGAAACAGGCGTCGGACCGAAATTTCTTGGAAATTTCTTGGACGGGACATGTCCCGTCCCACCAAAGCCCACTAAATCCCCAAATTAACCTACTTAATCAAAGTTTAAGACCTTCATTAATTGAATAATCATTAATTTAATAATTTTTTAATAACTAATTATCATTTAATCCCTAATTAAATCATTTTAAATATTTATAATAAAAAAATTAGATGGATGTGTTCCATCCTTAATTTTTTTTTTTTCGTTTTTTGCCTTTTTTGCCAAATTATAGTAACACAATAGCAAAACCCTCATTTTGCCATTTACAATTTTGCCGGTAAAATAGCAAAGGTGATTGGAGATGATTAGAGATGCGAGCAAGAAATTGGGCCACCTAGATAATTTCTCGTTCTGGGGAAAAAAGGTGAGCAAGTATGGACTAAAAGAACAAAAAAATTTAGGTGGGGAAAGGCACCAATTACGACAATTCTGGAAAGGCACCAATTACGACAATTCTGAAAGTAACTGTAACAACCACAGAGGAAACGATATCTTTAGGTAGCGTTTGGCCCAGCTTAAAATTAGCTTCACTTCTCCTTTAGAATAAGAAGTTGATCCAAACGCATATTCTGAAAAGCTCTACACAAAGAAAAGTAGTTTATTTTTAATGAAGAAAAAGAGCTAAAAAAAAGCCCTCAAAAGCAACTTCTGGCTTCTCCTTTTTTTTTTATTTTATATTACCTTTTCTCTTTTTTTGACCATTCCCACATATCAAACCCTAACAACAAAAGATTTGCTATTTTCATTGATCTTATTAAAATGACATAATGGAACCACATAATGAACCAATTTGCCAGCTCAAATACAGTACTCGTTGAGTTTTGATATAATGTGTATATTTTATAACCATTTGTTATTGATTCTAATTAATCCATACTAATTTCTGTGCAGGTGACACATGTTGGTACTGTGGTTTAGTTAAGACTACTCTTGGGCCAAAAGGAATGGTACGTAACCCCATTCCAAAAAAAATGCTGCACCAATCCAATTTGTCGATCATTCTAACCTGATCAAACCTATTGTATAATGTAGGATAAAATATTGCAGTCTACTAGCAGGGGTCATAGCGCTACTGTTACAAATGATGGTGCCACTATTTTAAAGTCACTTAATATTGACAACCGTGCTTCATATTGATTTTACATTAGAAAATAATAATTTTAAAGTAACTTCAAAAAATATAAAGATTTTTTTTTTGTAATTGCATAACTTATATTTGAATCTTAAATAAAATCAAACTTAAATTAAGTATAAAAGTAGCTTACAATTGATATTTTATGCCAAACAACTTCTAGCTTAAAAATAGCTTTAAAGTTAAAAAAAAGCTGACCATCCAAACAGCTTCAGTTTTTAATTTCAAAGCTCTATTTTTTGCCTTCTCCTTCTGAAGTAGCTTTAAAACCCAAAAAAAGCTAGGCCAAATGCACCCTTAGAGGAGCACGGGGTAAAAGCAGTTACTTTTACCTCTACCTTAATGGGGAGGCAAAGTCGACAGCACAGGCTTAGAACAATGCTTCAACTCTCAAGTTGATATAATGGAATTCTAGACTGAAATTAAACAATGTCAGCATGTTACAAAAAGCTGGAACTAACAATTTCGAGGCTGCTGTTGTGGGAAAACGTCAACACAAATGCACGACTAAATCTTTCAAAGTTCCACACTACTAAGCATTCATCATCTTGCAGAAAATAGATATATTGGGCTGGAGTCTTATGGCTCTATCCCCGTTATCAAAAAAAATCATCTTGCAGAAAATAGTTTAATAAAGCCGCAATAAATTTCATATAGGTTCAAAAACCTAAAAAACTAGCTTTAAGAATTGATTAAAGCAGTGCTAAAAAAACTCAAAAACTTCATAAAAGCAACCGGCCAATTGCTACAAATACAATAGAAGACAATTCTACTGGGACTTCAAATGCTCCTGGACAACATTGAGTCCCTCAGATTCTTCACCGTAGTCCTGGAAAAATAAAAGAGGCATTGAGTTTTTCATGCAGAGTAAGTATCGGCTGTTTTACAGAGACAATTCTATGTTACATCAAACACATATATGATGTGATGCTTCCTATTCTTGCATAGTATTTAAAAAAAATTCCAGTCCGTTATGCGATATGTTGCATTGAAAATGGGTACAGCTACCTATTGTAATGGCAATCTAGTCAAAAATAAAATTAATACACTGACCTTAACAACAAGGCAAGAGCATCCTACAACCTTCCTTGCTTTTCCCTCTGAATCAATCTTGCACAGCTGCAGCAAACCAACAAATCAGTGGGAAAGCAATGTTTTCTGTGGATTTACATTCGAATTAAGGATAGATATGATTACATGGCTTGCCAAAAGAGAACATATTCTGCAACTTTTTATCCCAGCAAAGAAACAGTTCTAGTTCTAATCCAAATTGATTTCTAGAGAGGTCTTAATAGAGATAGTTCAACCCAAAACTTACCAGGAAGAAAGAACAAAAGACAACAAAAAAAACAAACGAACACCTCTGCGATTAAATTGCAATTCTCTTGAAAGCATGTAGGTTCCATATTTAAAACAAAAAATGCTTGCCAAAAGGGAACATATGATGTGGGGTAGTACCACAAAAACAGACAAGTTCTAGGACCTTTCTATCCCCCAAGAAACAGAAACACGGGTGACGATGATCAATAATAACACTAACAAACACAAGGTTGACAGCTAAAACAACAGCGAACAGCTCATGTTCATTTAAGATCAATATTTCTCTTTTGATTTTGCATATTTCACAACAATGGTCAAGCAATATCATAATGATTTTCATTTTCCCTCAGGGCATTGATCAGAGTAAAAGCAGGATGGCTGCAATGGAAAGTGCTTTTATGGCATATTATATTAACTATTGAATAGCTTGAAGTTGGAAGAGAGAAATTTATAAGACAGCTTATGTAACTGTGCTGTGGTTTAAAATGTTGGGTAGTTAATAACGTGGGAAGGTGTAAAAGTAACAATATGCTCAAGACAGTAAGATGCAATGAGAAATAGCACATCCACAAGAAGACAATAGACAGCTTCAATAGAGAGAATGAGAAGATCGAGTTGCAGGACTGAATATTACAAAGCCAAGTTATAGTGCAAATAAGAAATAATAGGAATTACACAGGAGCTTCATGAACTAAGTCAATGCCTTACAAACGTAAATTAGAACTAAAGAAGGCAATATGATACTAGCTTCCTTAACTGACAAGATAGCTCAACAAGAATGAACAGAGAAAAAGACAAGGAATCATGAAGGTGGAGATAAGATTGCTGTAGAAGAACAAACATACAATGAACTGGACCAAATGATTTTGACATTCATCTTTATGATAGAATCAAACATTATATGCTTGTCTACAAGGATAATTTATTTTGAACATGCATGTTCTTTAAGCCACTGTGAATTTGTTAAATTGCAAATTTCAAAAAATCACCATAATGTAGTCACTAATCAAATCACAGATAACTAATTATGTACAAGTGGGCGCAGATGAATTGAATGCAAGCAAATAGCATGGCCATTGGTGGTGGTTTACAAGTTGAGAATAACATGGAAGGGTCTAAAACTACACTAAAGGAAAGTGAAGTACAATAACAAATACAATGAAGGAGTTTTAATGTGCCTTCTATTATGACAATTGGAATAACTTAAAATGCTATTGATACAATACAATTTATTTTACGAACTAAATTAGAAATTCTGTAGGCAACTGAATTTGTTCTACTTTTGAAGTTAATGCTCACAAGGCATTTATATATTTCCAGAAGAGATAACAACTAATCCATATGTTAACAAGAAATGTGATGACCAAAAGATGAACAATTTGTATTTAAGCATATTTTAATTCTCTAAATTGATTATCTAACAGCATTCTACAAATAAACAAAGATAGATAGATACCAAAAAAATTACTGTAATTAATAAATTTAAACTGAACACTCGTACAAAATAATAACAAGAGTAGCAGTTTACTATAAACTAACCCCTGCCCACTCGCCAAGAGTCTTAGCACTTGGAACAGTCACCAGCTTAACATTGTGGTCACTGCAAAGTGCCTTCACCAGCTTGACATAATCAGGCTGGTCACAATCTTCAGCGAGCACACAAAGCTGAGCTGCATGCTTCTCGATTGCCTTTGCAGCTTCATGAAGTCCACGAACAAGCCCATCATGTGCCAGTGACTTCTTCAACACGAGCTGAAGAGCAGTAAAGATATCCAATGACTCACCAAGGACAGCAGCAGGGGTTTCAACAGCAACCTCGTCACTGAGAAATATAACAGCAATTGTTGTTAGCATGCAACAGATAAAATATTGCGAGTTCACATATTGATTTGATTGCCTAACTGGAAAGGAAATTAGTAAAACAAATTTCCAGCTGAGATAAACTGAATGAAGTTAAGTTGAGCAGAATTTAATTAATAAGATACAAGCTCATTACACACAGTCACAAAACCTATGAAACATTTAACTCCACATTTTATTAGAAAATTTCTTGAGCCAATTCTTTCTTGCAAATTAATTATTTTCTCCATTTTCTTTTGTAGAAGATTTTAAATGATGCCAATGATCCCTTATCCAAGATTCCATAGCAAAGAATTTGACACTAAGGAAGAAAAAAGCAACAGACATATTATCAACGGCAAGACCTAAAATTGTCATATCTTTCTAGACCTCCATATAGAATTATATATTTATTGAAGATCAGCTTCAATATAGTAATAACTACAATGATCTCCGTTACAAAATTTCAACCAAGGCGCTAAATCAAACTAAATATTTGGGGAGATACAGAGTATCAAGAACTGCACCAAATAAAGGACATCTGTGAACAATATCAATCAAGTCCACAATTGTGGATGACAGTAGCACAAACATTTATCTATATAATAAATTAAAAAGAAAGCTATCAAGTGGCTCATAATCAATCCCCCAAAATCAAAGGCCCATATCAAACCTCACAAAACACATTTTCCCTCCAAAATTTCAAACCCCAAAACCAATTTTTTTCCCCTAAAAAACTAATTACTTTATTACTATCTCTCTCCTCTCTTTACTTTTTCATATTTCTCTCTTTATCTGTCTATCTCTCTCCCATTTTTTCTTTATTTACTTAGAAATTTTGATTTTAAGATTTCGGTTTTGTAAAATTTCAGAATTTTTAAAAACAAATATCTCTTCAACAATTAAATTTCATTATTTTCCACACTTAAAGTTCCAAGAAGTTAGATTTTATACCCCCTTTATAATTATTTTTCAACATATACTAATGGAAACATATACTTTTAATTATAACTAATTATTGTCATACTATTCAAACTTGAGCTACATAATTATTGTTTTATTGTTTACATGGCTTTTCGTGTTTTGTATCGTTCCGAAGACGTGCCGTAGGCACGTGCCCACGGGCAAATCTAGTATATCTATATGCAGAAACCTAAAAAGGACAAGTATCTGATATTATCACTAAGCAGAGTGTTTCAAATTGCCATGTTGAAAATACAACATCACATAGTAAATTTTCTTCCATCCAACTTCTAAGATATTGTTTTGCAAGTATAAATATAAAAAACAACAAGACTTCTCATTGGTACCTCAATCTAATCCAATCCTCCATGGAAATTTCTCACATGATGTTCAAACTTGAACAACAGATTAAGCATTTCAACTACCACTTCTTGATATAAACCTCACTATCCAACATCAGATAATGAAGTATAATTCAAAAACTGATCAAATACCCAATTGAATTCACCACATACTTTCCAAATTACCAAATTAAATTCTTTTCATATATTTTGTACAAAATGAAACTCAAATAAAACATATTCAATCGATTGTACAGAAGAATAGGGTTTAGCAGCTTACGCCATCGGATCGAGATTGGAATGAGATTGGAATGAGGCGGAGGTCTAGGGTTCAAGTGGGCGCTCGGGAATTTTCGGGTTTTAAGGAGGCGGCTAATGAGAAATACGAGGAATATATATAGGAGGTGTGGACCCTAATTCGGCCCAATCAAGTAGGCCCAAGGCCGGTTTGGGTTTGTTGGGCTGTACGATTTATTTTGGACTAATAGGCCCAATACAATATATCTCAATTTTCTATATACTAGATTTGCCCATAGGCACGTCTTCAGAACGAGACAGCATATGAAATGTCTTGTAAACAGTAAATCAACAATTATGTAGCTTAAGTTTGAATAGTATGACAATAATTAGTTGTAAATAAAAATTCATGTTTCCATAACTGTGTGTGTGTGTGTGTGTATATATATATATATATATATATATATATATATATATATATATATAGGGAAAAAGGGGTATGAGCAACTTGCTCATTTAGTAAATAAGCAATTGATGATGTGGCATGCATGTGATTGAAAAATTCTTAAAAGGGTTAGTTGTCCAATGTATCACATGCCACATAATCAATTGCTCATTTACTAAATAAGCAAGTTGCTCATATCCCTTCTACCCATATATATATATATATATATATATATATAGAAAGAGAGAGAGAGAGAGAAAAATCTTCCATTGTACATCACCCCTCTGTGTGCACTCGTTTTCCCGCCTTCGTATCGACGATCTGAACCGTTCACATTGATCTACACATCTAAATTAGTCTAAATATGTAAAATCAAATCATTTGAAATTCATTTGCCCCATCCATCATGTGACTATAAAAACAATAATTTTCAGTCATACAATTTTGTAACACTTCAATGGATCGTCGATACGAAGGCGGGAAGGGCGAGTGCACAATGGAAGGCTTCCATATATATATATATATATATATAGAGAGAGGGGGGGGGGGGGGGGGGAGAATTAAATAAGTAAAGGAGTTGTTTTGGGGGGGATTTGAATTTGAGTTTTGGAGGGAGGGGAAACTTTTTTTTGGGGGGGGGGGGGGGGGGGGGGGGGGTGAGAATGTGTTTTGTGATGTTAGATCTGGGCCTTTGATTTTGGAGAATTGAAAGAGAGTCACTTGATAGCTTTCTTTGTGTTTTATTATATACTAGGTTCTCCCGTTGATACGTGCCTACGACATATCTTCGAAACGGTGCACCTGATTTAATTATATAAAATAGTTTTGGAGGTCCAGCAAATTAATTGAAGTAGCAAACATATTATATGAGAAAGTAGTATATCTTCCTTTAAGCTCAATCATCGCTTCCTTGATCATTAACTTGAACTTACCTGGAATGCATATAGTTTGTTAGAAACACTGCATAAAGTTTTTTTTAACTTCAGCATCACTTTTAGATGCTTGAAATAGTTATAGGACATTATCATATAAGTTTTATAAAGCTTACTCTAATCCCATAACCACTATGAGCATGTCTAAATACAATAGTAACTCAAGTGCAGGTGTGAAGTTATCTACAATACCAATAATCTAGACATTTGTTTGTCTGAGACTCAGTTTGCAATTGAAATACCTCTTATTATTATTTCAACCAAAATGAAATACATGAAGTTCTCAAAACTCTAAACCAAGTTAATCATTTATTTTATCTCCATCTTGTCTCCTCATTGCACCTTTATAAAAAAAAACCAAAATGGATAAATAACAAATTTACTTTAGCTGTCTTTATTGAGTGGAGAGTTTGCACCATTCACTTGTAAACTATATTCACCACAATCCTATATATCCATACATATATTAAAAGTTCTTATATGTTATGTTATCCATGGTTTAACCAGTGAAGGGAATACTTCACGATAGTATTTTCTCTTGTAGTAAAGAAATTAATGTGCATATTTGCCAAGTTATTTTAGGTTGTTGGTCAGTTTACTTATCCTGCTATGGTTTGGAAGCCCAAATTGAGGCCACCAAATAATCAATCTCTCACTTGCGTACACCTTAAATCAAAACCAATAAAAAAATCATCAAATAAATCACCAAATTAAAAAAAAAATAACCCAAAAATAAAACAATCATACCTCTCTGAACTTAGATCTCATGCACACACAAAATTCGAATCAGCAAAAAACTGAGTAATCCCCTACACACACAAAATTAAAAATTAGAATGAGAATTCGGTTAATGAGATGAAATTAGAGTCGCTGCATCGCATATAAAGGCTCTCGATTCGATGGAGGGGAGTCGCCGATACGGAGTCGCTTGATATTCGCGCTCGATTTGGTGGAGGGGAGTCACCGATACAGATTCAGCATCGGATCAGATATCGGTGACAACCTCTTGATTGGGGTTCGATATTGGATTTGGATTTGGATTTGCTTTGAGATTTTTAAATTTTCAAAATTTTTTGAATTTTCAAAATTTTAAATTTTAAATTTTTAATTTTTTTTGAAATTTTAAATTTTTTAAAAAAATTTTTCAAATTTTTTTTAAAATTTAAAATTTTTTAAAATGTACAAATTTTTTAAAAAAATTTAAATGTAAAAATTTTTAATATTTTTTACATTCTAATTTTTTTTGATTTTAATTTTTTTGAAATTTCAAATTTTTTCAAAATTTTTTTAAATTTTATAAAAAAAAAATTTTTTTACATTATTTTTTTAATTTTGTTAATTTTTAAAATTTATTTTTTTAAAAAATTTAAAATTTTAAAAATTTTAAATTTTTTATTTTTTTAAAATTTTTAAATTTTAATTTTTTAAAATTTTAAAAATTCTATTTTTTTAAAAAATAATTATTTTAAAATTTTTTTTATAATTTTTATAATTTTTTATTATTTTTTTATTTTTTTGAATTATTTTTGACGTTTTTAAATTTTTAATTTTTTAGTTTTAAAGTTTTAATTTTTTTTAAATTTTTTAATTTTTAAAATTTTTATTTTCTTAATTTTTTGAATAGGGGAGAGAGAGAAAGAGAAAATTAAATAAATAAAGGAGTTGTTTAGGGTGGGGGGATTTGAATTTGAGTTTCGGGGAGAAACTTTTGGGGGGGGGGGGGGGGAAATGTATTTTGTGAGGTTAGATCTGGGTCTTTGATTTTGGGGGATTGAAGTTGAGCCACTTGATAGCTTTCTTTATTATATATATATATATATATATATATATATATAGTTGAAATTTTCCTTCCACCAAGTGCACGTTGCTTTGTGCATATGGCTAATTGTTTAAGTCTAGCGATCAAAATTAAATATTATCAGAAGAATTATACCAAATGTTATATACCTCATTGACTAACAAAATAAAAGATGAATGAGCTATCATCATTTATATTTATTGAGAATGATTTTAGTTGCTTGAAACACCCCAATATACAAGTAGTGTATCAAACGATTCAGTTTACAGAGCAAAACTACCAGTATTACATTTAGTATTACACTTGTACCTGTTCTTTCGTCTTCTCCTGAAAAGTTGATGGGAGCAAGTTCGAAAACACCTTGAGTAAAAACTTCATGAACGGACTATGATAAAAATTGCGACAGGGACCAGCTTGGATAAGTAGTGCAAGTCAGCTATTGTTGTTCCCTTCTAGAAAGACTTTTCCCACCTGCAAGTTTAAGCAATAGTCTTGAAGAAATCCTTACATCCGTCCACAACAATTTCAGACCAAGCCAATAGTGTTGCAAAATAGATACAAACTCATTCTTCCAGTGGGCAACTTTAAAGCCCGATCCGCCCTGCTTTAAGATCCAATACAGTGCCTTGCATAAAAGGATTGACATGGTCCTAACTCCTAACCTCTAATTAGGTGTTGTTTCTCCATTGCAGTTCTAGCTGCATTTCATGCAAGTCGTGCAAGTAAATGGTTGCAACTAAGCTAAAAAAATGGGAAAGGGTTGTTAACTAACATCCTTTCCAAACATTGCAAATGGAACACTTAATGATTAAAATTGTAAAATAGTCCAATTATAATACAACAAAACCACCAGTGAAACCTTAATAGTAGAGATGGTTTACCTGATCATGGAAGCTATTGCTCTCAATGTAGGCAAGAAGCTTAGCCCAAAACCTACATACAATTTATTGTGAAGCTTTCTGAGATTCTTGCTGCTGGTTGGATTTTGCTTTAGCTTTTGCACTCTTCAGACCTTCAACTACCTGATCGCAGTCCTCTAGGTGAAGCCTCCTTATGTTTAAGGTTCCAATATTCTTTATGCTCTTTTTGATGACCTATTTCTCATTGATTCGTTGAAGCTGTCGATGTTGATGCAGTCCGAGAGGATTGTGACGACCATCTTACTCCCAAAGGAGAAAAATCTTTGGTCCCCATATTGACTACCCGAAAAAGAAGTTTCGCAGTTAAGAAATCCTTTGAATGAAAGGTACAAGCCCCTTTTGGATTTTAAAACTGACATCCAAACACTTTACACTGGGAATTAGCAGAATCCTGAAGCTTTGCATATTAATCCTGAGCAATTCTTCCATGTGCAACTTGAAAAAGTAGAAGACGGCTGAATGGGGCTACTCAATTGAACAAAGAGGTGTTTCCTCCCTTTGGAAATTGCTCTAAAAGCCTTTCTAGATACCAACCTAATTTCTTCAACACATGAAATTCTTCAAGACTAAGATACTACTCAGTTCGAGCTATTTTTGTTCCATGATAACTATTCAGTTCACAAATGAAATTTAATTTTATATAACTACAATATATGATGAATTATAACCCTTCCACCAGCATTTTCACACATGATAACAACAAAAATTATCTATTCTTCAAGCATTTAAACAATAAATCAAAAAACTTTGATTAACTTTCATTTTTTTTTAAAGGAAAAAAAGAGAGAGAACAAAAAATTAAAATTAATGTTAAAAAACGGTTATCCACAAATTTATAGAACTTAAAAAGTTGTAATATCTCGGGCAGTAACCACTCTCCTCGGCCACGGTGCATGCACATATGATACAACCAAGTAAGTACTTACAATGAAGAATCATTCAACTATTATGATGATAATAGAATTAGAGGATCTTTTCAATATATATTGCAGTACATTACCATAAATTATAATCTAGGTGTACACATTTATCAATGGCTTTAATTATCCTATTTCTTTAAATAATATGAAATCTTCGACATTTGATTCCTTATTTAAATATTTTGATGCGTAAATTTCTACTATAAGTAACTTCGTCATTGCCTATCTCAAGCCAGGAATCCGGCCACAAATCGGGTGAGGGGGGTTGCGTTAGGCAGTTGACAGCCAACATAAAATTTTGTCAAATCTTATGAATATGAATCCTAATAATATATGCGCAAATGTGAGGGTATTCCCTGGAAGCGATGTGCTGTGCCAGCCTTCGAGTACTTCGAAAAATGTGCAAGGGGCATCGAACCGGCATCCGGTGCAGTGAAAAATGGGCAAGGGTTCCTGCACTAATCTGGACGTGTGTGGGTAAAGAAGCTAGTCCAGAAAAATAGGCTTAGGTTTACGACATGGAATATAGGAACATTGATAGGAAAATGCATAAAACTAGTAGATACCATGATTAGAAGGAATATTAATATAGCTTGTTTACAAGAAACAAAATGGGTAGGGGAGAAAGCTAAAAATATAGATGGTTTTAAATTATATTATACCGCTAAAATTAGAAATAGAAATGGACTAGGAATTTTAGTAGATAAGAAATTCAAAAGAGATGTAGTAAGTGTTAATAGGAAAGGGGATAGAATAATACAAATTAAGCTTGTATTAGGGGAAAACGTAATTAATATCATTAATTCTTATGCACCCCAAGTAGGATTAGATGCACAAAAAAATAAATTTTGGAAAGATATGGATGAGATAATTCGAAGAGTACCCTTAGGCGAGAAACTATTTATAAGAGGGAATTTCAATGGACATGTAGGAGAAGATAACATGGGATATGAGATGGTACATGGAGGATATGGATTTGGAAATAAGAACGATGGTGGAGAGGCCTTATTAGATTTTGCGGTTTCGTATAATCTTATACTAGCAAATACTTATTTTAGGAAGAGGGAGAAACAATTGATAACCTTTAAAAATGAGGCAAATAAGAGTCAGATTGATTTTTTCTTCACTAGAAAGGTAGATCACTTGACATGTAAATATTGTAAAGTTATACAAGTTATACCGGGAGAGTGTTTAACCTTACAACATAGATTAATGGTATTGGATGTTAAGATTGGGAAAAACATATGTACAAGGAAGGAGACTAGGAACCCAAGAATTAGGTGGTGGAACTTGAAGGGAGATAAACTAGAAGTTTTTAGAGATAAAGTCCTTAAAGGAGCATCATAAAATTGGGATGGGGAGACAAATATGATGTGGACTAAAATGGCTACGTACATAAGAGAAATTTCAAAGGAAGTACTTGGAGAATCTAAAGGTAGAAGGTTGCTAAATAAAAAAACATGGTGGTGGCAAGAAGAACTCCAAATTTGTGAAAAAAAAGAGCAACCTTCAAAATATGGCAAAATAAAAGATTTTGAGAGATAGAAGACCGTTAGAAAAGAGGTTAAGAAAGCAATAAGAGATGCAAAGGAAAAAACTTATGATAATTTACACACAAAATTAGAAACAAAGAAGAAGAAAATAACATTTATAAGCTTGCTAAACAAATGGATAGAAAAATAAAAGATCTGGATACAATTAGGTGTATTAAGAGCGAAGATTCAAGAATCTTAGTAAAAGATGAGGAAATTAAGAAAAGATGGCAAAATTACTTTGAGAAGTTATTAAATAAAATGTTGTGGGCAACTTAAATATAGAGAACTCGAGGGAGAGTTTTTCTGTAGAATTAGGACCTCGGAGGTTCGAAATGCTCGAGGAAGGATGAAAATAGGAAAAGCTTTAGTACCGGATTATATACCCATTGAAGTTTGGAAATGTCTTGTGGGTGTAGGAGTGAGTTGGCTAACAAAATTATTTAATAAAATTTTGAGGACTAAAAAGATATCCGATGAATGGAGAAAGAGTATTGTAGTGCCTATATATAAAAATAAAGGAGATATACAAAGTTGCTTAAACTACCGAGGAATTAAATTAATAAGTCATACGATGAAAATTTGGGGGAGAGTGATCAAACATAGACAAAGACTAGAAACTATAGTATTTGAGAATCAGTTTGGGTTTATGCTGGGGGGTCAACAATGGAAGCAATTTATGTACTGGAAGACTTATGAAAAAATATAGGGAGAATAAGAAAGATTTACATATAGTTTTTATGGATCTAGAAAAAGCAAATGATAAATTTCTTAGAGACATAGTATGGTGGGTGTTAAATAATAAAAGAGTAACTATTTGGTACATTGAGGTAATTAAGGATATGTATGAAGGGGAAACGACCACAATTAGAACAACTATAGGAAAGACTAGCAATTTTTCTATTACAGTAGGTTTACACCAAGGTTTGGCTTTAAGCCCCTACATCTTTATTTTGGTTATGGATGAATTGACGTGAGGAATACAAGATGATGTGCCTTGGTGTATATTTTTTGCCGATAAAAACGTATTAGTGGACGAGACTAGAGCAGGAGTTAATGCTAAATTAGAATTGAGGAGAAAAACTTTATAAGCTAGAGGCTTTAGGATAAGCAGAACTAAAACAGAGTATATGGAGTGGAATATTAGTGATATTCGGAACACAACTGATGAAGTAGTGAAGCTTAATGGCCAAGAGATACCTAAGAGAGACCGTTTTTGATATTTAGGCTCGATTATACAAAGAGATGGGGAGATTTGCGAAGATATTATACATAGGATCCAAGTAGGGTGGCTTAAGTGGAGAAGTGTCAGTGGTGTTTTGTGTGACAAATATATACCTTTGAAGTTGAAGAAAAAAATTTATAGGACGACTATTAGACCAACAATGATGTAAGGAGCAGAGTGTTGGGCAACAAAGAAACAATATGTCCAAAGAATGAGCGTGGCAGAGATAAGTATGCTAAAATGGATATGTGGTAAAACAAGGAAGGATAGAATTAGAAACGAGCATGTACGAGACATGCTAAAGGTAGTTCCAATCCAAGATAAGTTAAGAGAGAATCGCTTTATGTTGTTTGGACATGTTACACGTAGACCTAGTAGTGCCTCCGTTAGAAAGAGTGATTTGATAAGTATTGAAGGTAGAGTTAGGGGTAGAGGAAGATCTAAACTAACTTGGGTGGAAACGGTGAAAAAATATATGATAGTTTGTGACCTTACAGAATATATTGCGCTGAACCGAGCAGAATAGAAAACCAGGATTCATGTAGCCGACCCCAACTAGTTGGGAAAAATGCTTTGTTGTTATTGTTGTTATTGTAAGTTTCTACTATAAGTAATACTTTGTTGTTCATAACTTATAAGCTTCATTTTGTGTGTTCGCAGTGGATGAGAAGAGTTTGATACTGAAATGTTTAGATATATGAATGTGGGCACTTCTGGCACCATGCATGTTGGAGTCATAAAGTTGTTATCTAACTATATACATATCCCTTCTAATCTTCTATGCATGTATCTGTTTACTTTTGTGTTGGTGATGGGCCCGACTTCGATTCAAGCTAGATATAACTCCTTTTTCATTTGGAAGTATGCCTCAATGTTAGGAAAACTAAGGATCTTGTTGAGTCTTCGACACAATCAAAACAAACCACCAAGCAAACTAGATCGCACCAATCACACAAAGCACGCAAGAATTGTCTCGGTTAGGGCTTTCGCCTTAATCTGGGGAGGAAGAACCGAGATGTTATTTCAACTAGAGAACATACAAGAATATTACAATTGTCACGCCCCGCTTCCCAAAAATACGGAATACGAGTACATGACATTGGCCCAGCGAATTACTAATATCACCCATAAGCTGTTTATCCGATCAACTCAACAATATAATCAATACAGAACAATTGCGCAAGCAATAATAATAATCTCATGAACAAAATACTTGAAAAGAAGCAATATATAATATCCAAGTACAATAATCCAACGTCTGGAAACAATAATAAAAAGCCAGGACATAAGCCCAATACAATAATAAATCCCAAACACAATAGTAATAAGTCTCAATACAATGAAATAACAATAGTCTAATAATTAAGTCTTCATGACAAAGCAATAATTTATTAAGCGGTGATACTATCAATTCTTTCACCAATGTTGTTCTCCCAATCCATCGGGCAATTCTTCATCAATACCTGTAAACACTTCATCTAAAAAGAGGAGAAAAACTGTCCTTAGAGCAAGTCATGGACAGTAAGTAGAGAAAGCAGGGAACAATGGAATAACGGTATAACAATGAAACAATGGATCAATAGGAATTAATAACATGGCACGATAGTAATAATCAATAACATGGTAATCGATGCAACGGTGTAACAATGGTTCAATATTCGGTAACGGTAAACAATGGGTAATATCAATAACACTTAGACAATATTGGCTACAAATAGGAACAATGATGAATAATATGCAATGTCGATGTGATACAAACCCTTAATATGCAATGTCGATGCAATGTCGATGTGATACAAACCCTTATCATTTTAATCCTAGCTAATGCATGTACTACTGTATCGCATACTACAAGTTTGATACATACAATCAATTTCGTTTAGACTGAGTGGTGAATTCTATAGATCATGTGTCAGTACGGTAATTACTGATATGATACAATATTGCTGCATAATTCATTATAATGATACACTGATACACTGATTCACGAGTTCACGAGTTCACGAGTTCACGAGTTCATGACACGAAAGATTTGGGTGTCGTAGTCAGCGCTCCACAATCAATTGATAAATACTGAGCGACACAGTCATTATATTATTCACTACTCAAGTCATTTCCTTAAACTCTGGCTTATTAATTATTTTATTAATGCAACAATACAATATGCAATCTAGACATTTAATGGACGATGGTAACAATAGAAAAACAATAGGATGATAACATGGATAGGACGATTAGAATGGTGACAATAACTCATTAGGATCATGCAATGCAACATACATACATCAATTCATGCAATATTACTATGTAGGATTAATTAATCTATTAAAAATTGACATATAAAATTCTGGACAGCAAGCACAGTCTGCACAAATATACAGTTTTCTGCTGACTCAGAAATCGAAAGTTGAATCCGTCAGAAAATTTGGAAACTAGACTTCCACACGATTCCAACTCATATTTAAAGTTCAAAATCCGATAACAATAACTAGGTCAAACACATGGTTCTTTACAGGTTTTATGTTCTGGCAGAATATTCGACATCTTATTGTTTTAATTTTATAATCAGCAAAAGCTCAATATTAAATTCATTAAAATACTCATTAGACTCCTAAACATGTCAAGAAACAATCCGGAAATTTTCATAGCAAAATTTTATCATTTGATCAACATTTTTACTGTTTAAACATGAAGGGTACGAGAATTTGAAAATTTGAAAGTAAAAAACACAGCTGTAGTAAAATGGGCATAACTTTTGCTACAAAACTCGGAATTGAAAAATTCAAGATGTTCTGGAAACTAGAAAGATAAGGCTACAATTCATATTCAGAAAGTATTTCATTTTAAGATTGTTTACTGGTTCGAAAATAGTAGTTAACATTCAGGTCAGCAAGCAATATACAGAATTTGTGTAGTTTTTCTTGGAAATAAATTAATTAGACTATATGGGTATCGATTCTTTAGTCAATAGATTGTGTAATCAGCATGATGGGGGTCAAAATATGATAAATAAAATTATAACATGCTCATACATCAATCAATCATCAATCAATCAAACAACATATAACCTATCAATTGTCTCTACAATAGTTTATTTGTATCGTGACTATATGTGTAACCCTATTATCCATACTATATGATGTATGCAAGATTCAATATTTTTGGAGTCAAATTGGCACGATGTCAAGAGTATTAGGGTCAGCTCTTGTAAACCCACAATAAACCCAACGAAAGAGATAAACAAAGTATAATGCGATAATAGGGATCTACTTGCAAGAGTTTCAATGAGACTTGAATTTGATACAATTAGCAATTCAAGAGGACGGTGACTATCCTGTTAGACGGTGAAAATGAATACCAAGAATAACGGGATAAGAATCCAGAAGCAACAAACCCACGAACTAGCAAATAATAACATGTGCAATATACGTGCAATAACCAAATAACCCAACAACATAGCACACAAAGAGACTGCAGCAGCAACAGCGGGAAAGGGTGTTGGTCGGGGGAGGCGGCGCTGGCGACCAGAGGGGCGACGACGCAAGGCAGTGGCAGTGCGCTGGTGGATCCGGTCGGCGATCGGACAGAGGAGGGAAGGGCTAAGGGAGTTAGGTTTTGGGTCCTCTGGCATTGGCTAATGTCGAGGAGAGAGAAGAAGGGAGACAGGGGGTTTGGGGGCTAAGGGTGTTAGGTTTTGGGTGCTCTGGCGTCGGCTAATGTCGAGGAGAGAGAAGAAGGGAGACTGGGGGTTTGGCTGGCGGCGCTAGGAGAGGGTCGCCAGAGGTGTAGCAACGGTAGGGAGGTTGCCGGAGCAAGGGGGTGGCCGGAGCTGGCCGGAGAAGACGACCGATAGGGTTGGGGTGATTTTTGGTGGGAAAAACTCCAACCAGGAGAGAGAGAACGGGAGGAGAGAGAATAGAAGAGAGATTAGACGGCTAAGGTTTCGATTTGTGTGCCAAAATTAGGGTTTGCATTAGGATTGTATTTATATGGTATAAATATGGTACTGGGTTGGTGAATTAGGGTCCAATAAAAGCAGTTTTGGTTCAAGAACAAATGAAATTGGGTCTTAGGGTTCAATTAAGAGATAGGTCAAAATAAATGCGGTTCAAATAAAATACCCACAATTAAATAAAATATAATAGAATCAACAAGAATGGCTCGAAAAAAAAGAACGGAGATTTCATGAATGAAAGTTTTAATCCAAATAAATAAATAAATAATACAAATGAATTAAAATATAAATTCGGCTGGAAAATAAATTGGAATTCGCCAAGAAAATTAGATTAAGTATGAAAATAAAATAATTCGATAAATAAATTTTAATTGAATAATCAAGAAATAACAGTTAATAGCCATAATCATAAAAATTATAAAATTATATAATAAAATAGTATTCGGGTTTAAAAATTATTATTAAAATAATTCAATAATAATAATATATTTGTTTTAGGCTCAAAATAAATAGCCGATCAATAGGAAATAGAAAGTAAGATCAAAATACCCAGTTATTCGAAATGAATAAAATTTTTATTTAGAAAATACTTTAATAAAAGATCCAAACAGAAATTAGCACAAAATAAATTTTAAAAAAAATCAAATTATAGAAAGTACACGGAAAATACTTATTATCGGGGATGGGGGTTACAACAATTCTCACTACGACCCTCTCTCAAGCCTAACTGGAACTTTGTTGCTACTTACAATGGAGAAACTCTCTCACCTTCTTAGATAAAGTACTCTCTTCTTCTATTCGGCACTCAGTAGAATCATATCATTATATGAGCCATTTACATTGTATTTATAGATCTAGAGAAATCCTCGTTTGATACACTTAATACATTAACCATTCAATTACTACTGAAGAGATAACCCTGTATTGGGAGCTGTACGATCTGACTTGAAGATGAAGTTGGGCTTCTCACGAATCTCCAAGAGCAGCGGTCGGTCAACCGTACACAACAGTCGGTCGACCGTTCCCCTCTCAGGAACATTGTGCAGTCACAGCGGTTGACTGACCCCAGTTGTGGTCGACCGCAACTCCACCTGTTTACATATGCTGACTGTTTTCCTTCTTCTTCGATGCCTCGCTTCGATCCATCACAATGCTTCATCGTCTTCTTCATCGGATATGTTTATGCAAGACATACAAACCCAACAATCTCCACCTTGGATTGCATACTCAAAAATCCACACTTGTGTGATTTAAAACTCTTCTAGACCTTTCTTCTCCGCTTTGTAAACAACACGTTTCTATAGCTTCTCCTGCTAGTTGAACAAATCTCCACTTGTTTTCCTCCAGCTCTATGCCCCTCATGGGCACACCCCTGTAGATGTAATCATGGAGGTGCCACCCTCCATACGAACTCCACCTACTTCTAGGCTATCTCCACCCTCCAACGGTATTCGAACGTTGTAGTCTCGATTCGGTAATTCTAGTGATGGCTTACTAGATGATGTTTTAGGAACAATGGGCTTCCATACACTCGGCCAAATTTTTCTGCTCCCACAAAGCTGATAAAGTTTGTGCTGACCCTATCCAATTCCCCTCTTACCCTTCATTAACTTATGACAACTATCCCAAACTATCAAAATTCCATCTCGAGCTGTGTACCTACAGCCATGAGCATTAAGAGTCTCCAAGGATATCAGATTCTACTTTATCAAAGGAATATGCATGACCTCTTCTAGTGTGAACCTATAACTCCCGTTTTCATATTTTCTTTTTTTGATTCATTGTAAAAAAAACTAATTCGAATTACGTTCTATCTTTCATTTATCATCTCGAATAATTTGGTCCTAATATTGTTCATGACTATCATTGATCCTCGTTTAATTATTCGAATCTTATTTTTTTCCCAACTTGAATTTAAATTTCATGAATTTTCTTTTCTCCTTGTTAGATTGATAATTATCTTATTATTTGATCCATATTTGTCTCCAAGCCAATAGTATTGATCCGTATTTAACCTATTAATAAAATAGCAATTCTAATTCTTTATAATCTAATAATTCCCAAACCCGCCACCCAATAACCCATTACCCTCTAATACTCTATATTACTAACCTATCCCCTAACCCTAATTATCATTCTTAATCTAACCCTAATCACAGCCGCCTACTCCTAATCCCGTCTCTCTCTTCTTCCCTGTTCCCAAACCCATCCACCCTCAGTCTTCACCTTCGGCTGCACCCGATCGCATGCCGCTGCTACCTCCACCATCGCCCTATCGCTGCAACCACCCTCACCACAGCAACCCAGTGCCGCCTTCGACATCCATCCCCGTCTTCTTCCCCCTCGACCCACTGCCCTCGTCGCTCAACCTCCTCAACCTCCGATCATCCTCTTCCACCCCCCATCTTCACCCTCATCCTCAACACCCAAGACCCCTCGCTGCCATCGACCATCACCCCACCTCTGCTTCTCCAGTGCACCGCCATCACTGCCCTCGTCAGTCAGCGCGCCGCATGTCACCGTAGTTGTTACTGGTATTGGGTTGATCTGCTGCTGCCACGGCTGATTTGGTTGATTGCTATTGACTATTGCGTCCGCTGTTTGCTATGGGTTCTTTGTACGGGTCTGCACGTGCTTTGGTGTGTGCGTTGTACGTGAGTTGCACATGTTCCCGCCGCTTTTTCATTCGTTCGCTCATAACTAATCCAATCAAGGCAAGTCACTTCCCTCTTGATTACATATTGTGTCAAATTCAAGGTTTTTATGGAAACTGCACAAGTAGATCATGAATTATTATTGTATTGTTATATTGTTTATCTTCCGTCGAGTATATTGAAGGTTTACACAAACTAACCCAAGATATTCTTGACTTTGTGCCATTATTGACTCTAAAATATCAAATCTTTCATGTATTCACATAGTATTGATAATAGAAGTTATTCATGCATGACACCATACAAATAAACTATTGTAGAATTGATCATTAGGTTATTGTGCTTGAATGATTGATTGATGCCTCGTTGATGTTAAACAAATGTATGGATGTATTCTTCATTGTGCTTACCTTGTTATTGTGTTTACCACGCTGAATATAAGATTTGTTAGCTATTGAGTTGAAGTTCATCACGTTTAGATCGCTTATATTTTCGTGAAATATGTTGAACCTGGATTTTCACTGTCTGCCTGGAATTTTTGAGAGCTTTTTGGCCCAGTATTTGACATAAAAAATTGTAGCTTTGTAAACGAAAATTGTAGCCCTGTGTTTCTAGTTTCCAGAACATAAAAAAATTTTGAATTCCATGCTTTATTGCAAGAGTTATGGTGTTTTTACTACTGCTGCCTTTTACTTCCAGAATTCCAGATTCATGTATTCATTCACGTTTAAGTTATTAAAAAGCTAAGTTAATGTTAGAATATTGCCTTGATAATTTCCAGATTGTTAGTCAACATGATTAGAGGCTTGGCAAATATTTTTGTTGAATTTAAAATTGGGTTTTTACTGATTTTACAAATATAACAACTTGATCTTGATTTTCGGTCAGGACGTGTAATCTGTAAATAACGATGTAATTAACTTTTCTATTGTTATCAGATTTCGTATTTTAAATATGCGTTGAAACCAGGCAGGAGTCTACTTTCTAGAACTTCTGACGGATCCAGTTTTGAATTTCTGTAGCAACGGGAAACTTGATTTTGGGACAGTAACATATTGTGTCCAGAATTGTGTTTCCATATTTTTTAAATATAATTGTACATATATATATATCGTTATATTGAATGGATTGAAGTGTATAAATTGCACTGCATGATCCTAATATACTATTGTCACCATTCTAATTGCCTCATTCTAATTAATTGTTCTATTGTTACCTCTATTGATACTATCGTTTATTGAATTTCTCTAAATTGCATAATGTATTGATTGTATCGACAAAATATTTAACCAGCCGGGGTTTAAGGGTTGACTTAAGTAGTGGACAATATAGAGATTGTACTCAGGAGAGGGGGCCCATGTTTTTCCAAAATATTGTGTCGGCTAGTGTTTATCGATTGATTTGATTGTTGGATTACTGAACACAGTATCCTAATTCATCGTGTTATCGTGCCGACTAGTGTTTATCATTTAACGTGCAACGGAGTTGCTATCGTCATTATTCAGTGTTATCGTGCCAGTACGTGAACTATAGAGTCTATCACTAGAGTCTAAATGACATTGATTATATGCATCAAACATGTGGTATGGGATGCAGTAGTACAAGCATTAGTTAGGCTAAAAACTAATAGACTTAAGAATTAACACAATATTGACACTGCATGTTGAATATCGTCATTGCTATTGATATTGAACATCGTTACTGATACTGACATCGACCAATGAGTGTTGACATTGAATATGGAAATATCATTTATTGTTATACCCATCGCATTGTTACCATTGATATTGATTATTGCTATCGTCCATTGTTATTAATTCCTATTGTTTTATTGAATTCGTTGTTATACCGTATTTCCATTGTTCATTGCTTTCTCTACTTGTTGTCCATGACTTGCTCTAAAGATAATTTTTCTCATCTTTTTAGATGAGGTATTCACAGGTGATCAAGGAGAGTTACCTGCAGGACTTGGAGAACAGTCTTTCTGAGGATTTATTGGTTTCTACATTGATCTTATTTTATTGGACTCCTTGTATTGAGTTTTATTAAACATTGTATTATGGGATTTTAACCCAGAGATTGTTATTTTGTTCCAGACGTTGGATTATCGTATTCGGTTATTTTATGTTTTATTCCAAGTGTAACACCCCGAATTCCAAAATACAACTGAATTTGAGTTACACAGGATCTTTACATTTCTTTCGTACAATTTTACAAGGAAATAAAAACTTTTCTAACTTTTCTTTCATCAGAGTTACATTACATTTGTACATTATCGCAGCGGAAGCAATATTACAATCAATTTACATGAAACAACATTTAAATCAATCCTGCGCAGTATGTATACTTCAATTGTCAAGCATCTTTACCCTGCATATAAAACTGTGGGCGCGTTAGTTCGTTCAACTGAAGAAATATTATACACGGCCATCCTCTCTATGCCGGAAATAGTATAATGATTCTCATTTCTTAGCAAACCACAAACTTGTCACAAACAGAACTAAAAGGACTATCCTATTGATGTCATGTTGTGAATGTGCACTTAATCCCTAATGCAATTACTTATATTATATGACACTAATGCGCACTTGTTCAGAGTCTATGCAGCCCATACTACATAGGTCCGAGGGCAAGCCCTTAATCGTTCTTCATCTTGTAGGGTTCAATCCCTCGCCATAACTTAATCTACTACTGTAACTACGGTAAGTATCCTAGATGTTTTCTGACCTACGAACTCATGTTTAGGCACCCTGGAGGGAATCCCAACGCACTGACACATGACTCATCATGCAGGCATCCTGTGGTAATTCAGCTCCTACCATAGACATGACACCACCCGCAGTCGTCAAACACCCGACGAGCGTCGCCACTGGGACGGTACTCTGGAGCAGTATCCACGCCCTATCATGACTCATCATGGGACATCCTGTGAATACTTTCACGCCGCCAATCCAATGGCTCTCATACTCAATGTTTTTCTCTTACTTTCATCACATCTTCACTATGTATCTAATCCTTAGTTTAATTGAATCATGAATAAAATCAATCTCTTAGAATGTAGCACTTCCACTATACCGGTCTTATTCGTTTAATTTCACATGACCCAACCTTGGTCTTCTCATTTCAAAATATCATTTTCTCCTTTCTTTCATTGTCGGTATAAGGCTTGGCTATACTCTAATTCTCAATTTCAACTCATAATTACAATGTCATACTCATGAGCTCTTTTCAAGACTAATTATAATTCATATTTCCAAAAGCATAGTATTCAAGTATTCATATCTTTCATAATTCATCACAATCAATAATTCAATTTCACGTGCAATCCATATGCAAGGGTCAATTTCAATTAATAATCACCGATAATTTGTGTGTTCCACACATCTATTATTCACAAATCAAATCTTACTACAAACACATTTTTCTTTTATAATTCTATTTAATCATACGAGTTACAACTTTTCAAAATTCATCTTTTATACCCAAAAATTTTCGTTTATTTTCCTTTGTTTAAAAAAATAATTTAATTTCAAAAATGAGTCATTTCTTGCAAAACTCCAATTTCTTATTCACACTTCACCAAAAGTTGTATAAATATTTCCTAATAAGTTCCAATAATTATTCAGAATTTAATCCATAATTTCCTAGTTTTTATTCTGTTTTAAAAGTCCATTTTTATTTCAAAAATCCCAAAAAATATTTTTTCTAAACTCCAAACCCACCAAGATTCGAACCAGCGACTAGCGGTGAGGCAGACAGAGCACAAGAGCAAAGTGCCACAGCCGCAAGGCAATTTAATTAGGGATTAAAAGCCCTATGTTTCTGTTCTCGGCGATTTGGATATTTTACTAAAAAAATAAAACAGAGCCGCAGTATCGAACCCGAGACCTCCGATACTATAGCAACCCAAATATCTTCCGACCAGTTGGTCTAAGTGAACATATCAATTTGATAATAAATGACATAGGTTTTGACTCTACTCTCTGTTCAAAACTAAATTTCTAAATTTTCAAAACGAATTTGTCTCTTTTTCTCCTCTTTTGAAAACAATAATGTCCAGAATAAACCTACATTTATTTTAACCACAACCATTATATTTAAAGCTATTTTCCCCCCTTTTAAAATATGTATTTAGCCTTAGATTGCATATTATGAACACTATTTCGACATTTGAAAACTATTACATAATTGTTCATAATCAAAGATGATTTTTTTTGCACAAAATTCAATACAATGATGTTTGCTTACATTGATAACTAAAATATTTTTTGAGCACAAAAAATTAACTTTATAAGTGAGTAAAGACTTCCACTTCTTTTTTTTATTAATTAATCTACACATGATACATTTAATTATTCGTATGCAAAAAAGACATTCTTTTTCATTTATTCAAATCTTCCACATGATAAATATCACAATAGGGAAATTCATTACATCTATTAACAAACAATTCGATCAATTCAATTTTAACACACTATTCCACTTTGGCATTTTTAATCAATAAGCATGGTTCAATGTCTTACTAGCGAATGTCACATAATGGTAATTTAACATAATCAACATGCATTCTAATGTTTATAACAATGAGAAACATACACTTTTACTCATAGGCAATAACTCTAGTAATCAATCAACACACATTTGCTAATTAACAATCTTCTTCTAATTAGACAAGCATGTATTCCATTTCAACTAGTAGCTTATAATAATAATTCAATTTCATTTTCTAGCATGATTTTCTAGTCTAGAAGTCATGAGAAACACCCACTTTTTGATGAAAACCAATTAAGAAAATTTCCTAGAGCCTCCTAGATTGCGAGCGAGTGCCTTCTCCTCCTAGATTGCAATGCACGAACTCTTCTCCTTGCTCCTTGCCAAAACCGAGAGCACCAATGTAGGGATGGCCGGCCTCCAATGGAGGTGTACACACATACACTCACACTCACACACTAATATGTATATATCTCCTATATAATGTCTCTTTTTAATGTTTGCTTTAGTGTAGAATACAAGTATGAAGGGGGGTATTTATACTATTTTAGAGTAGATTGGAGGGCTAGGATTTGTTGGATAGTTGTAGAATGGAGGGCTAGGATAGGAGAGGAAGTTGTAGCAACCACCCACACACAAATAAACTACCCATGCACACAAACCCACTCTCCCATCACCCAAGCACAAACCGGCCACCATAATAGTGTGCATTGCACACTACGTGCATCGCACGTTCCACCTAGTACCCCTATTTAGAAGTTTGTATAATTTAATTAATCAAAATGTTCACAATTTGTCTCTACATGACAAGTGTGACCATTTAATTTATTTATTAAATTGGTGGGCTTCACAATTAGTGGGCTTAGGCTTGTGGGCCAAGACAACAAATTAATAATTAACTAAAGTGGGCTAAAACAAATAAATAGTGTTTTAGGCTTTAGAAATAGGCTTTTAGAAAAAATAAAGGAAATAATTACCCATACTAAAATGAGGTCTTATATATAAAATAAATAAATAATATACACACGAAATTTGCACGTGCACAACACATGAAAAACAATATTTTTATAAAAAATATAATTTTAGGATATTACAACACTCCTTTCTTATAATAGTTCCGTTCCCGGAACTACAGTTAAAGAGTGAGAAAACAGAACACAATAAAAAAATACAATCAAGCAAAGAGTTCAGGATGATCCTTCATCATCTCCTCCTCAGATTCCTAAGTAGCCTCTTCAACCAACTGGTTTCTCCAGACTACCTTGACCATCGGTATCGTCTTATTCCTCAAGACTTTCTCCCGACGATCAAAAATCTCAACTGGGAGCTCAATGTAACTCAGATCCAACTGCAAACCCTCTGGCACTTCGGGCAAATGATGACTTGGATCTGGAATGTAGCCTCTCAACATAGACACATGAATGACATTATGCTCCTGAGACAACTCTTTTGGTAACTCAAGCTGGTAAGTAGTTTTTCCGATCCTTTTCAATATCTTAAACGGGCCTATGAACCTCGGGGCTAACTTTCCACCCTTGCCGAAATGGATCACACCTTCGCTGGGCGATACCTTCAGAAAGAGAAAGTTACCAACCTCAAACTCAAGGTCCCTTCTCCGGTTGTATGCATAGCTCTTCTGCCTACTCTGAGCTTTCACCAACCTCTTCCTGATCAGATCAATCTTTTCAGAGGTCTGCTGCACAATCTCAGGCCTAAACATCTGACACTCCCCAACTTCGAACCAACAGACAGGCGTCCGGCACTTCCTGCCATACAGAGCTTCGTACGGTGTCATCCCAATGCTAGTCTGAAAACTGTTGTTGTAGGTAAACTCCACCAAAGGTAAATGCCTTTTTCCAACTGCCTCCAAAGTATAGCACACAGCACCGAAGCATGTCCTCAAGAATACGGTTGGCTCTCTCGGTCTGCCCATCGGTCTGGGGATGAAAAGCAGTGCTGAAATCTGTCTTGGTACCCAAAGCTGTCTGAAGACTCCTCCAGAAATGCGAAGTAAACCGCACATCTCGATCAGACACAATGGTTAGCGGAACACCATGAAGCCTGACGATCTCACCAACATATAGCTCAGCCAACTTGTCCATCGAAGCAGTGAGTTTCGCCAAGAAGTGAGCGGACTTGGTTAGTCGATCGACTATGACCCAAATCGCATCATTGCCTTTAGGACTCTTAGGCAAACCTGTGATGAAATCCATACTGATGTTATCCCACTTCCATTCCGAAATAGGTAACGGTTGCAATAGACCTCCGGGTTTCTGATTCTCGGCTTTGACTTATTAACAAATCTCATACATCAACACAAATTCAGCCACATCCCGCTTCAAACATGACCACCAGAAATGCTATTTAATATCCTTGTATATCTTGGTACTCCCGGGATGTACAGACAAAAGAGTAGCATGTGCCTCATGTTTATATCTCAGCTATCTAAATAAATAAATAAACTAGACACAAATTAAAACCTCGCAAGTGTACGAATCGTTTATAGAAGCGTAGTGAAAAGCAAGGGTCGATCCCACAGAGATTGTAGTAATTAACTCACTAATCAATAAACCAAAAAGAAAATGCAAATCATGAAGTTTTGTTCTAAAGTATATTTTGAAAGGAAAAAGAAAAGACTTAAAACTAGATCAAGTAGTTCTCAATTTGGATCACAAATATCTATTTAAAGTAGTTGGGCTTGATTTCCACCTATAGTCAAGAATGTTGTTTCACCTTCTACACTGCTCCAATCACTCATGTTTGTTCCTTTAAGGGCATGGTATCTACTCCTTAAAGTTAAGATTTCCCTAAGCTAAGAATTAGGCATGGTATCTACTCTAATTCGTTTCTTTCCTTAAGTATTTAGCATGGTATCTACTAAGTTGCACTTGAAGAAAGTATAGGAACAATGGAAATGAACAAACACTCAAAGTTCTAGAAATTGGTATCAGATCTAGATCCTCTAAGTTGATTAAACCAAGAACCTAAATGATTCCTGTGTTACAAGTTATGAGCATAAGATATGGTCATCTCTATACTCATATAACAGAGTCAGTTTTATAATCCGCAAACTTGATAATATCAGGCTCTTCAGATCAGTTGACTTGCTGTCACTCTCAGTCGACTGCTCCTGAGAACTTTCTATCAACTGTTGCTTCATATTATAAATTTTGATCAATACAACCAAGTTTAATCAATAAGTGATGAAAGTAGTGTTATTAGAAGATTATAAACATTACATGACTACGGTTTCCATCCGCCCAACAATGAAATTAGTTGCACAATTTCATAATAAAAATATTGCAATTAATAAATTTGTTCAAGGATTGCATTACAAAAATTAGAGAGAGGAGAAGAAGAATAAAAAAATTTATTGCAAACCCCTCTGTCTCAAAACTCCGAATGCTTCCTTGAAGACCAGTCAGCAGTCTCGTCGAAGTGAGAGAGTCACGTCAGCCAGCTGTTTCCGCCTTTCTGCTTCGTTCCACGCACACGAGAGAGAACTGGTCGCTGTCGCACGTCGGATCAGAATCCAGGTCAGCACGCCTCTGGGTCAGTGCTAGTTACGTTCTCTCTCTCTCTTCTTTGTTTGTTCTGAGCGGCACGCCAGAGAGAATTTTCTCTCTCTCTGTTTCTCTCTTTGTATTCTCTGTGTTTGCTGCTCTCCCTTTGCTTCGATCCGCTGAGTTCCTTCTTTTGTCTCTTGTTTTCTGTTTTTATTTTTTTCTTTTCGTTTCCGCTCCCCTCTTTTCGTCTTCTGGCTTCTCTATTTATAGGAGTAGGTCTAGCTGTGTAGTAGGATTAGGATGTATCATCATCTCACCTGTAGATTAGGATATATCTGCAAAAATACAAATCAGAATTTAGTATTTAAATTTAATTTTAATTAGATAAACTTAAAATAACAGATTTTTATCTTTTTGCCTTATCCAAATCCATGTAAATTTATTTTTTTCCTTTTACACGCTAATAACAATTAAAATTGTATTTTGCTCATATTTTATTAATTTGTAACATATAAAATTTAACAAATCCTTACAAATAATAAAACAATAGTTTTTCTTTGCTTTGTTGATTTTTATCAAAAATAATCACTTTTTGCATTACAAATCTTATTTCTTCATAAATAAATAATCAATTGAAATCTTAGAGAAACAAGACGACTTATAGACAATATAATTGAAAACAAGCACTTTTAATGGGTTATTGAATACAAATATTTGTATAAAAATTAGACACATCAAATAACCCCAAACTTGAGATTTTGCTTGTCCTCAAGCAAAAAGTAAAATTATGAATAAGGGGAAAATACTCAAGAATAACTCTACTCATCATACTAAGAGATCTCATTATGTAAGCATCAAAATCGTAATTAAAAATATAAACAATTGCAAATAAAGTAAAATCAAGCATACCCACTTTCTCCAGTGCAATTATTTAGTCATAATCCCCAACCCAATCATATTTGTCATGCCATTAATTTAATTATAGTAAGTAACAACTCCATCTGTGATAATCCCTTCTCACTACTGCAAACCGAGTAGCAAACTAGAGTTTAGTTGTTTTTTTTTTTCTTTTTTCGAATTAGTCTATTCTCTAAGTTGTCACTTGCCTTTTTACGCCAATGCAAAACATTTGTGATGAATTCACCCAGTTACTCAACAAGTCACAAACTTGAAGTGCTTTGCTTACTCATATTTCAAGTTGCCGTTTGACGTAAAAGTAAACATTGGTGATGAATACCCCTAGTTACTAAGCAACTCAAAACATTGGAGTAGATTGACTTTATTCATAATATTTTTTTCGTTATTACTCTATTTACTTAAACTCTGTTTAGGACTAGATCAAAGGGGATAATCACAAAAAACAACATCACATTTGTCTTTTATGTATAATCGCATGACTCATACAATTTTGTAAGGAATTATGAAACTCAACAATCCTAAAGTAAATAAGTATACTTACTCTTACTTTATAAGAAATTGTTTATCCCAAAAATATTTCAATGCTTATCTAAATGAAGAACTCAAAAGTGTAATGGTGAGATTAATTTAAATCCTTTTTAAAAATTTTGTTTTTTCTTTTCTAAAAATAAATCATAAATTTGTAAACCTTCCCCCCCCAAACTTGAATACCACATTGTCCTCAATGGGAAAGGAAAAAAAGAAAAACAAAAAGAATGCAAAAGTTCAGAAATTCTCCCCTGATTCATCTTGAAAATTCTGCACGAGCAACGTTCACTATTTTGGCGATATCTGGAGCTGTAGATGTCCAAATGGGCTGAATTTTTTTTTCTGGAAAGCTAAGAAGATAGGATACAACTTCTCTTTGAATCACTTTTCCAGATTTTGACTCCAAATTGCTCAAAAACAGCCATCAATGCATGTGTTCAAAACAGCTCCGCCCCGGCGACTTCAAATTTTCTGCAATCCTACAAGATAAAATCAAAAACTTTAAAATAAAATAAACTAAAAGATAAATCAAATCTAAATGCAATAAGAGAAAACATGGGTTGCCTCCCAAGAAGCGCTAAGTTTTAAGTCTTCAGCCAGACATGATGAGTTTAGGCAATATCTTCCTCTTGCGGCTCAAAACTCATCTCGCTATAAGGTTTCCCACTATGCCCAGAATGTTTGATTTTTCTCTTTGCCCTGAACCTCCAACGCTCCATGTGGGAAAACCTTTGTAACAACGTACAGACCGTACCATCTTGACATAAGCCTATCCGCAATGGTCCACCTTAATGCACCCTTGTGTTCTTGCAATACTCTCAGCAGCTTCTCTCCTTCCTGCGCACTCAAGTTTGCAGCGACTATCACAGGTAACGTCTGGTTTTCACCCACATATGCATACTTCAAGTGTTCAGGTAGCGGCTTTAGTTCCACGTCGGGTATCCTGGTAACAGAAGAAACAAAAGTATTATTAGACACCAGATTTTCAAATACAGGTGCAAACTTACCTGAATATGATTTTGGATTTTCAAGGTAATGTACTGTCTCTGTAATCCTCCAATCATCATATTCCTGTTCAACTTGAGATGGTGTTAGAGAGTGTGTAATTGTGGCTTGCAATGGATTGGCACTATGTACCTGAAATGTTTGGTCAACAGTCTCCTGAACCACACCAATATTATAACATTCATGATCATCATGTAGTAATTTTAGCGCATCAAACATTTTAAACTCGATCTTTTCACCATTTATTTTCATACTTATAGTGCCCTTTTTAACACAAATTTTCATATCAGCAGTACTCATAAAGGGTCTACCTAAGATGATAAGTAAAGAAGATAGCATTGAAGAATCTTCCATATCCAAAACAACAAAATCTGCAGGCAAAATGAAATCATTTACCTGAACTAAGACATCTTCTAAAATACCTCTAGGTCTCTTGATGCTGCGATCAGCCAATTGCAAGGTGATGGATGTTGGTTTGAGTTCCCCCAATCCTAGCTTTTCGTAAATAGAGTATGGAAGAAGATTGATGCTTGCCCCCAAGTCTAGCAGTGCCTTTTCAAAGAAGTGCTCACCAACCCTGCAAGGAATGGTAAAACTACATGGGTCCTTCAATTTAGGAGGTAATTTCCTTAACAATACGGCGCTCACTTCCTCTGTCAAAGCCACATCCTTCCTAACCTGAAATGTTCTCTTGTGAGTACAGCATTCTTTCAAAAATTTGGCATAAGAAGGAATTTGTTTAATAGCATCAAGTAGGGGAATATTAATTTCTACCTTTCTGAGAGTTTCAAAGATATCAAGTAAATGTTGTTCCTCCTTTTGCTTGACTAACCTTTGAGGGAATGGTGGCAATACTGCCCCTTCTTTTCCACTTACCTTATTGGAACCCAAAGATTTTGATGGTTGTGTGTCTGATTCGTCTGCATGTGTTCCAACTTTGCTGTCAATTACCTTACCACTTCTTAGTGTTGTCACTGATTTGAGCTGTTCTTGTCCTTTAGGGTTTGGTATAGTTTGTGATGGGAGTTCTCCTGCCTTTCTTTCACTTAACTCTTTAGCAAATTGACCTATTTGAGTCTCCAATTTCTGAATGGCCTGCCCTTGTTGGTTGCTTGTTTGCTATTGCTGTTGGAGTAATTGAGAAACGGTGGATTCGAAATCCAACTTCTTCTGTTCTTGTACTGGCCAATCGAACCTATTCCCAATCTGGAATTGCTGCGCATGCCCTTGTGCGAATTGAGTGCCTTGATGGTTTTGATTATTGCTCCATGAGAAATTTGGATGGTTTCGCCACCCTGGGTTGTACGTGTTTGAAAAAGGGTTGTTCTTGGGCGGGTACATTCCCTGTCCTACGTAGTTTGCGTGCTCCTGATCTGTGAAAGAAGACATGGGACATGTATTAGTTGTATGATCAGAATGAGAACAAATTGCACAAATTTCTTTTGTTTGGTTCTTTACACCACCCAATGTCGAAATTGCTTTAACAAGCATATCAATTTTTTTGTTCATATTTACCATTTCTAATTGCATGTTATTATTACTAGAAATTTCGTAAACTCCCTGTTTTTTCGAAAGGCCCCTTCCCCTTGTCGAGAATTGTTGTGAGTTCTCGCTGAGTTCTTCAAATAGCTCGATGGCCTCCTCACCACTCTTCCTCATCAAAATTCCGTTGCAAGCTGAATCCACAATTGCTTTATTAGTGTCATTTAAACCATCATAAAATGCTTGTACCTAATCATCCTTAGGCATGTTGTGCGTAGGACACTTGAAAAGCTTGTTCTTGAAGTCCTTCCATGCTTCGAAGAATAAATCGCCATCTTTTTGTTGGAAGAGTTGAATCTCCCTTTTTAGTTGTTTGGTTTTCTGGGCTGGAAAGAATTCTTTCAAGAACTTTGTTGCCAATTGCTCCGATGATTGAATTGATCCTGGTTCCAAAGAATTATACCACAATTTAGCATTAAGTTTTAATGAAAATGGAAACAAAATTAACCTGATATGTTCAGGGGTAAGCCCTTGGACGCTTTGTGTTCTGCAAAGATCAAAGAAATCTTGCAGATGGAGATGAGGCTCCTCGTCTGGTTTGCCACTAAAGTGGGGGACCATGCTGAGTAATTGAGGTGATAGATGTATATTCCCTGTGACATTAGGTTGATAAGCTATGCAAGAGGGTTGCTCAATGTTCTTCGGAGTAAATTTGTCCTGCATTGGTACTCGATTTGGTATTTCCTCACCCATTTTTCCTTTGGAATAATTCACTGTACAGTCGACTGATCCTTGAAGACAGTCGACTGATCTGAATCTGTCTGTGCAGAGAGAAACTAAAAGAAAATATAATAAAAGGAAAGAAAAAAAAGAAAAAGAATTTTATTGATTTGTAAGTTAAAATACTAAACAATCCCCGGCAACGGCGCCAAAAACTTGTTGTATATCTCAGCTATCTAAATATATAGATAAATTAGACACAAATTAAAACCTCGCAAGTGTACGAATCGTTTATAGAAGCGTAGTGAAAAGCAAGGGTCGATCCCACAGAGATTGTAGTAATTAACTCACTAATAATAAACCAAAAAGAAAATGCAAATCATGAAGTTTTGTTCTAAAGTATATTTTGAAAGGAAAAAGAAAAGACTTAAAACTAGATCAAGTAGTTCTCAATTTGGATCACAAATATCTATTTAAAGTAGTTGGGCTTGATTTCCACCTATAGTCAAGAATGTTGTTTCACCTTCTACACTGCTCCAATCACTCATGTTTGTTCCTTTAAGGGCATGGTATCTACTCCTTAAAGTTAAGATTTCCCTAAGCTAAGAATTAGGCATGGTATCTACTCTAATTCGTTTCTTTCCTTAAGTATTTAGCATGGTATCTACTAAGTTGCACTTGAAGAAAGTATAGGAACAATGGAAATGAACAAACACTCAAAGTTCTAGAAATTGGTATCAGATCTAGATCCTCTAAGTTGATTAAACCAAGAACCTAAATGATCCTGTGTTACAAGTTATGAGCATAGGATATGGTCATCTCTATACTCATATAACAGAGTCAGTTTTATAATCCGCAAACTTGATAATATCAGGTTCTTCAGATCAGTTGACTTGCTGTCACTCTCAGTCGACTGCTCCTGAGAACTTTCTATCAACTGTTGCTTCATATTATAAATTTTGATCAATACAACCAAGTTTAATCAATAAGTGATGAAAGTAGTGTTATTAGAAGATTATAAACATTACATGACTACGGTTTCCATCAGCCCAACAATGAAATTAGTTGCACAATTTCATAATAAAAATATTGCAATTAATAAATTTGTTCAAGGATTGCATTACAAAAATTAGAGAGAGGAGAAGAAGAATAAAAAAATTTATTGCAAACCCCTCTGTCTCAAAAACCGAATCCGAATGCTTCCTTGAAGATCAGTCAGCAGTCTCGTTGAAGTGAGAGAGTTACGTCAGCCAGCTATTTCCGCCTTTCTGCTTCGTTCCACGCACACGAGAGAGAATTGGTCGCTGTCGCATGTCGGATCAGAAGCCAGGTCAGCACGCCTCTGGGTCAGCGCTAGTCACGTTCTCTCTCTCTCTTCTTTGTTTGTTCTGAGCGGCACGCCAGAAAGAATTTTCTCTCTCTCTGTTTCTCTCTCTCTGTTTCTCTGTGTTTGCTGCCTCTCCCTTTGCTTCGATCCGCTGAGTTCCTTCTTTTGTCTCTTGTTTTCTGTTTTTATTTTTTTTTCTTTTCGTTTCCGCTCCCCTCTTTTCGTCTTCTAGCTTCTCTATTTATAGGAGTAGGTCTAGCTGTGTAGTAGGATTAGGATGTATCATCATCTCACCTGTAGATTAGGATATATCTGCAAAAATACAAATCAGAATTTAGTATTTAAATTTAATTTTAATTAGATAAACTTAAAATAACAGATTTTTATCTTTTTGCCTTATCCAAATCCATGTAATTTTTTTTTCCTTTTACACGCTAATAACAATTAAAATTGTATTTTGCTCCTATTTTATTAATTTGTAACATATAAAATTTAACAAATCCTTACAAATAATAAAACAATAGTTTTTCTTTGTTTTGTTGATTTTTA
The DNA here is from genome assembly GCA_017893485.1 of Hemerocallis citrina. Classification (NCBI taxonomy): domain Eukaryota; kingdom Viridiplantae; phylum Streptophyta; class Magnoliopsida; order Asparagales; family Asphodelaceae; genus Hemerocallis; species Hemerocallis citrina. Next base: position 338,749 of record JACEHZ010000673.1, on the reverse strand, counting down.
TCAAAAATAATCACTTTTTGCATTACAAATCTTATTTCTTCATAAATAAATAATCAATTGAAATCTTAGAGAAACAAGACGACTTATAGACAATATAATTGAAAACAAGCACTTTTAATGGGTTATTGAATACAAATATTTTTATAAAAATTAGACACATCACCTCCTAAAGAATACTTTCTTTCAAGTCCGACTGATCCGGAACACACAGCCTCTCACCAAACCACAACACTTCATCTCTGATTTGAAATCCGGGCAACTTGCCAGCACCAACCTGCTCTTTCATCTTCTGAATCTCTGCATCTTCTTTCTGACTTGCAATAATCCTTTCATTCAGTGTCGGTTGAAGCCTCAACTGAGCTAAAGATGATCCCAAGCCCTGCAGAACGACTTCAATACCAGCCCGATCCAACTCCTCTGCCAGCTGCCTTTGAGTCGTAATCAAACTCGCCAGACTGCTCTTGCGGCTAAGTGCATCAGCAACAACATTAGCCTTTCCAGGGTGATACTTAATCTTCGGACGAATGTCCTCAAGTACCTCCAACCATCTCCTTTGCCTCAAGTTCAGATCCATCTGCTGATAGATGTACTTCAAGCTTTTATGGTCTGTGTACATGTTCATCTTCTCACCATACACATGATGCCTCCATTGCTTTAAGGCGAAGATAATCGTAGCCAACTCCAGATCATTCGGATAATTCTTCTTATGCGGTCTTAGTTGCCTAGACCCATAAGCGATTACTTTCCTTTCTTGCATTAAGACACAACCAAGCCCACGATGTGAAGCATCGCTATAGACATCATATTCAACACCTGCCCTAGGCAAAGCCAAAATGGGTGCAGTAGTCAGCCTCTCTTTCAACTCCTGAAAGCTTGCCTCGCACTGTTCGGTCCACTTGAAGTTCACATACTTCTTTGTCAGACCAGTGAGTGGCATGGCTATCTGAGCGTAGCTCTAGATAAACCTCCTGTAATATCCAGTTAACCCAAGGAAACTCCTGATTTCCTTCACTGTAGTAGGCCTTGCCTAATCTCTCACTGCCTCTATCTTCTGAGGATCAGCTGCCACTCCCTCCTTAGAAAGGATGTGACCTAGGAATGCCACATCAGATTTCCAGAAATCACACTTGGACAACTTGGCGTACAACTCATGCTCCTGAAGCTTCCTCAAAACTGCTGCCAGATGCTCCGTGTGCTCTTTCTCCGACTTGGACACAAGAATATCTTCGATAAACACTACGACAAAAGAATCAATGAACGGCCTCAGAACTCTGTTCATCATGTCCATGAAGAATACAGGTGCATTTGTCATTTCAAACGACATAACTAAGAATTCGTAATGCCCGTGTCAAGTTCTGAACGCAGTCTTATGCACGTCTTCAGCTTTCACTCGAACTTGATGATATCCCGATCGAAGATCTACTTTGGAGAAAACAGCTGCTCCTTGTAGACGATCAAACAAGTCATCAATTCGTGGAATCAGATATTTGTTCTGAACAGTGACCTTATTCAGCTCCCGGTAACCGATGCACATTTTCATCGAAAAATCATTCTTCTTTACCAAAAGCACCGACGCTCCCCAAGGCGACGCACTCGGTTGAATAAAGCCATTCTCCAACAGTTTCTCAATCTGCCGTTTGATCTCATCCTGCTCCACAGGCACCATCCTATATGGTGCCTTGAAAATAGGTGCACTGCCTGGCTGAATAGTGATGCTGAACTCCACATCACGATGCGGGGGTAACTCAGGCAAATCTTCCAAGAACACAGTCGGATAATCCCGAACCACAGGATCTGCTGCACCTCCACAGGAATCCCTCTCTTCTGGCTGATAGCAGCATCCAAATCTGAACATCTCCTCTTCCCTTGAAAAATGACTTCAGGTCCACCTGGAACCTTCACTGTTACTGTCTTGGTCTTGCACTCGATGTTTGCACTGTACACCGACATCCAATCAATGCCAATGATAACATCGACTCCCAAAACATTCAGCTCGATCAGATCGATCCCGAAAATTCTATTCTCAATCACGATCTCGCAATCAGCATAGTACCGATCAGTGGTTAGAGTCTCCCCTGACGGAGTAGCTACTGCTAAAACCTTGTCTGGAAATATCTTCGGTTCGACTCCCAGAACTTTAGCAAATTTAGGTGATACAAAAGTATGAGAGGACCCAGTATCGAACAAAACAACAGCTTTCTTTCCATTCAAAATAAGTTCTCCTGTTACATAACATACACTCGTCATATAATAGTTCAGTAATTTGTGGGAAAAAAAGACAACAGAAAACATTCCTAAACATCCTCCCTGCCAAGAACCAAGCCTCCCATCGTTTGCTTCATCGACTGCCACCACACAGCCGCATCCTTCTCGAATTGCAGAGTCGCCAACTTCACTTTGCTGCCTTCCGGGGTCTCCAAGACTTCGAAGATAGTCTCTACCTGTCGGATCCAACTTTCAGCCGTGTCAGGGTCTGACTTCCCCTCAAACACAGGTGGTTTCATCCGTTTGAATGATTCCAAGAGTTTGATTGCTTCGGGTACTGATTCGCAGGCACCCTTCCCTGATTCTGATTCATGACAACGGCATTGAGTGTCTGATAGACCCTCGCTAGCTCCGTTTTCAAGTCCAGACCTTCACCATTACGAGCTCGTCTTCCAGCCATATTCTGATGCAAAAGATCCATTAAATTCGAAGTATAAAACATGAACTTTTAAGTCAACATTTCCATTTCATTGAATTTCAAACTTTATACATTCGAATTTAAAACATTCCTGACATCAAAATGAAAGTAGTAGATGATACAACGGTCTAACTCCTACGGTTCCTCTTGGCTTCACGAAGCTCTCCTCGTAGTTCCTCAACTTCCTCCTTCAGTACATCGGTCATGTTTTTCCTCTTCTCGAGTTCTCAAACACGATGACTGAGAACTGCAAAATCATCTTTGCACTTCGCCAACTGAGCCTCCAATAGCCCGACTCTCTCCCGCAGAGTCTCAACCTGCCTCTGAAGAGACACAATGAGATTTCCCGGAACTGGTTCCTCTTCGTCAGAAGAATCATCAGATGAATCTGAAGGTGGAGTGATCTTTCGGGACTCAGGCCATTCCTCTTCCACTTCTTGGGGATCTTCCTCATCTGAATCAGCTTGCCCGGGGTAGTAATCTTCCTTAATAATATGCCAATTGTCATCTCCAGCTGGGTCGAAGTGGTCCGCCATCTTAAAGATAGAGAGGAAGAAGCATAAATCATAGAGCAAAACAAATGTAAGTGACTTACATTTAAATCTCTAGACTCAACACACACTCTAATGTCCACTTCTAGGGAGTCGTTCCTTATAAATTTGTACTACTTAGAAGCATGCTCTGATACCACTCTGTAACACCCCGAATTCCAAAATACAACTGAATTCGAGTTCCACAGGATCTTTACACTTCTTTCATACAATTTTACAAGGAAATAAAAACTTTTCTAACTTTTCTTTCATCAGATTTATATTACATTTGTACATTATCACGGCGAAAGCAATATTACAATCAATTTACATGAAACAACACTTAAATCAATCTTGCGCATTATGTATACTTCAATTGTCAAGTATCTTTACCCTGCATATAAAACTGTGGGCGCGTCAGTTCATTCAACTGACGAAATATTATACACGACCATCCTCTCTATGCCGGAACAGTATAATGATTCTTATTTCTTAGCAAACCACAAACTTGTCACGAATAGAACTAAAGGGACTATCCTATTGATGTCGTGTTGTGAATGTGCACTTAATCCTTAATGCAATTACTTATATTATATGACACTAATGCGCACTTGTTCAGAGTCTATGCAGCCCATACTACATAGGTCCGAGGGGAAGCCCTTAATCGTTCTTCATCTTGTAGGGTTCAATCCCTCGCCATGACTTAATCTAATACTGTAACTACGGTAAGTATCCCAGATGTTTTCTGACCTACGAACTCATGTCTAAGCGCCCTGGAGGAAATCCCAATGCACTGACACATGACTCATCATGCAGGCATCCTGTGGTAATTCAGCTCCTACCATAGACATGACACCACCCGCAGTCGTCAAACACCCCACGAGCGTCGCCACCGGGACGGTACTCTGGAGCAATATCCACGCCCTATCATGACTCATCATGGGACATCTTGTGAATACTTTCACGCTGCCAATCCAATGGCCCTCATGCTCAATGTTTTTCTCTTACTTTCATCAGATCTTCACTATGTATCTAATCCTTAGTTTAATTGAATCATGAATAAAATTAATCTCTTAGAATGTAGCACTTCCACTATACCGGTCTTATTCGTTTAATTTCACATGACCCAACCTTGGTCTTCTCATTTCAAAATATCATTTTCTCATTTCTTTCATTGTCGGTATAAGGCTTGGCTATACTCTAATTCTCATTTTCAACTCATAATTACAATGTCATACTCATCAGATCTTTTCATGACTAATCATAATTCATATTTCCAAAAGCATAGTATTCAAGTATTCATCTCTTTCATAATTCATCACAATCAATAATTCAATTTCACGTGCAATCCATATGCAAGGGTCAATTTCAATTAATAATCACCGATAATTTGTGTGTTCCACACATCTATTATTCACAAATCAAATCTTACTACAAACACATTTTTCTTTTATAATTCCATTTAATCATACGAGTTACAACTTTTCAAAATTCAACTTTTATACCCAAAAAATTTCGTTTATTTTCCTTTGTTTAAAAAAATAATTTAATTTCAAAAATGAGTCATTTCTTGCAAAACTCCAATTTCTTATTCACACTTCACCAAAAGTTGTATAAATATTTCCTAATAAGTTCCAATAATTATTCAGAATTTAATCCATAATTTCCTAGTTTTTATTCTGTTTTAAAAGTCCATTTTTATTTCAAAAATCCCAAAAAATATTTTTTCTAAACTCCAAACCCACCAAAATTCGAACCAGCGACCAGCGGTGAGGCAGACTATGCACAAGACCAAAGCGCCACAGCCGCAAGGCAATTTAATTAGGGATTAAAAGCCCTATGTTTCTGTTCTCGGCGATTTGGATTTTTTTACCAAAAAAATAAAACAGAGCCGCAGTATCGAACCCGAGACCTCCGATACTATAGCGACCCAAATATCTTCCGACCAGTTGGTCTAAGTGAACATATCGATTTGATAATAAATGACATAGGTTTTGACTCTACTCTCTGTTCAAAACTAAATTTCAAAATTTTCAAAACGAATTTGTCTCTTTTTCTCCTCTTTTGAAAACAATTATGTCCAGAATAAACCTACATTTATTTTAACCATAGCCTGTATATTTAAAGCTATTTTTTTCTCTTTTAAAACATGTATTTAGCCTTAGATTGCATATTATGAACACTATTTCGACATTTGAAAACTATTACATAATTGTTCATAATCAAAGATGATTTTTTTTGCACAAAATTCAATACAATGATGTTTGCTTACATTGATAACTAAAATATTTTTTGAGCACAAAAAATTAACTTTATAAGTGAGTAAAGACTTCAACTTTTTTTTTTATTAATTAATCTACACATGATACATTTAATTATTTGTATGCAAAAAAGACATTCTTTTTCATTTATTCAAATCTTCCACATGATAAATATCACAATAGGGAAATTCATTACATCTATTACCAAACAATTCGATCAATTCAATTTTAACACACTATTCCACTTTGGCATTTTTAATCAATAAGCATGGTTCAATTTCTTACTAGCGAATGTCACAAAATGGTAATTTAACATAATCAACATGCATTCTAATGTTTATAACAATGAGAAACATAAATTTTTACTCATAGGCAATAACTCTAGTAATCAATCAACACACATTTGCTAATTAACAATCTTCTTCTAATTAGACAAGCATGTATTCCATTTCAACTAGTAGCTTATAATAATAATTCAATTTCATTTTCTAGTATGATTTTCTAGTCTAGAAGTCATGAGAAACACCCACTTTTTGATGAAAACCAATTAAGAAAATTCCCTAGAGCCTCCTAGATTGCGAGCGAGTGCCTTCTCCTCCTAGATTGCAATGCACGAACTCTTCTCCTTGCTCCTTGCCAAAACCGAGAGCACCAATGTAGGGATGGCCTGCCTCCAATGGAGGTGTACACACATACACTCACACTCACACACTAATATGTATATATCTCCTATATAATGTCTCTTTTTAATGTTTGCTTTAGTGTAGAATACAAGTATGAAGGGGGGTATTTATACTATTTTAGAGTAGATTGGAGGGCTAGGATTTGTTGGATAGTTGTAGAATGGAGGGCTAGGATAGGAGAGGAAGTTGTAGCAACCACCCACACACAAATAAACTACCCATGCACACAAACCCACTCTCCCATCACCCAAGCACAAACCGGCCACCATAATAGTGTGCATTGCACACTACATGCATCGCACGTTCCACCTAGTACCCCTATTTAGAAGTTTGTATAATTTAATTAATCAAAATGTTCACCATTTGTCTCTACATGACAAGTGTAACCATTTAATTTATTTATTAAATTGGTGGGCTTCACAATTAGTGGGCTTAGGCCTGTGGGCCAAGACAACAAATTAATAATTAATTAAAGTGGGCTAAAACAAATAAATAGTGTTTTAGGCTTTAGAAATAGGCTTTTAGAAAAAATAAAGGAAATAATTGCTCATACTAAAATGAGGTCTTATATATAAAATAAATAAATAATATACACATGAAATTTGCACGTGCACAACATGTGAAAAACAATATTTTTATAAAAATGAAATTTTAGGATATTACACCACGTATTATTATTCATGTGATTGTTCTTTTATGCATGCGTGGTCGTATTTATCTTGTTATATTGTTGAGTTGAACAATAACAGCTTATGGATGACGAAAGTCATTCGCTGGGCCAATATCACGCGCTTGTGTTCCGTATTTTTGGGAAGCGGGGCGTGACAGAACCTTTTACCATCTGCCATCTCTAGTTCAATGATTCTCTCACCCACTACTTCATACATCTCACCACTCCCCGTTCTCACACTACGGCCCGTTGACGACTTGTAAGTTGAAAACATCTCCCTCTCGGAGCAAATATGAGAAGAACTTCCCAAATCAAGATACCAACTTGAATCCACATTTGAAGAACTTAAAACAAGAAGACAAAGATCATCATTATTACATGACTCGGTTGCGCTAACTATATGGGCTTGTTCCCCTTCTTTAGTAGCAATCTTCTGACTCAACCACTTATGACAGTCTCTCATGTAATGCCCAACTCCTCTACAATAGTGGCAACGAATCTTACCCTTGTGTGTCGCATCCCTTCCAATTGAAGTATCACCATCCACCGCAAAGCACCCTGTAGAAATAGACCCTCTTTTATGAGTCTCCTTTCTTAGTTCATATTCCTTCAGACCCTTAATCACCCGGACTTCTGTAAGTGTCTCCTTGGATGACTTCTCGTGTAGCACAGTAGTTATCAAGTGATCATAAGAAGTTGGCAGTGAATATATCAAGTTGAAAGCTTTATCCTCTTTGCTAAGATCATCAGCATTAATCGCTTTCAGTTCAGATATTGCCTTATTGAACTCCACAATGTGATTTTGAAGATGGGTACCTTCCTTCATTGAAAACCTAAGCAGCTTCCTCTTCCAATACATCCGATCTAGCAACGACGATTCCGAGTAGTCAGATTTGAGTCTTGCCCATAGACTCGCTGCACTTTTCTTCTCAAGAATATTACACTTGACTTCGTCCGCTAATTGCAACCAGATTAAACTCAAGGCCTTCAAACAAATCTCATCACAGTTCTCCTGCATCATGTCGGTTGGCTTCTTCTCTTCTTGTAGCGCCGTGAATTTCCAATCTAATATATCAGAAATACGTGGCACAATTCCCAGTATCTACCTCAATGTAATAGTAAACATAGCCAAAACACAAAATATTTTTCAACTTTTATTACATCAATTCTTTACATAGCACAGCGGAAAACTAAACACCTTGAATTACATTTCTTTCCTTTACAACACATTTTTTTACAATTTACATAAGCCATATTATCATTCTACCACATGCATCCAATCCCAAGCTAATGGTACCTACCTGTAAAATATGAGGCTAGAGATAACCCTAACCCCCAAAACTATAGGGGTCGGCCATAACGGTGTGAGTGACATTAAAAGAAAATACAATTTAAATGAAACATAAAGAATAAATTCATGATCAAGACATTCCCACAGTAGTAACAAATGAAATATGTAATGACGATAAATAAGGCTTAAAATATTAAGTGAAACTAGGCTAAGTGTCAAGTGTAGAAAAAAACAAAACACCGTGCATAATACCAATCAAGAAAACACAAATGCAGTATGATGACTCTCTAATGCATACTTGTCAGATTCTATGCGTCCCATAACACATAGGTCCAGTGCAAGCCCTTATCGTTCTCCACTCTGTAGGGTTAAATCCCTCGTTATGCAACTAATCCTACCACGATGAATACTACGAGATTTAGATAAACTGTGAGTATCTAGCCCATGCCCTGATAATTCCGGAGGTCAATTCCTATCCACAGATAATTGTGGAGACTATTTCACTCACACCTGAAAATCTTTGAGAATACCCCCACACCGCAAGCTATGGCGCATCATCACACGAATACCCCATAAGCGTCGCCTCGACCCCGATAATTCCGGAGATCAGTCACACACCACAGATAATTTCGGAGACTATTTTACTCACACCTCAATATTTCGGAGGATTATCTCACACCGCGGATCATACTGAGGTCCATAACTCATGTTTGCACTCATTTCATCATAACCATCTAGTGTCTGTCCTTATCTTATTAAGTTTAATTAATTAATTACAATTTCCTTAGAGTTGATGCACCCTATCGGACTTAACTCAAACTGATCAACAACAAGGCCCCAACTGGCCAAACCACAGAATCTTAACAGCCGGTTTACTAGGGTCCCACTCACCCTCTAGAGACTCACAACTCAACTATCAACACAAATCTTTCATTAAAATCCATGGTAAGAAAACTTCTTTAAAATCAAACAAATCCAAATCCATATGAATACCCACAAATTTTCAGATGAAATAAGATTTTAAATCCATTAAATAACTGAGTTTCATATTTTTAAGTCATAGAAAATCACAAAATATCAATATCTTGAAATCCATATATATATCACTTCTTAAAGTCATAGAAATGCAAGTTAAACTCTACTATAATCAAAGTATAACTCTCTATAAAATATAGTAATCTGTATCAAAAACTATATCTAAAACAGTAGATCAATAATCCATAAGTTCGAAGAAATAATCGTTCAAGAAATCAGTAAGAAAACTCAACAAAACAGCAAGAACAGTAGGTGTCAGTCGACTGTCAAAAACAGTTCGAAATAATGACGGTCGACCGCACAAGCCAAAAAATCCAATTTTTCAAATGACAGTCAGCTGCCACTTTTAGTTCAAAATATGGTCGGTCGACCGTTAGCTGCCACTCAGCCCATTTTGAAAAGTTGTGCACATTTCGACTGATACATTGATTAACATTTTTAAAACATGAATTAGTAAAATTCAAAACTCTAAGATGATCAAATACAACTTGTTGAATATACTAGAGTTTATAAATCAAATCAATTTCTCATCAAAATCACAGAAGAGTAATTTTTCATTAAAATTCTTCAATATCAGTAAAAGTGTTTATGTATGTGTATATAAGGGTGTGGGCATCAGTTAAAGCATCAATAATTTGCTGTTTATAAGGAGTATAGGGTTCAATTCTATCCCAGTATCATCATAGGCCAAGATCCAATCGAAAACTTTACAAAACTTCACAAATCAATTTTGGCCTACAAGCATCAAACCCGAAACTCAAAAAAAACAATTTAACACATGAAGACTTGATCTTTTGATTCTAAATTCCCTCATCGACTTGTTATACACATACACAAACTAATTATATTAGTTTACCCCTTGATTACTAGCATCTACAACATATTTTAATCAAGTTATCCTTCCTCCAAACATCAAACAATATGTACATACAAACATGCTCAGTAAAGAAGCCATCTTTATTCAATTTGTGCATCCTACATTATAATCTCATTGCATATTTCATCAAATCAGTAAGAATAAGAAAGAAACAGCATCCCCATGATTTTTATTAGGTTCTTAACACTCTTAAGTCATCCATATAGAGGTTTTATTCATATCGTTCATAGAAATCTACTTTTAATCATTCATCCATCATTAAATTCATCATATCATCATACAATTATCTAACATGCATTCTACTAGACAAATCATCATATATAACATGCATAAAATAACAAGAAATCAAACATATGTCACTCACCTTAATAAAGAATCAACCAAAAATAATAAGGAATAAGAAAAGTCCTTCTGCAAAATCCAAGATCCTCGCTTGGAAACTCCATGAAAACCAATAGTAAAATAATCTTTTGTTTTTGCAGAGGAGGGGGACAGTTGTAGTGTTCTTAATATAGCCGAAATTCTGGAGTATTAGGGTTTTGAGAAGATTTTACAAAATATTCCTTTAGAATATATCTTTACATATATAGATCTTTATACTAGGAAATTAGATTAACCAACTTAATTGGGATTAAAAATCAAAAGTACCTCTCCAGATCTGGTCGGCATCCATATCTAATCAGCAAAAATAAATTTTGTAACTTTTTGCCTCCAAGTGGCAATTTTGCAAAAAGACCCTTCTTTAACAAATTTGTGAAATAAACCAAATCTATTAGAAAAAAATTTAAACTCTTTACCTCTGAGTTAGCTAGCCATCATGCCCAGCCCATAAAACTGAAAATCTAGAGTTTTACTCCAAGTGGTAATTTTGCACAAAAGCCCCTCTTTTTGCAATATTTGCAAATATGCCAAATAAATATCAGAAAAATCAGAAAATTCATAAATAATATCTACTAATAAATATTAGGTTTTTTCAAAATAATTTCTGACTTTGAGTTTCCCAAGAAAATATTTGCACGTGTTTTGCACGTGTAAAAAGATAAATTTTCGAAAAATATTTATTAAATCACTAAAAATCTTTTTAATTCATTTATAAATCTCAAAAACATTATTTAAAATTCTAAGGTGTTACACTTTTAGGGCAAGGTGCAAGTCCTTCTGAACCAAAACATCATACATGTCCACCTTCCATCGATTGAAGTTGATCTTACTGTCAAACTGCTTGATCTTCTTTTTTTTATCTGCCATCTCCTCCAAGAAATTCGAACAAATCCATGAACCTGATTGCTCTGGTACCACTTGTTAGGAAAACTAAGGATCTTTTTGAGTCTTCAACACAATCAAAACAAACCACCAAGCAAACTAAATCGCACCAATCACACAAAGCACACAAAAATTGTCCCGATTGGAGCTTTCGCCTTAATCATGAGGAGTAATAACCAAGATGTTATTTCAAGTAGAGAAGATACAAGAATATTACTCTCACCACGACCCACTCTCAAGACTAACTGGAACTTGGTTGCTGCTTACAATGGACAAACTCTTCTCACACTCTCAGATGAAGTACTCTCTTCTTCTATTCGGCACTCAATAGAATTATATCATTCTAGGAGCCATTTACATTGTATTTATAGATCTAGAGAAACCCTAGTTTGATACACTTGATACATTGACCATCTGATTACTACTGAAGAGATAACCCTGCATTGGGAGCCGTACGATCTAACTTGAAGATGAAGTTGGGCTTCTCACGAATCTCCAAGACCCGACCCAAATAACTCATCAGCGCCTCGGTCGGTCGACCGTACACAACAGTCGGTCGACCGTACACAACAGTCGGTCGACCATTCCCCTCTCGGGAACCCTATGTAGTCGAAGTGGTCAACCGACCTTGCGGTCGACCATAACTCCACCTGTTTGCTTATGCTAATTGTTTTCCTTCTTCTTTGATGCCTCGCTTCGATCCATCTCAATGCTTCGTCATCTTCTTCATTGGACATGTGTATGCAAGACATACAAACCCAACACTCAAAACCTCACAATCTCTATTTTTTTCACTCTTCCAAACAACCCCTTATATAATTTTGACACTGATAATATTCTTAGTACAACATACGTAGTCATATGTGAAACTCAAAAAACATACGAATTAATCACAACTCTGTACCATTGTGGATTCCCAGTGTAGACATTTCTAGTAAGGAAGTGAAGGTGATGTTATTGTAGTGAAGTTCACTTGATTTTACCTTGTTGGGTGCAAATATAACACATCAATATTAGCTATATGGGGACATCAATTATGCATATTTCTAGTTTTTATAGATATAGTTTTAATAATATTTAAGGACATGTATCATTATAATTCTTGGGATGGTGCTTAATTCTTTATGATTACTCTGTTAATATGGGATGAGGTTCAGGGTTTGTTACAAGTGTAATGGGAAAGGAAGTTGTATGTCGATGGGGATGGGAGGAATATGCAATGTAGGGGGTGCAATGAGAATGGTTTGGTGGTTTGTGCTCTCTGTTGTTGACAATTTTGTAGATGGGTTTTGGAGCTAGGGTTTCAGCAGGTTTCGAAGCGGGGATTTGGGGTTTGAAGGAGAGCGAAATGAGAGAGAGAAGGAGATTGAAAGAGAGGGGAATGAATGAACTTTCCATAATACCCCCATCTTAATAAGTGAGAGGGCGGGAGAATTTTCAGCCGCCCGATCAAGATCTTAATCATCTAGGATTTTGATGGCTGAGATTTCATCTAGGATTATAAGATGCACGATCCATATCTGCTCTGGACAGATTTATTTTTGCTTTTATAATAGAAATAGATATATATAAATAGAAATAAAAAGTAAAACCTGAAAGGTTACAAAAGAATAAGGAAAGTGCTGTGAAATCAGAAGAAATATATTATAAATTGGAAGAACTATAGAGAGGATAAATAAGATAGTTATTACTCAATCATCAATTCATATTCACAAGTATTCTATTTATAAGCTTACAAAGTAATGGGGAGTTACAAATCATGGGTGATGGGGAGTTACAAACTCATGAATGATGGTTATCCACTAATAAATAAATATTTACAACACTCCCTCTTGGATGTCCACCATACATGACACACACATACCTCGTTAAAAACCGTGACAAGAAAAAACTAATGGGATAAAACCTTTGTCAAAGGGAAAAAGAGTACACTATCATAATGGCGAGCGTGCGACACTGCCTCTTAAAATATTGCAAAGAAAAACCTAGTGGGACAAAAACTTGGACGAAGGAAAAAAAAATGTACAGTTTGAATGTATTATTGATGACACGCTCCCCCTGTTGCTAGCAAAATATCTTTAAGCTGACACATTCCAATATTGTGGGCATGTAGGCATCTTTCAAAACATTCTAGTCGGTAGTGCTTTAGTGAATAAATCTATGCAGTTGTTGCTTGATTGTATCTTCTGAACATCTATGTCATCATTCTTCTGAAGCTCGTGTGTATAGAAAAATTTTGGTGAAATATGTTTGGTCATGTCACCTTTGATATAACCATTTTGGAGTTGTGCAATATAAGCAGCATTATCTTCATACAACATTGTTGGCATGTTCTTGATAAAAGAATCCACATGTTTCTCAAATATGTTGTATCATGAACCTTAACTACATGCATTCATGGCTTGCTTCATGTAAAGCTAAAAATTATGAATAGTTTGAAGAGGTAGTCGTTAGTGTTTGTTTTACTGATTTTCATTATACACCAGTACCACCACAAGTGAATACATATCATGTTTGTAATCTGCCCCTGTGTGGATCAGAAAGATAACCAACATCATCATAGCCAACTATTTGTGGCGACGACACATTTGAATAGAATAGGCCAATAATACTTGTTCCACGAAGATAACGCAACATGTTTGATCACATTCCATTGTCTACGAGTAGGTGCAGAACTATACCTTGTTAATAAATTGACAAAAAATGTTATGTCAGGCAGTGTACTATTTGCATGATACATTAGAGCTCAAATTGCACTTAAATATGGTACTTCAAGGCAAAGTAGTTCTTCATTATTTTCTTGTGGACGAAAGAGATCTTTCTTCACATCAAGTGACCGGACAACCGAAAGGCTACTCAATGGATAAGCTTTATCCAAATAAAAAATTTTGAGAACCTTTTCCGTATGTGTTGATTGATGGATAAAAATTTCATTTAGTGAATGTTCGATCTGCAGGCCGAGACAAAATTTTGCCTTCCCAAGGTTTTTCATTTCAAACTCTTTCATTGAATATATTGTTGTGTTTGTAAACTCTTCAAGAGTTCCAAAAAAGATTTAAATCATTTACATATATATCAATAATGGCAAATCCATTTCCAGCTCTTTCAATAAGAATACATGGACAAAATAGATTATTTATAAATCCTTCTTGTAAGAGATATTCACTTGAACGATTATACCATTCGTTCATATTGTCTTAATCCATACAAAGATCTTTGTAACTTGATAGAATACAACTCATGAGATTTTTGATTATTTCCTTCAAACACTTCAAATCCTTCAGGAATTTTCATATAAAGATCACTATCAAGTGACCCATATAAATATGCAGTGACAACGTCTATAGTCGCATATTTCAGTGGCTGTTAAACTTATTAAGAAATGTAAAGTGATTGCATCTATCATAGCGAATATGTTTCATCAAAATCAATTTCAGGTCTTTGTGAGAAACCTTAGGCTATTAGCCATGCTTTATACCTTACAACCTCATTGTTATCATTACGTTTCCTTTCAAATACCCATCTGTAACCAACAGGTTTCACGCCTTTTGGTGTTCGGGCTACTGGCCCAAATACTTTACAGTTTTCCAAGGCATTTAGTTCAACTTAAACTGCTTGTTTCCATTTTGGGTAATCATTTCGATGTCGACATTCTTCAACAGTTATTGGATGTGGATCCTCAATATCTTTCGCAATATCTAAAGCTATAGTATGTGCAAAAACATGATCAACATTGATATTTTTTACATTCCAACTTTTCCTTGTACTTTTCTTCAATATGTGCCTCTTCAGGGGCTTTCTCCTTGTCAACTTTGGATTCATCAGTCGCTGTATTTTTTAAAGTATTGTCTTGCTTTTGGACCTTTTCTTTTTGGTCGTCTAGTGCCCTATTCTTTCAAGGGTTTTTATCTTTTGCACTAATAGGATGTCCACGCTTCTGGCTTATTTTTTATAAACTATCATGTTTTCTTTTAGGAACATCAATTCGTGCCGGAGCATTTATTGTTGAAATATGAGATTTTGTTACCTTCTGTGCATCACTAAATGCATCTAGCAGTTGATTTGTAATTCTTTGCAAGTGAATTATTTTTCTAACTTCGTGTTCACCATGATTTGTATGTTGATCAAGATGAGAAAATGACGTTGCACTCCATGTAATTTCACGCATTCAGGAAGCGGTGTTTTTCTCCCCCTAACGGCAAAAAAAATTATCTCATCAAAATGGCAATCTGCAAAGTGTGTCGTAAACATATCACTCGTCAAGGGTTCTAAATATCTGATTATAGATAGAGAATAATCTCCAATATAAATTCCAAAACGTCTTTGAGGCCCCATTTTAGTTCTTTGGGGTGAAGAAACCGGGACATAAACAACACAAACAAAAACCTTCAAATGAGAAATTTTGGGCTGGAAAAAACAAGTTGCAGTGGTGAATATTGATGAAAAGCAATTGGTCGAATACGAATCAATGTTGTTGCAGGTAATATGACATGTCTCCAAGTAGAAGTTAAAACTGGATTTTGATCTTAAAAGTAAAGGTCGAGCAATCAGTTGTAAACGTTTAATAAATGACTCTGCCAACCCGTTTTGGGTATGCGTATATACAACGGGATGCTTAATGTCGATTCCAATAGACATGCAGTAATCATCAAATTTTGGGGATGTAAATTCGTCGACATTATCAAGATGAATTGTCTTAATTGGATAATCAAGAAATTGTGCCATCAATTTTTTTGTTTGTGCAAGTAACTTAGTAAAAGCATTGACTATCTGGATGATGCGTCCAACAAGACCATAACATATCTAAATGGCCCACATGGTGGATGAATAGGTCCATATATATCCCCTTGGATATGGTGTAAAAATATTGGTGATTCACTGATAACTTTTATTGGGGATGGTCTTACAATTAGTTTTATGTAAGCTTTACAAAAATAATCACTTGTTCAGGGAATTTCCTGATTCTTTAATGGATGCCCATTAGAATTTTTCATTATTCGACACAATATTGTTGACCCCGGCTTGCCAAGATGGTCATGCCAATGCATAAAAATCTATGTGTCATTGAACTTCTGATTCATCACGATATTTGACTCTATCGCCCTTATGGTTGCAAGGTATAGTCCCGATGAATATGCATGACGTTTTTCCTTTACATGCTTCTGACATGAAATTTCAGAAGTGATGTATAAATATTTTATATCACCCTCATTGATTGTTTTGATATGAAATACATTAAGATGTATAGGGGCGGAGCTTAATGGCGGCTCGGGGAGGCCCAAGCCCCCCAAAAAAAATTCAAAACCCCCCTAGGTATATTAAAATTTATAGTTTTGCCCTCTTATTTTTTTTTATAGAAAACTCCTATATATATACTGTAGGATAATGGCTCGATTCTGGTTCAGATTGTTTTGGAGTATCTGCAGCAAGTGAAAGTTACAGTATCAGCCGACTGATAGGAGGATCAGGCGACTGTCCAGAGAGTTTTCGAAGGCTAAAGATACAAGCAGCAGCAGAGGATCAGTCGACTTATCAGTCGACTGCCAGAAGGATTACCAGTCGACTGGTAAGTCGACCAGTCGACTGTCGACGGTATTTTGAACTGGATCTGGCCCAATTCGAAAAGGCCCAATAGATTCCCTATAAATACACCCGTTAGGGTTTTGTAAATAGTAACACCTAATTCGGATTTTGTAGCCGTCATCTCTTGTAAAGGCTTTGTTTGCCCATTGGAGATCATAGTAAAGAAACCCCAACCGCCCCTTGTGGATGTAGGCATCGTTTTGCCGAACCACGTAAATCTTGTGTTCTTGTGTTGTTTGGTTTTCTGTGTTTTCTCTCGCTGGTTCTCTCTTTGTATTCCGCATTAGTTCGTTTGGATTGTTGGTTTGATTTGTACTCACGCACAACAAGTGGTATCAGAGCTATTGGTTCGACCTAGAGGGAGATGGCGGGTGACACAGATGCAACCAAGGATGGTGTGGGATCAAGTTCATCAAGAACAACGATTCACAACGCAAAATTTGAAGTTGAAAAATTTGATGGGACAAACAATTTCGGGATGTGGCAATGTGAGGTGTTGGATGTTCTTGTTCAACAAGAACAGGATGTTGCTTTGGAGGAAGAAAAACCTAAGGATATGTCCGAAGCAGATTGGAAGAAGTTGAATCGAGTTGCGTGTGGGACTATTCGGCTCTTTATTGAGAAGGCTCAGAAGTACGATTTGATGAGGGATACCGTTGCTGCGGTGTTGTGGAAGAAGCTCGAAGACAAATACATGAGGAAAAGTTTGGAGAATCGGCTGTATTTGAAGAAGAGACTTTTTCGCTTCACCTATACGGAAGGTATGTCTATGAATGCTCATGTGGAATCATTTAATAAATTATTGGCTGATTTGTTAAATTTGGATGAGCAAATTAAGGATGAAGATAAAGCCCTAATTCTGTTGAATTCATTACCTGAAAGTTATGATCATTTAGCAACTACTTTATTATATGGAAAAGATACAGTGAAATATGAAGATGTTGCAAATGCTTTGTTAAATAATGAAACTAGGAGAAGGGATAAGATGGTTGATAGAGAAACTTCTGAAGCGTTGATTGTAAGGGGCAGGACTGAGACAAGATCTGAGTCCAAATCTGGGAAAAAGGGAAACAAGTCTCGTTCCAAATCGAGAGGAGTTTCGAAGGACAGGAAAATACCGGCCAAAGATGAATGTGCTTTCTGTCATGAAAGGGGGCATTGGAAGAAGGATTGTCCAAAGCTACGAAATAAGGGAAATTCGACTGCAAATGTGACTGTTGATAATTTAGAAAGTGGCGAGGATTTTTCTTTTGCACTTGCTTCTAGTCCCTCACTTTATCAAGAAGTATGGTTTCTTGATACAGCAGCCTCCTATCATATGACTTGGAAAAAGGAGTGGTTTACTTCTTTGGAGTATATGGATGGTGGTGTAGTTTTGATGGGAAATGATGCACCTTGTAAGAAGGTAGGAGTCGGGAAGATTGAATTGCTAATGCACGATGGTCTCATTAGGGAGCTTTCAGATGTATGGTATGTTCCAGATTTGAAAAAGAATCTGATTTCACTAGGTGCTTTAGAGGCCAGTGGTTTGAAATTTGCTAGTGAAGGTGGCGTTCTGAAAGTGACTAGTGGATCACTTGTGGTGATGAAAGGCCAAAGGAAAAGAAACTTGTTTTTCTTGCAGGGAAAAACATATTTGGGTCAGGCTGCCAGTGTAACTGAAAAGCCTAAACAGGTTGTTCCCGACTCTACTAGGTTGTGGCATATGCGACTCGGGCATGCAGGAGAAAAGGCCTTGCAGGGGCTTGTGAAGCAAGGGTTGCTTAAAGATGCTAAAGGGTGCAAGTTGGAATTTTGTGAACATTGTGTTTTGGGTAAGCAAACTAGGGTGAAATTTGGTACAGCTGTACATCAGACAAAGGGTATCCTCGATTATGTGCACACAGACGTTTGGGGCCCTACTCAGACACCTTCTATGAGTGGTAGACACTGGTTTGTTACTTTTGTTGATGATTACTCCAGGCGAGTTTGGGTATATACCATGAAGCACAAAGATGAAGTTTTGACATTGTTCACAAGTTGGAAGAAGAAAGTTGAAAATCAGACTGGTAGGAAGATTAAGGTTCTGAGGTCAGATAATGGAGGGGAATATAAGAATGATCCGTTTCTGAAGTTGTGTGAAGATGAAGGGATCCAAAGGCACTTCACAGTTAGGAAGACTCCACAGCAAAATGGGGTTGCAGAAAGGATGAACAGAACCTTACTTGAGAAGGTAAGATGTATGTTAGCACAGTCTGGGTTGAAGAAGACATTTTGGGCAGAAGCTGTTATATATGCAAGCCACATCGTCAACCGTTTACCATCAGCAGCACTTGAAGGCAAAACGCCTATTGAGGTATGGAGTGGTAAACCTGCATCTGATTATAGTTTTTTGCATATATTTGGTTGTCCTGCTTATTTTCATGTAACTGAAACTAAACTTGATGCAAGAGCCAAAAAGGCTATATTTGTTGGTTTTAGTACTGGGGTCAAAGGTTACAGGTTGTGGTGTCCAGAACAGAAGAAGTTAGTAATCAGCAGAGATGTCACTTTTGATGAGACCAGCATGATCAGCTCGGGACAGTCGACTGGTGGTATAGGACAGTCGACTGGTGAGCAGCAGAAGAGTGGGGCAGTTCTTCAACAGGTGAGTAGAAGAAATTCGGGACAGTCGACTGATGAACAGGAGCAGTCGACTGGTGGTCCAAAACAGCAGAATTGTGGGAGCTCGGGACAGTCGACTGGTGGCAATAACCAGTCGACTGGTAGGAGAGTGTTCCAACAGGTGGAGTTAGAAAATTTGTCAGTTGAAAACCCTGTCCCTGTCCAAGATGATGATGATGTGGTTGATACTGAGAATGATGAAGAAGTTCCTATCCAGCAGGAAGAATCAATTGCAGTAAGAAGGCAAAGAAGAGATATCAAACGACCGTCTCGTTTTACAGACACAGTTGCATTTGCTCTTCCCATTGTGGATGATGAAGTTCCCTCCAACTTCACAGAAGCCACTAGAAGTTCAGAAAATGCAGATTGGAAAGTTGCTATGGATGAAGAGATGAACTCCCTTCATAAGAATAAGACTTGGGATCTAGTGCAACTACCAAAGGGGAAGAAAGCAATTGGTTGCAAGTGGGTATATACGAAGAAAGAGGGTCCAAAAGGCAGTGTTCGGTTCAAGGCTAGACTAGTTGCAAAGGGGTATGCTCAAAAGGAAGGAATTGACTACAATGAAGTGTTCTCTCCGGTTGTGAAGCATCCTTCTATTCGGATTTTGTTGGCATTGGTAGCACAGTTTGACCTTGAGTTGACACAGATGGATGTGAAGACTGCGTTCTTACATGGGGAACTAGATGAAGAAATTTATATGTTACAGCCAGATGGGTTCAAGACAGCTGGGAAGGAAAATTGTGTTTGCAGGTTGAAGAAGTCTCTCTATGGGTTGAAGCAATCTCCAAGGCAGTGGTATTTGAGGTTTGATCAGTTTATGAAGGTGCAGAGATATTCCAGAAGTGAGTTTGATCATTGTGTTTACTTCAGGAAGTTGCAGGATGGCTCTTTCATATATCTGTTATTATATGTGGATGATATGTTGATTGCCTCTAAGAATGCTAAGGAGATTCAAAATTTGAAGAATCAGTTGAGTTCTGAATTCGAGATGAAGGATCTTGGTGAAGCCAAGAAGATACTTGGGATGGAGATAGCTAGAGACAGGGCAAAGGGCACAGTGAGTTTGACTCAGAAGCAATATCTTTTGAAGGTGCTGAAACGGTTCGGTATAGATGAGAAGACTAAACCAGTAAGTACACCCTTAGCCAGTCATTTCAGAATTAGTGCTTCTCAGTCTCCAAGTACAGATGAAGAGAGACAGTATATGGCAAATGTACCTTACACTAGTGTGGTTGGCAGTTTGATGTATGCCATGGTTTGTACTCGACCAGACATCTCTCAGGCGGTGAGTATGGTTAGTCGATATATGCATGATCCAGGCAAAGAGCATTGGCAAGCAGCTAAATGGATTCTAAGGTACATAAGTGGCACCACAGATGTGGGTTTGAAATTTGAAAGGGATGACAATATTAGCAGGTTATTAGTTGGATATGTTGATTCAGACTATGCAGGTGATCTAGATAAGAGGCGGTCTACTACAGGCTATTTGTTTACGATGGCTAGAGCACCTATAAGTTGGAGGTCAAATTTGCAGTCCACTGTAGCGTTGTCTACTACTGAGGCTGAATACATGGCGGTTGCTGAGGCCATGAAGGAAGCCATTTGGATACATGGACTTTTGAAGAGCTTGGGGATTCATCGGGAGAAGGTGGAGGTACACTGTGACAGTCAGAGTGCTATTCATTTAGCGAAGAACCAAGTTCATCATTCGAGGACCAAACATATTGATGTCCGTTATCACTTTGTGCGTGATTTGATAAAGGATGGTGATATTCATTTGGTGAAGATTGGAACAGCTGATAATCCTGCTGATATGTTGACCAAAGTTGTTGGAGCAGCCAAGTTCAAGCATTGCATGAACCTGGCTAATATTTTGCATGTTTGATAATTTGGCATGGGCGAGTTGGGATAGTACTTTGCTATTGGTTTGTTTAGTATGTGATATCATACTAAGGTGGAGTTTTGGGTTCGTTTGTTGCATTTGGTGATGAGCATTGTTTTGGAGTATTTGTGGAGATTGCTTGGGCTATTTGGAAGATCTTGCCAAGGTGGAGATTGTTGGATACGTTGTGGAAGATCTCGCCAAGGTGGAGATTGTAGGATAATGGCTCGATTCTGGTTCAGATTGTTTTGGAGTATCTGCAGCAAGTGAAAGTTACAGTATCAGCCGACTGATAGGAGGATCAGGCGACTGTCCAGAGAGTTTTCGAAGGCTAAAGATACAAGCAGCAGCAGAGGATCAGTCGACTTATCAGTTTACTGCCAGAAGGATTACCAGTCGACTGGTAAGTCGACCAGTCGACTGTCGACGGTATTTTGAACTGGATCTGGCCCAATTCGAAAAGGCCCAATAGATTCCCTATAAATACACCCGTTAGGGTTTTGTAAATAGTAACACCTAATTCGGATTTTGTAGCCGTCATCTCTTGTAAAGGCTTTGTTTGCCCATTGGAGATCATAGTAAAGAAACCCCAACCGCCCCTTGTGGATGTAGGCATCGTTTTGCCGAACCACGTAAATCTTGTGTTCTTGTGTTGTTTGGTTTTCTGTGTTTTCTCTCGCTGGTTCTCTCTTTGTATTCCGCATTAGTTCGTTTGGATTGTTGGTTTGATTTGTACTCACGCACAACATATACTCCGTTGCAAATGGGTTTGTTTGCACAGACCCGTTGCAAACTCCTCTTTGGATCATTGGATCAGATCGATCAAGATCCAACGGCCATGACCGATCCCGCCCATCAGCCCCATCTCCCATTTAAGTGCTCAGGGGTAATTTAGGTATTTCAACACAAATAACTCTTCATCTTATTCACTCTCTCACACTCTTTCTCCTGCAGTTGACAAACTTGTAAATTTTTTTGGCAAAATTTAACTTAGGCCGTGGTTGGAAACAACGGCTTAAGGCTAAGAAAAATTTGTGCCAAAAACTCTTGCTCTCTTACTTGAATTTGTCTCAAACAACGACTTCTTATAACCTAGGTCGTTGTTGGAAACAACGACTTAAGGCTACAAAAAAAATGAGCCAATTGAAGCCGTTGTTTCCAAACAACGACTTTATATAACTTAGGTCGTTGTTCGAAATAGAGGCTTAAGGCTAAGCAAAATTTTGCAACAAATTGAAGCCGTTGTTTCAAACAACGACTTCATATAACCTAAGTCGTTGTTCAAAAGAGAGGCCTAAGGCAAAAACTTGTCTTTTATTTTTTATTTTTTTATTTTTTATTTTTTATTGGACTTTTCCTCACTTTTTGGGTGGGTGGGTGTGTGTGTGTGTGGGGGGGGGGGGGGGGGGGGGGGGGGCATTGTTTATGAAGATGGTGAAGAAATATATTTTTGTATGTTTTATATTTTCAAAATGTGATTATATCTTAATTTATCAATTTTAAGTTAAGTTTCTCTTCACTGTACTTATCTTCGCGTATCGCAATCTCTAATAACATGTACTAGAGTTACTTAAGATGTTGTCACAAATAAATCAGTGTCTTTCGGTAAAAGAATTCAATCAGAGACTTGACCCTACAATAAAGAAGCCTAACCCAAACCTTACCCCAACCCTAACCCTAACCTTACCTTTACCTCTAACAATCTATAACCTATGTTATTTTTCAATTTTTTTGCTCACTAATGGAGATTTAATGGAGATGTAATTTGTTAAGTTTTTTACATCTCACAATTCCAAAAATTTTAAACGAGATTTAATAGAGATTCAATTCCAAAAAAAATCTCCATTACATCTCCTTTAAATCTCCATTAATGAGCAAAAAAATAAAAAAACGACCTAGCTTATAGATTGTTAAAGGTAAAGGTAGGGTTAGGGTTAGAGGGTAAGGTTAGGGTTAGGGTAGGGTATGGGTTAGGCTTGCTTATTGTAGGGTCAAGTCTCCAATTGACTTATTTAACCGAAAGACTCTGATTTATTGGTGACAGCAACTTGAGTAACTCTAGTACATGTTTTTGGAGACTGTGACACACGAAGATAAGTACAGTGAAGAGAAACTTAACTTAAAATTGATAAATTAAGATATCATGACATTTTGAAAATATAAAACATACAAAAATATATTTCTTCACCATCTTCATAAACAATCCCCCCCCCTCCCTCCCCCCAACACCAAAAAGGGGGGGGGGGGGGGGGAGGGGGGGGGAATCAAATCAAAAATCAAAAATCGAAAATCGAAAATCAAAGCCAAGTTTTTGCCTTAAGCCTCTATTTCGAACAACGACTTTGGTTATAGGAAGTCGTTGTTTGAAACAACGGCTTTAATTTGTCACAAAATTTTTCTTAGTCTTAAGCCTCAACGACTTAGGTTATAAAAAGTCGTTGTTTGGAAACAACAGCTTCAATTGGCTCAATTTTTTTTTAGCCTTAAGTCGTTTCCAACAACGACCTAGGTTATAAGAAGTCGTTGTTTGAGACAAATTCAAGTCAGAGAGCAATGATTTTTTGCTCAAATTTTGCTTATCCTTAAGCCGTTGTTTCCAACAATGGCCTAAGTTAAAATTTTGCCAAAAAAATCTCACAATTCCAAAGAAAATTTTACATCGAAAACAACGACCCGTTTGCAATGGAGATTTTTACATCTCACAATTCCAAAAAAAAATTAAAGGAGATTTAATGGAGATTCAAATTCAAAAAAATCTCCTTTACATCTCCATTAATGAGCAAAAAAATAAAAAACGACCTACGTTATAGATTGTTAGAGGTAAAGATAGGGTTAAGGTTAGAGGGTAGGGTTTGGGTTAGGCTTGCTTACTGTAGGGTCAAATCTCCCATTGAATTCTTTAACCGAAAGGCTCCGATTTATTGCGACAAGAGCTTAAGTAACTCTAGTACATGTTATTGGAGACTGCGATACGTGAAGATAAGTACAGTGAAGAGAAACTTAACTTAAAATTGATAAATTAAGATATCATCACATTTTGAAAATTTAAAACATACAAAAATATATTTCTTCACCCTCTTCATAAACAATCCCCCCACCCCTCCCTCCCCCCAACACCCAAAAAAAAAGAGAAAAAATATCAAATCAAAAATCAAAAATCAAAAATCAAAGACAAGTTTTTGTCTTAGGCCTCTGTTTCGAACAGTGACATAGGTTATAGAAAGTCGTTGAAACAACGACTTCAATTTGTCACAAAAATTTGCTTAGCCTTAAGCCTCTGTTTCGAACAACGACCTAGGTTATGAAAAATCGTCGTTTGGAAACAACGGCTTCAATTGGCTCAAAATTTTTGTAGCCTTAAGTCGTTGTTTCCAACAACGACCTAGGTTATAAGAAGTTGTTGTTTGAGACAAATTCAAGTCAGAGAGCAAGATTTTTTTGCTCAAATTTTGCTTAGCCTTAAGCCGTTGTTTCCAACAACGGCCTAAGTTAAATTTTGCCAAAAAAAATTACAAGTTCGTTAACTGCGGGAGAAAGAGTGTGAGAGAGTGGATAAGATGAAGAGTTATTTGTGTTGAAATACTTAAATTACCCATCACCACTTAAGTGGGAGATGGGGCTGATGGGCAGGATCGGTCATGGTCGTTGGATCTTGACCTATCTAATTCAACGGCCCAAAGAGGAGTTTGCAACGGGTCTATGCAACTGAGCGTTGCTCATATATATACAATGCTCCATTGCAAACGGGTCCCTTGCAAACGGGTATGCAAACCACTAAAATCGTCGTTCCAAAACAACAACTTAAGTTATATACATAAGCCGTTATTCCGATGGCTTCAGTGGGTTGCAATGAAGCATTGCTTATATATATGTGTGCGTGAGAGCGAGATATATATATATATATATATTTTATTAGCCCGGTTTCTAAACTACGGCTCGCAGGAACTCCATGCCAGAGCCAGACATTGTTAATGTTTAAGTCCGTAACTGATGTATCTATAGATCGATAGAATTTATGATTTAATAGAGGGTGAGCAGGATCCATTCTTTCAAGCCAATGAAAATTGTTTCCCATTAAAAAGAAAAGGCCAATGAAAACTGTCATTTTATTTCTTTGCCCTTCCTCTGAAATCACCTCCCAAGTTCTGATAATGCAGCTTTCCCTCAGTGAATGCAATAAGAAAAAAATCTTTGGGAGATTAGCGGCTGCACAAAAAAGATGAATTATGGATGTCGATATCAATAATTTCTTCGACTCCCAGTACCAACTACCAAGATTATTGACCATGGCTCAAAGGTGTCCAAGTAAATGTATTTGATACCTTTAAAGTACTAGTTGACAGTATACACAAAACATACTACTATGTACTGGAAGAACACAATATCATCATCTTTTATTAAATAAATAGTCATATTTAAAAATACAACAATGGCTCACTCTTAGAACAAATAATCTAACATCATTTCTCAAATCTTATACAAACAACCTAAGAAATTGTCTGTAATTAGGAGGGTAAAGACTAACTGATCCTCCTACCTTTGTGTAACTCACACCTCTTCCTCCCAACAACTGGGGTTCTTTTACATACTGAGCCATCTCCTAAACCTACACCACATACAAATGACTTACCTTTCTTCTCCGAATTTTCTATGCTCATTGCAGAAAGCTTCACTGCAATTCTTTGTCCCTTATGTTCATTGCAACGTTTTCTACCAAAAATCAGTTTCCTTTTACAAACATGACCACCACTGACCACTCCACAAATATTGCCATCTTCTTCACTGGTATCCTCTTCATGCTCTAACTGTGACTGGCATTCCCAAAAGATGTCTTCAAATTGATCCAACAACCTGACATGAGGCTTAATCTTGGTTTCGGGTTTAGTTACCTTTTGGCCTTTATGTATCTCACATCTCTTTCTTCCATAAGCTGCTAACTCGGCACAAAGAGAACCATCTTCTAAGGGTACACCACACAGAAGTGAGTTCTTTAAAACTGGACCAGTCCCAATAATTTTCTTTCCCTTGTGTTCTTTGCACCTTTTTCTCCCTGGTAAGTGCATGTTCTTACAAACAGATCCATTTCCTGTGGCAACTCCACATATTTCTCGATCTTCATCCAGACCATTGCTTCCATAAATGAAGCGGAGCTGGGACTTACCGAATTTGAGAACTTGGGGAAGATAGAGACCTTTCTCATCATTATGTGCCACATTGGAATCAATGTTGATTCCAATTCCCCTACCAAGTGATGGATGCTTCCAAGGTTGGAGCTTTTTAAGAATGGTCTTGATTGGGCTGGCGGGTTTAGAATGTAATTTAGAGAGGATTTCGTCACGACGTAAGGAGCCATTTGCACACTTGTTCCATGCATAATCAAAGACACCAAGAAGTTCAGCCTCTGTCTTCTCAGCCTTTTTCTTGTCTATCATCTATCCAAGTTCACAAGTGGATTGTTATATACATAAATAGTCAAATTCCTAGAGAAATAACACAATTTGTTTTTCTGAAAACCAAAGTTAACAAAAAATGTTTTACGAATGAAGAGCACAAGGATTTAAGAGTAGGAAAGGGATCTTTAGCTATAAACCAACATCAGTAACCATCTCATTTCACATGCTCCTCAGATGCAATGCTAAGAGATACAGTATAGGCATGAGTAACAACTTGCTCATGTGACCAAGGTCAAGAAAGTACAACTTAACGAATGAAGTTGCAACCATAGTTTGCTCGCCTTCCTAGTGTAATGGCCTGACTACCAAAAGTCGCTTTCCTAGGGTAATGGCCTGACTATCAAAAGTTCAGTAGGTAACTACAGCGCATCCAGGTAGTGCATCCAGGTATTGGCAGGTATTGGCTGGGACTTGATACCATGGTTGAAACTGACTACACCAATCAGTGTTAGGTGGGACCGATCACATTATCATATTAAAAAACAATGATTAATTCTCAATTAATAACTTAATTTTAATAGTCAAGTGTATATCTATCAACTACTCATAAAATATCTTTGAAAATATGAGAATAATCAACAGTAATATATTCCATGCAATCCATTTAAGTTAAAAATACTTTGGGCTTTAGCTGAGAGGACTATCCCTCTGCTACTCTAAGATCACAGACCTGCACAATTGCTCATGTCACAGCCAATAATACCATTTTTATGGGGTTTCTATAATCAATACAGAAAAAGTATTACTCAAACAGATATGATATTGATCTTTAAACCACTGAGCAATGTCTTGGGTGATATTAGGGTGTGACTAGGTCTAAACCATGTCCTTTCACACTAAACAAAACAAAGATATCAATCTTTAAGAGAAAAGAATCTAATGAAAGAAAGTATATACTTACTGGAGCCCATCTGAACATGATAGAGTAGCCTATTGAGAAGATTTCTTTGAATAGTCCAGGGCAATCATTTTCGTTCACAGATGAGACCAATCTTCCACAGTCCAAATGAGCTCCAACCCGGCCATATCGTTGAAGCCTTGTTCTAACATTACTTGTTTGGCCAAGATAAACAACTATGATTTTTTCCGAATCTTGCTTGCGAGATTTGTGTCCATTAGTAGGATCCGAAGCTAAGCCAAGCTCATAGAGACCAGGGCACGAACTGCTATTTGGAAGGTTATTGATCCTGTACCGTTGTACTCCTTCCTTGCCTAAAGAGTAGTCCTCCCAATCAGATGATCCAATGAGAATCTGAGGAAGAGAAGAAACAGCGAGCCATAATATTTGGAGAAATATAAAATAGAAGGTGAATGAAACATAATACTCATAGGCACTTACCCATGCATGAGTATTCATAATTTTACAAGTGCAGAGGGATTGAATTAAAATTTTCAGATAAATCGGATCTTTTTTTTTTTTTTTTGGAAAAAATTGCAGACAGAAAATGCCTTCCCGTTGAAATAAATGTTCCGCAGACATATATAAATAGGTAAAGTAGGAAATACATTCCTATCTTTATGAAAGATTATTTGATAAATACCCAAAAAATCAATACAATGACTACTACACAATTACATTTGGTCAAATTGTAGAAGAACAAGTTCCATGATTTGTTGCAACTCCAGAGTTCCTTTGAAGAGCAGGAATATTAGTAAAGTTTCAAAACCATCTCAGCTTCAAAGTCAAAGCATAGATGTAACCCACCCGTCCATGGCTCCAGTGCAATTTTTTGCATAAAATATTAAGGTTATTATCTGTTACAGAAATTGAGCATGAAATGCATACACAAAACAAATCAGAAAGATGGAGACAACAAAGTATGCAAACGCATGAAATCTTTTCAAGGTTGGCCGAGTGATGTAAAACGTAATCCTAAATAGAGAATTTCCAAGAATCTTAAAGGATTAATTTTACCAACATGTAATGCGGATCAAAGTTAGAATTTTAAACAATTAATCGGTTTGATGGATTTTCAAGAATTAAATTAAGTTTAACAAGCCCAATTAATAATTCAGTTCTAATAATTAATAATTAAATCCCTATGCGTTCTTAACAAGTAAAATGTTCAATATTGATTCGTACTCTAATTAGGCAAGTGGAACACTCAATCTCGATATTTGTGGTCGACAGTTAAATTAAATAATATAGTAGAGATGATAAAGCAGTATAAAACAAATATTTGAAAAATAGAAAGAGTATACCAAGGTTCAAAGAAAACCAGCGTTAGATCTCGGGTTGGCAGCAACGCAGAACACAGCAATCAGCAACAACAGTAAGAGAGAGACAGCAGCAACAAAGTCAGCAAGGGCAACGGCAGCGGCGTCGCTGGTTGAGGGCGGCGAGGTGGGTCGACGAAGACAGGAGGAGGGTCGTCGGGAATTGGGGGTTCTGGCTGTGGCAGCGACTGGGGGAAAGGAGGACGGTAAGGGTTTCGACGGGGCTGGGCGAGGGTGCGGGTCGGTCGACGGTGGTGCTCTATAGAGGAGGTGGCAGCGGGAGGTCGGGGTGGTCAAGAAAGTAGCAGGGATGGCGAGGGCGATGGGCGAACGGGCTGAGGACGAGGGGAGGTGGTCGTGGTAGGGGATGGGTTCGAGATCAATGAAGGGGAAGAAGAAGGAGAGAGAATGGGTTAGGGTTATTAAGTTGGATTTTGGAGATTAGGGTTTGGGTTTAATTGATTTGGGAATTTGGGGTAGTTTTAGAGTTTATCACAAACCCTAAAATTTTATTAGGACTTATCACAAACCCTAATACTTGGATCTCAATTGTATCACACAAAAAGAGAGATGAAGAGCAAAACTCAACACAATAAATTTTTAATCAAGAATAACATACTTTCTTATTAATCTCAAGGCCTATATATAGGCTCAAAACAAATCTCGATACAAATCTCAAAATATTCTAAAATCTCATAATTATTCTAATGCATAAAAAAGATTACATATGACTATAATTGTCAAAAACAAATAGAGTACTGAAATAAAATACTAAACTAAATAGAATGGATGTCCTCATACTATCAAATTTATTGAATTTGAAATAATGCTATGGGTAAAAAACTGGAATTAAAATGGCACATGGAGAATTCCCAATTTGTTGCCCTGTGTTAGAATATAAATATTAAAAACCCTCACCCTTACCACAACTTCAGAGTTTTGGTCCATCGGTAGGGTCAATTAATATGGTATCAGAGCAACCCAAGTTCGAATCTCACCGGCTGCACAATTTAAATGCGGATTAAAAAAATAATACCGCTGCGTATAGTCCAGGTATTGGCCCAAAAAGATGGCCCTCAACCTGCGGGGGCGTGTTAGAATATAAATAATAAAAACCCTCACCCTTACCACAACTTCGGAGTTTTGGTCCATCGGTAGGGTTTAATACCCTATACGGAGGAATATCCACTTGAACAATTGAAGATAATAAGCTTACAATGATTTCTCTCTAAAAGGTAAACTTTTCTCTCTTTGAAACACTCCAAAGATTATCTTTCTCACAAGTACCGCTAACAATAAAATAACTCTTGGTTATTACCAACCCTCGCACTACTTAAACACCCACAAGAAATTGCACCCAAAACCAATTCAGATCACCAAATCAAACCGTTTGGAACTGTACGGTCGAGCCAATTTCAGCCTTCGTTATCTCTTCAATTTGTCTTGTTGCTTCGTGCCTTGAGTTCGTCAAGATTTCCTCCTCTCTCATGTGCATTGGATCCACAATTCCAATCAATCTCCCACTATGAGACAATACATGGAGCTGCATGTTCCACGGATGTTCTTGATATTTTCTCAAAGCCAGTGCTTATGTGAGCTCCTTCAACAATAACATTGAGATAGTATGAAGTGGTATAACATAGCTGATGCTTCTTGTAATCCATTACTATGTCTGAGCATGTCAGGCAGATGCAGATTTTTCAATCCAAAAATTCTTCTTAACTTCTTGTCCAATGCCAACCTGATAATCTAGCAGTGTACCTGTGCGAGTGCGATAGATGGCCTCGTGCATACAGTTGAATACGTAAGACTGCCAACGCTAAAAATATAACTGCACGCTTTGCCAGTTGAGATTTGTGAATCTGATACACGTTAAGGTTTTAAAAGAAGAGTGAAGCAGCAGCAGGGCAGAAAGTAGACAGTGACGTCGACTGTCCACTCTGAGCTCTCTTGACTAGATAATAGTCAACTGTCAGGGAGGACCCCTGACAGTCGACCATATAGTATAGAAGATGCTCCCCAAACCTCGATATGAGTTGAGGTCGACCAGTCGACCGTTGAATCAACTTTACATCTACGGCTGAGATCTATTCTTTATTTATCTTGTATGTATTTGTGTTGTGTACGAAATTAAGGTATTCTAAAACAGTCTCGCTATCATCTTTTTAAGAGATAAAAAAGTGAGAAAACCCTATACCTAATATGTGAGTTCTTGAGAGATTCTAAACATTATTTCTTCATATTTTTTAGAGGAAATCACAGGCTCTGCCAGGGATGTAGTCGTTGTACTAGATGAACCTCAAGAAAAATTCTTGAGTATTTGCATATAGTTGGTTGTGTTTATTGTGTCTTGATTTTTTTTTCTTTTAAATCGTTTTCGCTATCTTGTGGGTCATTTGGCCACACATTTCCACCATATTGACCTCACTGGACACAAGTTTGTGTCCTTGACAGCTTGAATTGTGCACCAAATAGACTAGCCACTTGTCACTCATCATCCATATTGACTTGTTTCAAAACTTTCTTCACAAAAGCTTCTTGTTTCCTTTGGCTAAATCGCCTTTTAGAAACACCTCTGATCATGTTCCTTCTCCTTCCATTAGTAACCGAAGATTCTTATAAAAAAAGAGTGTTCTGCATAAGGCCTGACTTCGCAAGGATGGACTGGCCATAATGGCTGCCCAATCTTGGAATAGCGAGATGGTCATTGCTGACGCAATGGCCATACAGAATCTACAAATCCGGATGCCTAGATGGATTCAAAAAGAAATTTGGAAACTTCAAATGGGACAAAGAGGCCATGTGCACTCACATTCAAACCTTTGAGATCTTAGAGGAAAGGACCTCTACATTGAAGAGCTCGCATACTTATTTGATGCTAAGCCGAACTTGGATTTGATGTTTGAGATGGAATAGGACTACCAAGGATAGCATTCCCGAGACCAATGGATGCTTGAGCTCACAAAATTGCCAACTATAGAAGACGATTAAAGCTCATTTACGATTAGAACATTCATGACATCTACGGTTCCAACCCCTCTGAGGTTAGACACCACACTGATGCACATTTTGGATATATTCTAGATCAAGAGGGAGGTAATCCGTGCAAGTCATGAAGAACTTTCAGAGTCGCCCTAAGTTGTTGGCATAAAGGAATCAGAGTCACTGTCCGAGGAAGGATAGGTGATTCCATCGAAGAGTAGGGACAACATAAGATGTTTAGCTCATGTGGCTATCCAATCTTTCCCTACCCCACCTTATAGCGAGGCAACTAGAGAAGATTCAAAGGGATATTTGAGATTGATCGTCTGAATTTGCTTCTATGACTTGGATTCCCAAAGCAAAAGGGGTGATCATGATCTACCACCTTAGACCCATTAATTTATAATACAAATCTTTCAAAATCATCACTGAAGTCCTCACCAATAGGCTTGCCACTAACGTGGACTTTCTAGTCCTAGTCCACCTGCCCAAAGTGATTTTATTAGAGGTAGATAGATCCTTAACAGCATGGTCATGCTTGACGAAACAATTTTGAGATGTGACAAGTCAATGGAGGATGATTTCTTGCTTAACTAGACATTGAAAATGCCTCCGATATGGTAGAGTGGGATAGCATTGTGGAGGTCTAAATGTCTATAGATTCTATAGGCAAGTTGTACAGTTGGATTACTACATATATACCGGGAGGAAAATCTTCCAGTGTTTTTAATGGTACGCTTGGTAACCTAATAGTGTGCAAGAGAGGTATGAGGCAAGGGAATCGCCTCTCCCCGATTAGTTTTCACTGGTGGCTCATGGTCTCACAGAGTAGTCCAACAAAGCATCAAACAATCTCCTCCAATCCTCCATATGTCGATGATACTCTGTTGTTTGGAAAAATCGAAGTGGGAAAACCGGTTGGTTGCCTTCTTGCAGAAGTGTTTGGATTGCAAAGACAGTAGGGCATTTCCCCAATTAAATACTTGGAGGTGCTTTCGAGACCAGACAAAACTTAAGAGAACAAAACATACTCCTTCAATTAAGAGGTTTGAGAAAAGACAGGCGGGCTGTAAAATAAACACTTGACATTGGGTGGAATAATCACCTTGATGAATTTTGTTTTTCCAACCTACCTACGTATCTCATATCAACATACAAATTTCCAATGTGGGTAATTGCAAGAATTTACAAGATCCATAGGAACTTATTATGGGAAAGAACTGTTAATGACGATAAAAAAACTATCCCTTTTTATCGTAACTGTAATTGGGTTTGTTGTCATAAGACTTTAAAGGACTTGGAATTGCTAATCTTAAAAAGATGAACAAAACCTCCCTTTGCAAGAGGTTGTGGAAAATCGACAGGACTAACTCGATTGAGGCCAATCATTGGTTCATATACAGAGAATGAAGGAAATGCAAGTTTGATGGGGCACAATGTCGATGCAATACCTTCAATATTTGGAATGGAATTACCAAACTTAAGGAGGTGTTCCATTCCTACTCGTTAGGTTTGACCCGGATATGCGACTAGATTTTGGAAAGATGTTTAGGCTAAGAAAAACTTTTTGTATCTCTACCTCTGCAAAAACAGGTAGGTCGAGACGAAAACACTCTAATTTCGAACTACGTGCAATATTCATTTTAAGGGAAGACCTTGATAGACCAAAGTTATGCTTTTGCTAGAACTCATAACTCTCCTAAATCCAAAAGGTGATGTTGATCCCGTTGTGAAGGACACATGCACTAGGAAATGGGAAAGATATGGAGAGTTTTCAGTCAGGTCAATGTATGAAGTTTTCAAGCCAGAGTACTTAGGATTGCAGTGGCTATAATCATTTGTCACTCATCGACTCCTTAGAAGATCTGCCCCTTCGTTTGGTTGTTACCAAATAACGCAGTTCATACTAAGTGAACCTCGTTGGGAAGTTTTATTGACGAGTCAGGCCCATGATGCATGACTTCACTTGAGATCTGTTACTATTTGTTCTCTAACATCTAGCAAGCAAAAGTAGAATTGAAAGATTGTTGTTGAAGGGTTCGGTATTTCAGAATACCCACATTTATTATTGACCTGTAGGCCATTTTAGAGATATTTAAATTTAGAAAACAGTACACTTTCGTTTGAGAATTGGTTGTAGCGGCCTGTGTGTGGGTTATGTGATTTGACAGCAGCCTTCACAATGTGAATGCATGCTTGACTGAACCAAACTTAATCCATCTTGATTCTTAAGAATATTTCAAGTTCATAAGGTTAATGATTGAAAGCGATCGACACTTCGATCCCATTTAATCTTATAATTCAGTTTGATGGCCAGATGTGCACAACATTAAAGTTTACAACAAAGTAAAATGTATTGATGTGTTGGTTTGAGGAAAACAAATTAATTTTTAAACCAAGTGAATAAAGATTTGTTAAGATAAATCAGAGAGAAATGAAGACAATACTGAATATTGAATTGAGAAATAACTGAGTACAATATCTCCTATATATAGGAAGAACCAAATACAAAACTAACCAACTACTCAATGTGGGACTATAATCTCTAACACCCCCTCTCAAACTCACGATGGGTCAAACAATGTGAGTTTGCCTACTAAGTGTCGGAATCTCTGAACAGTATGGGATTTGGTGAAGAAGTCTGCAGTCTACTGAGAAGAGGTAACAGAATGGAGAGAGATGGTCCCTGCCTCAAAACGCTCACGAACATAATAACAATCAATCTCAATATGCTTCGTTTGTTCATGAAAGACCGGTTGCTTGCAATGTGCAATGCACTCCGGTTATCACAATAAAGTGGAGTAGCTCCTGTAAGAGTGACACCCATATCTGATAACAGCCAACGAACATGAACAATCTCTCTAATAGTAGCTGCCATTGCTCTGTACTCAGCCTCGGTGGAAGAACATGCAACAACTGCCTGTTTCTTGCTCTGCCATGAGATCAGTGAATCACCAAGAAATAAACAGATTCCTGTGGTGAAACTTCTGGTAGTCGGATCACCTGCCCAATCTGAATCAAAATATGCACTGAGCTCTAGTTTGGATGTAGAAGGCATGAATAATGAGTGAGTGATAGTGTCCCGAAAATATCTGAGGATCCGAAGAAGAGCACCGTAGTGAACTGATGTAGGAGCAGAAATAAACTGACTGACAATACTAAGTGCATGAGCAATATCGGGTCTGGTCATGCATAAGTAGACAAGCTGTCCAACAATCTGCCTGTATCTAGTAGGAAGAGGAAGGAGCTCACCATCTGTGGAACGAAGCTTCACATGAAGCTCTAAGGGTGTATCAGCTGATCGACTGTCGGAGAGACATGCAGCGGAAATAATATCTGATGTGTATTTCTGCTGAGAAATGAGTATCCCCCGAGATCCATGAGCAATCTCTAGGCCCAAAAAATAACGTAGCTTACCAAGGTCTTTCATATGAAACTGCTGGTGAAGGTATTTCTGTGTGGATGCAATGCCGGCGGAGTCATCTCCAGTAATGATCATATCATTAGCATATAGTAGTAGAATTACCCTCCCCTGCGGTGACGACCACATAAACATAGAATGGTCCTGAGAACTCTGACTAAAACTAGCCTTGGTGATGACAAGGCGAAAACACTCAAACCAGGCTCGAGGGGCCTACATCAAACCATATATAGCCCGACGCAGCTGACAAACATGACGAGGAGGAGTAGGGAGGCCAGGAAGAGGATCCATATAAACAACCTCAGATAAGGTACCATGAAGAAAAGCATTCTTCACGTCCATCTGGTATAACGGCCATTGGCGGATGGCTGCAACAACAAGAAAGGGTGCGAACAGTAGTCCTCTGTGCAACGGGAGCAAAGGTCTCATCATAGTCAATGTCATGCTCCTGAGTAAACCCTCGGGCTACTAGACGGGCCTTGTGCCGCTCTATAGATCCATCAGGTTGATATTTGACCTTGAAGATCCACTTGCAGCTAATAGGCTGAACGCCCTCTGGTAGAGGATCAACATCCCAAGTGCCAGTTTGATCAAATGCACTGAATTCCTCTATAATAGCTTTCCTCCATTCAGGATATTGAATTGCATCTTGATAGGTTCTAGGCTCACGTGTAGAGTGTATAGCAGTGATATGCATAAAACTGTGGTGAGTAGGAAACTAGGGTGACAAAACAAAACTAGTCAGAAGGACCCGTGGCATCAGGTGTATAACGTGCCGGAGGAATACCAGAAGTGGAACGGGTAGACTGACGAAGAGGTGGTGGACTGACAGAGTGTGGGGGTGAGGACGGTGGAGTTGGTGCATGTGTCGGTGGGGAAGTAGGTGGGATGGGTGCTGGCTGTTGTGGGGATGCAGGTGGAATTTCGTAAGGGGAACAACAGGTGTAAGGACTGCAGGAGATGTGAATGGAGCCTGAGGAGTGGGATCAAAAGGAATGCAGGAAGATAAAGTCGGGGGGTTAGCAACAACTGGGGAATCAAGAAATCTAGTATCCTCGAGGGGGGGAGGGGTCAGGCAGTAAAGGGAGTCTTCCACAAAGGATACATGTCGAGAAATACGGACACGACCCACTAATGGATCAAAACAACGATAACCTTTATGTTCAGGACTGAGACCTAGGTGAACGCACTTAGCAGCACGAGCGGAGAGCTTCGTGTGCTCAGCAGGAGGAAGAAGGACGTAACAGGTGCACCCAAAGGTACGGAGCATACTGTAGTCGGGAGGTGAATGATAAAGAGCCTTGTAAGGCGTCGTTCCAGCTAGAGCAGACGAGGGAGTAATGTTATGAGACTAACAGAGGTCATGATAGCTTCAGCCCAGAAAGAACGAGCAGAAGAGAAGAGTAAAAGAGCGCGAGCCGTCTCAAGGATGTGATGATGCTTGCGTTCTGCTACACCATTCTGCTCATGTGTGTGAGGGCATGATTGCTGAAACAAGGTGCCGTGAGACTGAAGGATTGATCTCATAGTGGTGGAAATGTACTCACGTGCACCGTCTGATCGAAAATTCTTAATGCGCACACCGAACTGAGTGTGAATCATAGTTGTAAAGAACCGGTAAATATCAGGTATCTCAGATCGCTGACGCATAAGAAAAACCCATGTATGTCTAGTGAAGTCATCGATGAAGGCAACATAATAGAGATAACCTTTCCACGAGGGCACGGGAGAGAATCCCCATATGTCGAAATGAACAAGTTGAAAAGGGTGAGTGGTTTCAGAAGTTCTTTTGTGACTAAAGGGTAGGGCAATGTGTTTGGCTAAATGACAACCCTGACAATCAGATAAATGTTTAAAAGTGAGAACCAAGGGCACCACTATGAGCTATAGTCTGAAGTCGTGATGCGCTAATATGACCTAAACATCTGTGCCACAGATCAGCATCAGAGGAAACAATACCGGCAAAACTAGAAGGAGAGTGATGTGCACGGAGAAAATCTAGATAATATAGACGACCATGACGACTAGCACGCCCAAACTCCTCACCGGTGGAGGAATCAGTAATAGAACAACCTAAAGAGTCAAAAGTAACTACAAGACCACTATCGCACAACGCACTAATTGAAATAAGGTTTATTGATAAATGAGGAGCATAGAAAATATATGGTAATGTGAGAGTGGGAGAGTTAATTATCCATGAGTGTGTAATAAGAAGTGGTGAGCCATCAGCTGTGTGTAGAGATGGAGAGTGAGAGGGAAGTGTTGTGCAGGTGGTGAATAGTATCTGATTACTAGTGAGATGATGTGATGCACCAGAATCTAAAATTCAGAACAAATTCATACCGGGAGTGGCAGAAAATGCAGGAGCAGAAGAGCCAGCATTGATAGACTGACCCATGAGCTGTAGTTCCAGCTGAGTGAGGCATTGCTGAGTATTAGCCCAATCAGCAGGAGACGGCAAGGTCGAAGTGACAGGCATGGCCGAGGATGTGAGGGAAGAAGCACTGCCAGGAGAAACAAGACTAGCGCTGCTGTGACTGAGAGCACAATGTGGAGAGAGATGCTGCTGGTGCCTGGATCAGGATAAGGAGTAGGGCGGTTCTACCGGTGGCGAAAGTAGAGGTGGAGTAGGGTGATGAATGATATAAGGAGAAGGTAGGAGGCCGGAGGAAGACTGAAAGTGGCGCTACTGCTTGTTGAATCTAGAGGAGGAACAAGAGACGGTTGCATCGGGAAAGTCAGTAGAGGACTGAGATGCCATCAAGTAGTAGTACCTGTATATATATATATATATATATATATATATATATATATATATATATACATATTTTTTTAAAATTTTTTTTTAATTTTTTTTAATTTTTTAATTTTATTTATTTTTTATTTTTTTTGATTTTTTTTGATTTTTTTAAGATTTTTTTTTAGATCTGATGTATTTCTGAAACCAACAAACTACAACAGAATATACACCAATTTAGCACGTTGAGGTAGGATCTGGAGTTAGAATCTGATGGCGAAGTTGAGGTAGGATCTGAAGTTCGGATCCGAAGAAGAAGTTCGGATCTGAAGAAGATGTGTAGTTGGAGTTGAAGAAGATGACTTTGGTACAGAACTGATAGATCCGGATCTGACGAGGACGGCGGCTCGGGTGGCTGAGACGAGGGAGGACGACGGTAGTTGGTGACGGGTTGCCGACGGTAGTTGATGATTGGATGGATGGGTTGAAGAGGGATTGCCGATGGGTTGATGATTGATCTAGACGACGGCTTGATGATCGATCTGAACAAATTTGGGGTTGATGGATCTGGACGACGGCAAAGGAGATCAATCTGACGCTTCGAATCTGAGCAATCTACCGCTTGATGATGGATCTGAGCTATTTATCTGGCGCTTTGAAGAAGACAGCTATCTGGCGCTTTGAAGAAGACGATGGGATTCTTTGAAGAAGACAATGGGAATTTTTATTTATTTATTTATTTATTTTTTTGGAATTTGAGGATTTTTGGATATAGAAAATTTAGGAGAAGAAAATTTTTATAATTGCCTCTGATACCATGTTAAGATAAATCAGAGGGAAATGAAGACAATATTGAATAATGAATTGAGAAATAACTGAGTACAATATCTCCTATATATAGGAGGAACCAAATACAAAACTAACCAACTACTCAATGTGGGACAATAATCTCTAACAAGATTAATTGTGGTAGACTATCCCTTCCAGACACTTGTACAAGCTGAAAATTATCCAAAAGTAGTTGTTTAACTGTAAATCCCAAAGTTGTTTTAACCAATTAAAGTCAGAGAGAGTGGATGATCTAGTTACGCAGGAAAAAAATAATGGATCATACATATTTTTTGTACCTCATGTTTGATCTATTGAATAACCTGATAAGTGATAACATCATTATACAACATTCAATAATTGATTTGTGCTCAAACATATAGCTTTCTATAATTGGTATATCTAAAAGATCAAGAAGATACAATTTAAAACATAAAGACTTCACGTGAAACTTTCAATTGCTATGATTTAGATATTTCTATGATTAAGATAAGGATGAGAAAAGAAATTGCAATATTATATTTTATATTAACCATGTTTGATCTATCGAATAACCCAATAATAGCATAAAACCTTTGGTACTTGCTTTTTGCTAAACATACAACTGTCTATAATTGTTAGATCTAAATGTTGAGTTTAATTGCGGAATAACTCAATTTGATATGCAAAGAAAAGAAACTAATCAAAGAGACGAGGACAAACAAATCAACCAAGCACACAAGATTTTTTCGAAATTCACCCAATGCAATGGCTACTTCCTCGCACAGAGACACTCCTGCGATTTCCGCTAGAATAATAAAGAGAACAATATCAAGAACGACTGCTAGATTTCTCTTTCTCACTTGGAATATTAACCACTTCACCCTAATAATCGTACATCATACATATATATAGGATAACAAGAAATCACACAGCACCGTGCAGTAGACTGCGAAGAAGTGGCGGTCGACCACAAAGAGCCCCTGAGCAAACAGAGAGCAACATGTTCTCTTGGCGGTCGACCGTAATTGTGTATTTTCCAAACAGAGAGCTTGCTGTCGACTGCTTGCTCTATTGGCGTTCCTTAGTTTACCAGGGTACCTGTTCCCTCGTCAGATTTCAGGTTCCTTCTTTCCTTTGACGGTCGACTGTTGCTGCTATTTTTGCTTCTTCTTACTGCACTTCTTCTTGATCTTTTTCAAACCCATTGTGACGTGTATTGGTTCCACAAATCTCAACACTAAACCTTCAATTGGTATAGCCTTTTATTGCACAAGATAGCACAAGAGAAGAAAGCTTCAAATTGACACAAATGAAGGCAACATTAGTTGTACGCCACAACAACCTTATTCCAATCAAAGAACCTTCTAAAATATCTTCATAAACACACTCCCCAAACTACTGGTGGTCTTACAAGGTTCTTCTGGTGGTCTTACAAGGATTTCGGAGCATATGAAATAGTTGGGCAGGAAGCAACCCATAGGTGAACTATGGTGTGACAGTCAAAGTGCAGTTTTCTTGGCGAAAAACTCGGCATATCACTCTAGGACTCGACACATTCAAATGAGGTATCATTTTATCAGAATGGCGGTTGAGAAGAAATAGTTGAAGCTAACTAAGATTTTTGGCATTAAGAATCCGACGGACATGCTCACTAAGGTGGTGGATAGCAAGAAACATCAGTTTTGCTATACCGCTATTGGATTGTCTCCAGGTTAATTGTTGAGGAACTCGCAGAGGCACAAGTCTAGACTAGGCCAATGGAAGAATGAAGAACAAGTTAGAGACTTCGTGTATATGTCTCTAAGTGGGAGATTGTTGGGGTTTGTGGATCCAATACACGATAATGAGTTGAAGATAGTTGAGAAGGAGAGTCGAAGTGGGAGCAACAGGTCAAGAGTAGCAAGAGCTACAACAGAGTTGCGGTCGACCGCAACCCCCGACCGCCCAAGGAAGATGACCAGTCGATCGCGCAGTCGACCGTCCCGCTCTCTGACTCAACTCTGTAGCTTGAAGGAATGACCGGTCGACCGCGCAGTCGACCGACCCACTCTCTGTTAGACTTCGTGCAGTCTAGGGAGAAAACCGATCGACCGTCAAGATGGACCGGTCGACCGTCCCGACACTGAATAGATGAACGACTGAGATTAGAAATGTGGAATCCTATATATATTGTATTGTGTACGATTTTAGGGTTAAGCCAAGAGAAAAGAGAGATCTACCAGCCGTCATTA
This sequence comes from Hemerocallis citrina, assembly GCA_017893485.1. Lineage (NCBI taxonomy): Eukaryota > Viridiplantae > Streptophyta > Magnoliopsida > Asparagales > Asphodelaceae > Hemerocallis > Hemerocallis citrina. The sequence continues at coordinate 297,494 of JACEHZ010000673.1, read as the reverse complement.
AGAGAGGGAGGTAGAGAGAAACCCTACACCTTGGTGGTGAGTTCTTGAGAGATTTGTAAACCTAATCTTCATATTTCTAGTGGAAATTGCAGGAGTGCCTCTGCGTGGGGAGTAGCCATTGTTTGGGTGAACCTCGATAAAAATCTTGTGTGTTCTTGTGTTTTGCTTTTGGTTGTTCTTTGTTCTCTTGTTTAGATTCTATAGTTCTTGCATCTCGTCGTCGTTATTGAGTTTATTCCGCAGTTAGAATTCAACACTCTTTTGGTCAATATAGCTCGAAGTTACCCTACCATGTAGGTTGGCAAAGTATCTTTTCTCCATCTACAATATTTAAGACCGATAATAAGTGATTACACTAATACATTATACAAAACTTCCAAACATATTGTAGCAATAATAAGCTCATAGTTTTCTATGATATTGTACTTTTAAACACAAAGATCAGGTATAAGGAAAAACTTCAACAATTGTATATATCAAGAACAGAATTAAATAGATGCTTTAAGAATAGACACAATAAAATGACACACAATCTAGTCTTACATATAATGTAACCAAAAGTTGAGGTAAGTTAAAAGAGTAAAGGGTGTAGTACAACTCAATTAGTACTACAATCTAGAAAGAAGAAAAAAAGAGAGAATAAAAATAAATACTATAGTGAGAAAATTATTTGTGAAACCAGAATTAAAAAATGATTTATTGATTTATAATCACTGTTTTAAATTTCGGCCAATATGGCCGATATTTCAGCCGAAATTTCGTTTCGGCTACCTTGCCGATACGAATCACAGATTTATGCACCATATCGTTTTGGACCGAAATGTGTTGATTTCGGTTAAAATTGTCGAAATATCGACCGAAATAGACACTAAAGTTATTGTGAATATATAACTTTTTTTATTTTACTTTTTGTATACAAGTCTTTCAATATAGGACCTTAAACTAAGATAATGTGAGTAGAGCTGGTATCGGGTTCTCCACTACCCAGACCCGGACCCGGTACCTCATGGGTCCAAAAATTTGACCCGGATCCAGACTTGCAAGAACCGGGTCCGGATCATGGTCCGGGTCCCAGTTAAAAAGATCTACTCGTCGGGTCCGATAGCAAGAAATAAATATTTGCACTTTAAGGATTTTTGCACTCGATATCCTACGGTTCCAACAATTTTTGCACTTAAGTACATGAATAACTATTATATTTACACATCTATCTTCAACAATTAATTTTATATGTATATCCCTAACCCTATTATTCAAATTCCATATTATTTTGGGTATTTTAATGGGTCCAAGTCGGTTCTATTTTGAGCGGACCCGGACCCGGATCTGAAAGTGCATCGGGTCTTATTTTAGGACCCAGACACAGACCCGTATAAATCGGATCGGTTCCGGTCCAATGCCAGGTCCGGGTCGGATCCGAGTATCGAGTAAATGTGACAGTGCTAAATGTGAGAATTTCGTCTCTCTATTGTTTGTATATATGCAAAGTCAAGTAAGTCTATTAACTAATTCTTTTTTCTAACCAATGCAAATTCAATTTAGTTATATACTTATATATTACATTCTTTTTTATATTGTTGTTAAATTCTGCAAATATTTACCGTGATTGATTCATGTTATTAGTTACATTATACAATATTTTATATGATAAATGACTTGTAGAATATATAATATATTGTTTAGTAACAATAAGATATGTTCATTGAGTGTCTGGAATGAACATTTGAGATGATCACATTTTCCCGAGATCTCCTCCGATATCTCCTATCCAAAGACGAAATACCCTTAGCCGGGACTAGTCCAAAATCCAAGATTTAAAGCCTTGTTTATAATATATATATAAAAGAAACCCAAACTCCCAACTAAGATTTTCTGAAAAATCCTTCCTACCCATATACTTCTTCGGCTTTAATTGACTTATTGGCCAAATTAGTTTGACCTTGGCTCTTCACAAGATCTAATGTGTTACGAGCAACCACCTTCAACTCCCTCTTGTCTCCTCCCTCAAAACCTTCAGATACCTCTTTTCATCTACTCCATCCCCTCACTGTCTTGATCCCTTTTCCATCTCCATCATCTCCATTCTGTTTCTTCACCTCTAGCTTTATTTACATCAGCCCCTATATGTCGATCCCTTAATTTTCCACCGGTAAATTCCACCACTTATCCCCCATGTCCACTCGCGATTTATCAAAATCTCTTCCAAGTCTCCGACACCATCAATTAACATAGCACCACTGTTTACTCCAGCATCCATACAGTGACCTTAAATTTTAGTTTTTTCACAACTAGAATTCTCTCTTGCCTATCAAACCTCACCTATAAATTGAGAATGAATGATGATCCCTTTCTTCCAAATTCTTCAAGCAAATATTGATTGGATTCATGAACTGTAAACTCAAGTTGAAAACCCTCACCGCCCAGACCAACTATCAAAACAACAAACTTTGGTGTTACCTAGTCAAAATATACCCACAAATGGATTCAAACTTATTTGAAGATCAGAGATCAATAAATCCTAAGATAACTCGCTCAGCCAGCAGTAGAATCCATCACCCACATCCTGATTTCTCCATCAAGAAAAAGACAAATTATCTAAAAAAAATACAATAAAATGGAGAAAAAATGTTCCGAATTCCACTGCCGATCTCCTTATCCCTATTTGAGTTGCTTTGATTCTTGTTCATCTATAAGTTTGTGCTAACTACCAATTCCATCTTGTTATATATTATATTAAATGTTATATTACTCAGTTTAGTTTAGTCCCATATCAGAATATGTATTAGTTTAGTCTTACTTCTCTCCTATATATAGGAGACATTGTACTCAGTTATAATGAATCCAATAACATTTTCTCAATCTCTCTGTAACCTGTAACCTTATCTCTGTAACCTTAAGATGGTATCCAAACCCGAAAACACAATCAAACCCAATCCCAACTCTAACCCTTTTACTACTTCTCTCTACTCCCGCTCTGTTCGTCGTCGTCACCGCCGCCGTCCAAAAAAATATTAGGGTTCTTTATGTGAATTTGACAAATAAACACAGATGGTTCACACAAATAGGGTTCTCTTTTTGAATTTTACACATAGGGTTTCAAACGAACGATCAAGGCTTTATATTGATGCCAAAAACAACATCATCCTAATTTGTTATTCAAGTGACAATATTGTAATTATTCACAACAACAGGAAAAACTCCAAATTTGGTAAAAAAAAAGTTCAAATCAATCAGTGAAGACAATCAATCATACATCTACTTTATGTTCTAAATCTGGAATTCAAGACAATATTCCCGAATTTGATGAGGCAAAAAAAAGGAAAAAAAAGCAAGAAAGATTAGAAAGGAATACGGACCTCCCATTTGGAAAAGACGGGGTCGTGAAGAGTGCGCTGGCAATCCTCCCTTTTTAGTCTTGATGAGGAGGACATGGCCGGAAAGTCAGCAGCTTTGGATCATCTCTTCTTGTTCTTCTTCTTCTCCTCCTTCTCTTTAAAAGGTGCCAATTGTCATAAAACAGAATTAATTTTTTTTATAAGACACTTTTCGAAAATATTTGCGGAACGAGGGCAGTTGCCCAACTATTTGAGCTCATGGACTCAACAACTAATCTCGTTGTTCCCAATGGCGAGTTTAGTTGTTTCATCATCGCTATTGGAAAACAGCGTGTTTAGTACTGATTTTTAGTTGAAAATTTTCAAAGAAGACTCGTTCCCAACGGCGAGGATATTTATATTAGACTCGCTGTTGGGAACAGCGAGTTTAATTCAAAATTTTTCAAAGAAGACTCGTTGTTCCCAACGGCGAGGATATTTACACTAGACTCGCTGTTGGGAACGGCGAGGATGTAGGAAATTTTACAGAGAGTGAAACATTCTGTTTGACTTGGTGAACTTTCGAAAAAAAACTCCATAGATTTTTTTTTGAACTAAACGCGCTATTCCCAACAGCGAGTCTAGTATAAATGTCCTCGCCGTTGAGAACAACGAGTCTTCTTTGAAAATTTTGAACTAAACTCGTTGTTCACCAACAGCGAGTCTAGTGTAAATGTTTCCGCCGCTGGGAATAGCGAGTCTTCTTTGAAAATTTTGAACTAAACTCGTTGTTCCCCAACAACGAGTCTAGTATAAATGTCCTCACCGTTGGGAACAACCAGTTTTCTTTGAAAATTTTGAACTAAAAATAGTATTAAACACGCTGTTTCCCAATGGTGATGATGAAACAACTAAACTCGCCGTTGGGAACCGCGAGTTTAGCTGTTGAGTGCATGAGCGCAAATACTTGGCCAACTGTCCTCTTTCTGCAATTTTTTCAAAAAGTGTCTTATAAAAAAAATTAATTCCATAAAACATTAGCCTGGATTTTTTTTCTTCCGGAAATGGCCCACTTTTCTAAACTAATTTCCAAAATAGACCACTTTCGAAGCTAATCCAAAGATAGACCAATCCTCATAGACCGCAAAACTGAAGTGCAGCCCCGTTATCGAACTGCGGTCTATATTTAGTATATTTTTACTTTAAAAAATTTTCTAAGTTTCGAAGTCTCTCTAACCCAAATATGAAATGAACTAAGACCATAGTTGGGAACTACGACCTAAAAAAAAACACATTTATGAAGAGGCCCAACTGCGGTCTCACAATCGAACAGGCCGCAGTTCTCAACTGCAGCGTACGAGGACTGGTCTATCCTTGCAATTAGTTTTGAAATTGGTCTATTTGGAAATTGGTTTCAAAAAGTGGGCCATTTCGGGAAAAAGGTCGGCTTTCTGCCCTCTTTCAGATTTTGAAATCTTAAGGACAGTTTGAGCAAGTGTAGTGCATATTTTTTTAATATATTTTTAGCAATATATGGAATTTTTCGCAAAATAAGCCACTTTTTGAAACTATTTCCCAAACTAAGACAGTTGTCAGGGTTAGCCACTTTCTCTCACATCAGCTATAGCCGCAATTGGGAACTGCTCATTGAATTTTTTTAGTGTGCCAACGATGCTATTGAAGCCGCTGTTCCCAAATGCAACTTTTTCATCGAATTTTTGAGCTTGTCGCAGTTGGGAATATCAATCCTATCTCAAAACTTTAAGACACAGAGAGCCAAGTGGTGGAGACAGAATTTACATTTGAAGAAAAAAGTAATAAGTGTTTTTTTTGTTAAAGTGAGGCCGCACTTGGAAACTGCAGCCTCATTCTAAACAAAAGTCGCAATTCCCAACTACGGCCTCGATTATACTGAGACCGCAGTTTGAAACTGCGGTCTTAATTTTAATATATTGGGACTCCTCTCTCTCCCCTTCACTTCATATCTCTCAAACCTCTTCCCTCCTACTCCGAAACCCAAATCTCACAACCCTAATTCTAAATTCCTCTAACTCCTCCGAGTTCTTCATCTCCATCAAATCTCTTCAAACTTCGTTGACTCCACCAACTCCTTCAAAGCACGTCATAGTTGTCAATTTCACATCCCTCTCTCCAATTCCGAAAACCCTGATTTGGAGATTTCTCCTAATTTCACATCCATCTCTCAAATTCAAAATCCAAATCTGAAATCTCACATCGTCTCTAGCATCATCCCCAATCATCTCCGACATCATCTCAACCATCATCTCCGTCGTCAAATTTTGGATTTTTCAAGGTATTCATAAAATCCTGAATTATAATTTTTGTTATCCTAGTAAAATTCATTTATTATGTTTGTTTGAATACAGATTAACAAAAGTTAAGCTAAGGTTTTATGAACGATTAATTCATAAGAATTTGTCTGGTTTTTCATACTTTGTATTTGGTTAATAAGATTAATGTAAGTATATTATGTTTGTGATTGGATAATGACCCACAAATTCATCCATTTATGTATAGGTATGGATTATATAAATCATATTTAGTTATATTATGGGGGAGCAATAATTCAAGACCCAAAACTATGAGCTTGTCATAGAGGTGTTGAACCGAAAATAGTTTGGGCTCCTCATAATATTACGAAACAAGGACGTGCAGAGAAGATATATGAAATTACTAACTGAAATAGAGGTAAATGGAGTGTTAAAATTCTAGCTTGTTATGCAGTTGGAAAATCAGAAGGATAATATTTCATGGCGGTGCTTGTAGTTGATGATGATGCTTTATTGCCATCAGTGCAAGGACAATCAATACAAATTCTAGTTGGACTACAATGAAGTTATATTTAGCAAATCAAGATTCCTAATAGTTGACCACATGTTATTCGTAGTTCAAGCCCCCTACGTGAAGTGTCGACCCATGAGATGAGTCTCAATCTAGTTATTAAATCATATGCAAGCTTGACGCATCCACAAGAAGACATGTTCACAATTCAAACACGACCAAATCTCATAGAATTTGATTTTCCATGTCCTTCTATTTGATACGTGATCTTGTTAATAACGAAAACGTTGTTCAATCATTCAATCATGCTGCTGTTAACAATGAGTTATTGAAAGATGAAGAAGATGAAGAAGACAAGGAAGATGAAGAAGACATGCATCCAAATGACAGTGTTAGTGACATTGAGGACTTGCAAGGGGATGTCCAATATGCGGTCTCCTTGACTCAATTCATGAGTGCACCTAGTTTAAATCGGTTGGTTGGGTTAACAATGCGAGTGTTCATAATTTTTTCAAGATTCATGTGGCTCATCCGATGTAGATGAAGTGTACATTGGGCAAAAGTTTGAAACTAAAGATAATGTCTAACATGCGGTGAAGATATTCTTCATAAAGAAACATCGAGAATTTGTCACAGTACATCGACCAAAAATGTATATGTCGTGATATGTAAAATGACACCAAAGGTCTGTACACCCGAGGAGATGGCACAAAATCCCAAGTCGTAGATGAGATAGGTTGTCTGTGTAGATTTCCTGCATTCGTTCCAAAAGGACAGACATATTTCATAGTGAAGAAATTACAAAGACCACTTACATGTCTCAATCCCATGTGGATCAATACCACAGTGAAGTTGATTCTAGGCATGTTTCCAATTTTATTTTGACTATTGTGAAAGCACAATTAGGAATAACACCGAATGTCATAATTGACATAGTCAAGCTTGAATGCAATTATTAAATTACTTACAAGAAGGCTTGGCTTGCAAAACAGAAAGCTATTGAGATGTTATTTAAAGGGTTTGAGGAAACATATAAGAGGTTGCCTTCTCTTTTATCAGCACTACAAGCATCAAATCCAGGAACTATTGTCCATTGGGATAAGATTTTGACTGGTCCCGGCGAGGAAGCATTCAAGGCAGTATTTTGTGTTGACTCCTAGTTTGGTGTGCACAAAACATGCTTACAAATAATAATAAGTTTTCATTGAGATTTTCAGATTTTTCAGGAATAAATAAAACGATAAGAAAATCAAAAAGATTCAAAAAGAAGCAAAAGAAGGAAAGTAATAAAGAAGGATTACAAAATCAAGCAAAAGAAGAAATTATTCAAAAAGAGCACATGTTGATTAAAGCCCAAGAAAGCCAGCAAGATCAATTTATGTAATTACATACATGTGAGATTTTATATGCAATTGATTGATTATTGATTGATTAGTATATGGTAAGAATATAAAGTGGTTTCATCAGAATCGTACCACAGTCGACCGCTCATCATAGTTGAAATGATGAGACAGTTGACCATTCATCTTTCGACTTTTTGATTAAAAGATGAACGGTCGACTGTCCCTTTTTGCGGTCGATCATACCTTGTGCAGATTTCTCTTTTGGAATGTATCGTTTCTATTTTTGAGAGATACACTTCCTAGTCTATATATTTGGATGAACCCACTATGTATTCTTCATCTATTTCTCTGAAAAAAATCTTCTGAACTAATCAATTCAACAATCAATCCGAGTGTCAGGATCATTAAAGATCTTGAGTTTTTCTTTTCTTCAACTTTGGTGAGATTGACTGGGCTTGTCTTAGAAGTCCTGTGGGTGTAATAGGTCTCTCGACCTGAATTCGAGAATCACTGTACAAGGGTTTGAGTATAGTGGAACACTTGTGGCGGAGAATTGCTACAAGTAGGAGATGTGGACGTAGACCTGGGGGTCGAACCACATTATATTGCTGCGTCACTTGTGCTTGCTGTGTTTGCTTTCTCAATCTCTTCTCATTTACTTTGCAAATTATTTTTTATTTTTTTAAATTTTTGCACAATCACCCTATTCAACCCCCCCTCCCCCGGGTGACTTACATTTTGGGCATTTGGAGCTTCGATTGAAGGATTTAAGTCTTGCAGACATGTTATTAGTGTTAATGGAACCCAATTGTATGAAAAATATAATGGTTGTTTATTGATAGTCATTGCACCCGATGCAAATGATAGGCTATTTCCATTTGCTTTTGCAATAGTAGATAGAGAGGGTAACGATACGTGGGCTTGGTTCATTAGTTGGATTCGATATTTTGTCACTGATCGCCAAGGATTATGTGTTATTTCTGATCATTATGTGGGTATCTTGCCTGTCATGGACACGCAAAATGGAGCATGGAATAAGCCACATACATATCATCATTTTTATATGCAACATTTTGCTACAAATTTCTTCACCAAATTCGTTAACAAGGCTTTGAGGAATAAGGTTAAGGTGGTTGCATGTCAAAATCAGGCGCGAAAGTTTTGGACAAAATTGGCAGAGATTGAAAAAGTACAAATCGAAGCTTTCAATTGGCTCAAGGAGAAACCAATTGAAAAGTGGGCACATTTCGCAGATGGAGGTCGTTGATATGTCTTGATGACTACGAATTTATCAGAAATTTTTAATTCTATATTGAAGGGTGTTCGTAGTTTGCCCATTATGGCAATTATGGGGATGATATTTTATCGTCCTAGTTCTTACTTCTCTGAACGTTGTCTATCGGCACATAAGCTTATAAGTAAATGGCAATTTGGGCTCCGAGAGTTCAAGAATTATCGATATACGGTGTGAGAGAGCGAATATGCATGATTGACATCAGTCGATGATAGCGGCCCCTCTTTTATCATTTTTAACTTAGCAATTTTTATCTAAGTCTCGAAGTCTCTCTAACTCAAATATGAAATGAAATGAAGCTGTAGATGGGAATAGCGGTCGCGAAAAAAAGTTTGTGAAGAGGCCGCACTTGAGTACTAGTATTCCCAACTGCTGTAATGATTTGCGTCCGTAGTTGGGAACTGTGGCAACCTCAAAGAATCCAATGAAGAAGCCGCAATTGGGCACTGTGTCTTGAACAATGCTATTACAGTTCCTAGCTGCGGCTATAGCTGACGTGGCAAAGAGTGGCTCACCCATGTATTAGCAACTAGCTTAGTTTAGGAAATAGTTTCAAAAGGTGGCTTAGTATGGGAAATATTGCAGTATATGTATCCCTATATTTATTTTTCTTTCAAACAAAATTCTTATTTTCATTTGAGTCAAAAAAAATTTTAAAATAAATAAATTGTTGCAAAAGAGAAAGAGATAGAAAGGTGTAGCTGAATCCAAGTATTGTGGCTTTTTATTCATAACATTTATATAGGGGGAAGTTAGGGTTAGAGTTTGGTACTGTGGTTGGGCCGTCACCTAAGTAGCTGGGTATGGGCTTTCACCTTAATAGATGGGCATCAACCTAATAGGTTGTCACAGTTTCACAACACTCCCCATTGGATGCTTACTTTTAAAATATTGCCTCATTAAAAATTTCCTAAAGAAAAACCCACATTTGGGAAAAATCCTTAGTGAAAAAAGAGTACAACTAATTCTTTAGAAATCGAAGTGGGTGTGACTTACATTGTCTCATTTAAATATTTCGAAGGAAAAACCCAGTAAAAAAACCTCATCGAAGAAAAAGAGTAAAATGTGCAAAAACATTATTCATGATGTCTCCATCAGCATCTTCAAGATACTCCCCCTCAAAATACTAAAAGTTATTACATTTAGTTCTTACGTCAACTTGAATGACCCCCCCCCCCCCCCCCCCCCCCAACAAAAAAAAGGAGTCATTATATCCCATATATACCATATATCCCAGGCAAAAAAAAAAATCAGCTTATATATTTATATGTCTATATGCTGAAATCTTCTTATGCCAATCTGATATACTAACTTTTGAAATCTGAACTTTGGAAGGGATTTTGTCAAGAGATCTATAAGGTTCTCTGAGGACTTGATCTGCATTACATCAATCATCTTTTCTTTTTGAACCTAGTGGGTGAAGAAATTTTTTTGTTAGATGTGCTTCGTCCTATCTCCTTTGATGAAGCCTTTTTGAATTCGCTTTATACATGCTGCATTATCTGCATAAATGATTGTAGGCATGTTTGTGACTTATAGGAGTTCGCAACTCCCCCTGATATGCTGAACTAGAGACCTTAACCATACACATTCTCTACATGCTTCATGGAGTGTCAGTATCTGTAAATGATTTGTTGATGTTGCTGCAATTGTTTATTTAACTGATCTCCATGTAATAGTTGCACCACTATTAAGAAAAACATATTATGTTTGTGATTTCCCCTTATGGTGATCAGATAAATAACTTGCGTTTGTATATCCAACAAGGTCAGAGCATTCATATGAATAATATAAACTAATATCTACTGCATTGTACTAAATATAGGAGTGCGCCTATGGCACTCAAATATGGTACTTTCAGAACCCATAATATCTTCATTTTCTTCTTTCGGCCGATGTGGATCCTGGTCGACTTCTAGTGACCTTACCACCATAAGTGTACTAAGTAGATGACAATCACTCATATTGAATCTCTTCAAGAGATTTTTAGTATATTTGGCTTGATGTAGTAAAATTCCAGTTTTACTGCGCTCAATTTGTAGGCCGAGATAAAATTTTGTTTCACCCAAGTATTTCATCTCAAATTCTTCCTTAGGATATCTAGCAGTTTTTTCAATCTCTTTAGGAGATCCGAACAAGTTTATATTATCTATATAGACGACTGCTATGACGAATCCCTTCAGGAATTTCTTTATAAGTACGCACGGACATATATGATCATTATTATATCCTTCCCTAGATAGATATTGACTGAGCCTATTGTACCATATTCTTCTGAATTGTTTTCGTCCATATAGGGCTCGTTTTAATCTTATATAATGCGTATTTCTAGACTTGGTAATTAAATCCTTCGGGGGTTTTCATATATATCTCGCTGTCTGGGTTACCATATAGGTATATTGTTATCACATCCATGAGTCTCATATCGAGACTTATTAGATATCTAAATGTGATGATGTCCATGACCGGGGAACATGTTTCTTCGTAATCTATTCCTAGTCTTTGTGAGAATCCTTGAGCAACTAACTGTGCTTTATACATTTGGATCTCATTCTTTTCATTTGTTTTTCTTACTAACACCCATTTAAAACCTACACGGTTTATTCCTTTATGGGGTTTGAACTATATGGCCAAACAGTCCATGTTTTGCGAGGGAATCTAGTACCGCTTGAATCACATCCTTCCATTTTAGTCCATCATGCTTCTTTCGACATTCAAGAATTATTCGCGGTTCAGTGTTATCCTTATTTTTATCACCTTTTTTTAATCTCATCTGCTACTGCAGATGAGAAAATGTCATCCATGACAAATTCATTATGATTGCATGTTTCTCCTGAGTTTTTGTAAAACACAAATTTCTCATCATTGGCTACATGTACCTGTTTCTTAGTCTCTTCTAGGCTTGAGGCATATCCTCGACCGAAGCAATATGCTTTGTTTTTGAGAAATTGAATTTTTGGTTCATGACATCTTCCAGACCATTGTGAACTCTCTCTTCAGGAGATCCTACTTTAGGAGCTGCTTCTTCAGGAGCATCAAGGTGTATTATGTTATTCAATCTACTCACTGTGGGAGATGAAACTTTAGAACCTTTGGGTCTTCCACGTTTTTTGATGTGGAACTATTTCATTTACTGCTTTTATTTTGTTAGTTGGGTATTTTGATAATTCACGACGTTCTTCTGGAACGAGACATTTATCTATTCTTTTATCTCCCCCCTAACACCGGAATATTGTCTCATCGAAATAGGATGCTCAACCATTATTCCTAAGGATATACAAAAATCATTGAAGGCCTGTGAGGTAAATTCAGCTGCATTTGTCTAGTCTTATTGATTTGATAGCTTGTTCGGGCAAATGGATGATTTGGGTTAATAGACTAGAAAAATGAGTTCTAATTAAAGCATCAAGTAATACCACAAAAAATCTAAAAATGCAATATTTAATCAATAGGGACAAATAAAAATTATTCATTAATAAATTCTAAAGAAATATTGTTCTCAAATCATAAGTGCTAAAACATAGTTACAAAAATACCAACATAAGCAATAAAGTCTCAATGTCAAGTAGTGTAATGCTTAATAAAAAAAACTACGCTACTGATAATCTCCAAAAAAATTCTGCTGATGTCAAGTTTATGTTTTCTTGTTCCTCAAGATCCGCATTAGGGAGGTCATAATTGTCTATGTTAAGGGTGGCATTTGCTTCAATCTTCTGAATTTTCTAATATTTGGCCGCCGCTTCCTTTGATGTAACACCCCTAATTCCATATAAGCCTGAATTCGAAGTTCCACAGGATCTTTACACTTCACTACGTACAATTTTACAAGGAATTTAAAACTTTTATTACATCAGAGTCTTTTACATCAACACGCAGCGAAATAAATAAAATACAATAATGATAAATGTACAACAGTAACAACTTTAGCATTTAAGTAATCATCAGCAACAAATTCATCTTTATATCTTCTTGTAAATTCCAAGTCCCGCATATAAAACTGTGGGCACGTCAGTTGCTTACAACCGACGAAATATCATACACGGTCATCCTTGCTATGCCGAAAGTATAACGGTTCTTAAATACTTTAACAAACACAAACTTGATCACAAAACCAAGATAAAGAGGGACTATCCTGTTGATGTCGTGGGTGCTGTGCACCTAATCCTTAATGCAGTTATTTATATTAAATGACACTAATGCGCACTTGTTCGGATTCTATGCATCCCATACTGCATAGGTCCGAGGGCAAACCCTTAATCGTACTTCATCTTGTAGGGTTGGATCCCTCGATATGAGTTTAACTACTACGGTAACTACGGTAAGTATCTTAGATGTTCTATGAGTTACGAGCCCATGTCCAGACAGCCTGGAGGGGAATCCCATATCATGACATGACGCATCATGTAAACAACCTATGGACAATTCACCTCCGTCGTGGGACAATGACACTACGTAGTCACCAAACACCCCACAAGCGTTGCCATGATCCCGAGAATTTCGGAGATAGATTCACGTTATGACATGACGCATCATGTAGACAGCCTGTGAAAATTCTCACACTGTGAATTTGAAGCCCTCATACTTGTGTTTTTCTCTTACTTTCATCACATCTCCACTAAAGTGTATTCCTTACATTTTTAGTTTGTTTTAGAAAAAAATCATCACAACCTAGAGCTAGCTTACCCTACGGACTTAAACCAAACAAAAGAGACAGTCAGCCCAACCTGGCTACTTCTCAAGAGATGCTCAACCCACACTGGTTAGCTCTCAAATTCATTAATAAAAACTGTCGGTCACTTAGGTCTTGCCTAGACTTTAGATTCCAACAACTATCTCATTCTAGAGATCAACAATATGTTATATTCAATCTCAAAATAACATTTCAATTTCTTTATTCACAATCTCTTTCTCAAAGAAAACATTTCTTTATAATCTCATAATATGAAATAATTAAATTCAACTTCTTTTATCAATTTAATCACTTATAGCATTGTATACAATTCAAACATTCACTTAATCAATGTTAATAATCATAAAATCTCATCGAGTAGAAATCTAATTTCATTCCAAATTTTCATCTCTCTTTAATTATACAAGAGTCACATTTGAATTGATAAAATCGAATTCTTCAACAATATTTAATGTAAAACCCCCTTTCAATTCTCACAAAATATATCAAAATATTGTAGATTTAATTTTTATAAAGTCTAAACAAATTTAGAAGAATAATAGAATTTTTTTTCCAATTTTATTTCACTTAAAAACTCGAAATATTCAAAAAATCAAAAGGAAAAATAAAAGAGCATGGTCGGATTCGAACCCAGACCAAACACCCAAACCCCGCCAATGAACAGTAACCAACCCAAAGCGCACCTGAAGACCATAAGGTCTTAAGTGACTAACTGCAATAAAGAGGACTTAGTTTATACTTAAAGTGTGGGTTCGGGATTTAATTAAAATTAAAATTTTTCAGAAAAACAGAGTCTCTTACAAGACTCAAACCCAAGACCAGAGCTTCGCTCAGCTACAGTAACGGACTCAAATCACACCCGAAGACCAATTGATCTTGAGTGACTAACCGATATGAAATTGATTAAGTACTTTTTGTAGAGGCTACACTGTAATTAATTTTCTCTTTAATAAACTTGATTTTTTCAGTTGATTTATACTCACTCAAAATCTAGATCTCTTTCCAGAACAGTATAGTGCATATATTTAAATTCACAAAATTTATTTTCGACAATAACAAAATCTTAATTTTGATTTAAAGAACTCATATTATTAATTTACAAATAGAAAATTTGTCTTTCATCGAAACTTCTTCATAAAATTCTTTATATTCATAAAATAAACTCATGAGACCTTATAATCGTATTATAAAACTATTTTCATACATGTTACATTATTTTGACTATAACAGGAAATATTCTAGCATGCATCAATTTTTCATACAATCATGATTTATCAATTCGCATGTACTGTAGCATGTAAATATATTAATAAAGTATCATAACAAATTTCAGAGAATCATTTAAGCAATTCATATCTACCACACTAATCAAAATTTAACAATTAAATTATATATTATCTAGCATGAATCATACTCCTAAATTAGAAAGAATTTTAGAAACACCCACCTAAGAAATATTGATATACTCAATTGAACTCCTAGAAATAAACTCAAAGAGAAGCTCCAATTTGCCTCCTCGAAATCCATGCACAAAGAAAAGCCTCCAATCTCCATGAAAAATGAACACTCAGAGCACCCCGAAAGCCAAGCTACCCTCATTTCGGCAAGGCAACAACAAAAGCACTCCAACTCCATTCGGCATTGCACAAGAATCAACACCAACTCATATACATATATATATGTGCATGTATATATAATTGGATGGTGGAAAGATAGGTATGTATGTATTAGGTGTGTGAGTGGAGAAGCACAGGGGATGAAAGCTGGATGGGGGTTGGCTTCGGATTAGGCAAAGGAGAAAGAGGCACTCATCTCATTCCCATTTTCATGTACATATATATTTATACATCTACAATGCTTATATATATGTATTGAGTAGTGGAAAGAGGGGAGAAACAAAATGGGATCATGCTGGATTGGTTTTGGATTGGCAGAGGAGAAGGAAAGGATGAAGGGAATGAGAGTGAATAAATTGGGGGTCATTATATAAGAGATTAGGAGATAGTTACATTGACTAATCCCACTAATATACCCACCAACTCCACTCCTGAATTCAAAAATTTGAACTTTCCTCCATCCCCAAAACCAGTCGGCCACCTTTTCATCATGCATACATACGTGCACGTGCATTGAACTTGCACACACTTCATTCATACACATATATATTTAATTTAAAACATATGTATACAATATTTAAGATGCATATAAAATTTAGTTTAATTAAAAATTATAGTTTTTTATGCACAAATAAAATAAACACACACACACTCCAAGATTTTATTTTGAAAAGAATATGCTTAAATACGTGCACTGTAAACACATGCATCGCACGTAAAATATCAAAATACGAAATCAACTTTCTCAACGGAAAAATATTTAAAGATAATAGACATACAACAAAAGAAAATATATTTATTTATTTTTATATATTCCATAATATAATCGCTACGTACATAGAAAACATGTGCACCACACGTACAAATACTATTTTAATCAAAAATAGGAGAAAAATGAATTTCCATTTATAAAACGAATTCGAACACGATAAAAAGAAATAATTGTAACACATAGAAAATATTACACGTAGTGGTGGAAGATACATAATCGATACGTGCATCTACAATACGTATAAAGCACGTAAAAACACAGAGATTGAAATTTATATTTGAGTTGACTAAAATAGGATAAAAATAAATTTTGAGAAGACGGAAAATGCATAAATAATCGGAATCCAAAAATACGTAGTGAAATACGTTACGGATATTACCCGTAATGGTACAAAATATACGTGCATAACACACGAGGGCAAAATTGTCATTTCCAATTTTGTAGGGTGTTACATTTGATGTACGAAAAGTGCAGGACCAATGACCTTTATGCCTACATTTGAAACATGTATCACTTGGTTCTCTATCCCTTGAAGCGGGCGGCTGCTGCCTTTGATTTTCAGGATGCTTTTCTGTTTCTTCTGCTGCTCATTTGGTCTACCACTGCTAGGGTGATAGCGCTTCCCTCTTCCTTTGTAGCCACCTCTACTGGAGTGAATACCTCGACCACCTCCCCTTATTCTGCTAGAACGTCCTCTGCCTCTGCTTTACCTCTTGAATATCCATCACTAGCATTTGCTTCAGGAAATTCTAATGTTTCAGTAGACCTATTGTTATGGTTTTTCATGAGGGTTGCATTATTTTCCTCAGCAACTAGCAGCACAGAGATGAGTTCAGAAATCTTAGAGAAATTTTGTTCTGTATACTGTTGTTGTAGTAGTACGTTGGTGGCATAGAATGTGGAGAGGGTTTTGTCGATCATTTGCTCATAGGTATCCGGTTCTCCACACAACTCAAGTCTTGATGCAATGTTGAACATTGTTGTGTTGTATGCAAATACCATCTTGAAGTGCTGGTAGCGAAGATTGATCCATTTGTTCCTTGCTGCTAGTAGGATGATGACTCTCTGGTGGTCATATCTATATTCAGGGATTCCCACAGAGTTTTTGGATTTTCTATTGTGAGATACTCATTGTTCAAATCTACATTAAGATGGCAATGTGAAAAAATCATTGCTTTAGCCTTATCTGCAGGACTAATAGGCAGGGCCGGCCTTGGCCCAGGTCTAGCTTGGCGACCGACCAGGGCCCAACTTTAGGGAGGGGCCCAAATTTTTTTTAAGTATAAATGTTATTAATGGATTTGTAATTAATATAATAAATTAATGAGTTTGTAATTAATATTAAAGGAGGGCCCAATGCAGATGGCATGCAGCAGATGCAGATCTCTTTCTCTCTCTCTCTCTACTTTCTGCACCTCTTCATCTTCAAAAAAAAAAATAAACATCTAAACAGATGGCATGCGCCTCTTCAATGCAGATGGCATGCACCTCTTCATCTTCCTGCGCTTCTTCTCTCTGCTTCCTGCGCCTTTGAGTCTTTCTAGTTTCTACTACAGCCTCATTCCTGTTTCCAGAAGTTACATCTTAGGTACTTACTCCTTGGCATGTTTTTTTTTCTTGTTCTTTTTTTTATGATACCATCAACAATTAGATGTGTGCATGTATGCCTGCAGATGTATATATTAATGTTGGTCACTTGGTTGCTTATGTTTTTAAGTATCCGAGTTTGTGATTAAGATAGGCATGCCCTTGGTTTATTCAAGTATTGTATCCCAGTGAGTTCAATTTCGTGAATTTTGTTGTGATTAGAAGTCGAAAGATGGAATCTGGATTAGAATTGGTGTCATTTTGATATGCATTTTGTAACTTGAAGTATTTTTTTTGCATAGATTGTTGTTAAGACTAAACTTACTCTCAAGTCTCAATAAGCCCTCTTACTTGAATGTTGATGTGATCAGAAGACGAGAAATGAAAATTTGATGTGATTAGAACTTAGAAGTTGGAAGTAGAAAGATGGAAACTTAAAGTCTCATTTTGGGTATATTGTTTTTCAGACTAAATAGGATTTCAATGTCCAATTTCTAGTAACAAGAAACAAGTGTATTAGTAAATTACATGTCTTGAATAGGACCGGCCATGATTGTATATTCGTTGTTTGTTGTCACGGTGTTTATGTCTTCAAGAAAGTCCTACAACCTGATCTAGCTAATAGCTTATTTTTTATTCAGGTTTTGTTCTTCAAATTTTTGGCTACAATTGAATTGACACTAACTCAAGCTTCTTATATTTTTCATATTTGCCGATTGATTTGAATGCGGAGTTGAGAATTTTCGAATTGCAAGTCTACATTCACTCTCTAGGTTCTATTGTTCTATATTTTTTGCTTTATTAATTTTATTTTAATTTCTAGATTAAAAGGAATGTTTCCTAAGAAACATGCTTCTGGGTATGAAAAAAGTAAAAGAAAGAAAAGGGAAGAAGATATTATAAAAGCTCAAAGCAGTTCTTTACATAAATTTTTGAAGAAAATAAATGTTTTTTCAGAAAACCAAGTTGAAAATGAGGTAAACGAAGGAGTTCAAGATTTAGATGAAACTGAAAATGAGGTAAACGAAGAAGTTCAAGATTTGGTTCAAAATGAAAATGAACAAACCAAAAAAATGAAAGAAACAACAAATGTTACTGAAAATGAGAACAATGAAAATAATATAGAAATAAACAATGTGCTTGAATGTTCAGAAGTTACAACATCTTTGAATGTATATGATCCTAGAGTTTGGGATAGTTTACATGGAAAAATGAGAGATTTTCTTGTAGGAAAAGGTCCTATTAGAGAGACCAATATTAATTTTCCTAAGGATAATCAAAACAGGGAGTTTTCTTATGATTTTTATTATCGAAAATTAACAAACAGAGAACTTTCTGATAGAAAATGGTTGTTTTATTCAAAAGATTTAGATAAAGTATTTTGTTAAGTGATAAGAAAAGTTCATACTAGGAGTAAATTAGCAGATGAAGGAATTAATGATTGGAAACATCTTGGGGATAAGCTCAAACAACATGAAAATAGTCATGAACACCTTATTAACCTTAGAGCTTTAGTTGAACTGCGAGTCAGATTGAACACAAATCAAACAACTGATAAAGAATTACAAGAGCAAATCAAGAAAGATTCAAACCATTGGAAACAAGTTATGGTTAAAATCATTGCTGTTGTAAAACGTCTTGCTATGAATAATTTGACATTTCGTGGAACAAATGAAAAAATCTATGACAATACTAATGGAAATTTCTTAGGCTTTCTTGAATCAATAGCAAAGTTTGATACCGTAATGATGCAACATTTTTGACTAATTCAAGATAAAAATATTCATTATCATTATCTTAGTCATAAAATACAAAATGAATTGATAGCAATGTTAGCATCAAGTGTCAAAAGTGCAATTATAAAAAAAATTAAAGAGGCCAAATATTTTTCTGTGATTCTCACTCCTGGTGCTAGTCACAAAGAACAAATGACTCTGATTATACGAAGTGTCGATATCGCAAGTTACCCAGAAAAAATAGAAGAATTTTTTTTGGAGTTTCTAAATGTGGAAGATACATCTGGATTGTGTCTTTTTAATGAATTACAAGCTGCTCTAAACTCTCTTGATTTTGATATTGATAATCTGAGGGGACAAGGTTATGATAATGGTTCTAATATGAAAGGAAAACACCAAGGTGTTTAGAAAAGGTTACTTGACATAAATCCCAGAGCTTTTTATATGCCATGTGGTTGTCATTCTCTCAATTTAGTACTTTGTGATATGACAAACTCTTGTTTAAAAGGAAAATCTTTTTTGGAGCATGTCAAGCCATTTATAATGTGTTTTCTAATTCAACAAAGCGATGGAATCTTTTACTTGAATATGTAGATGAATTAACTTTGAAATTTTTATCAACTACATACTGGGAAAGTCACATTGAAAGCGTAAAAGCAACAAAAAGTCAAGCTCCCAAAATAAAACAAGCTTTAATTAAATTAGCAGAAATTTCTGATGATTCTAAAGTGAGTTGGGATGCTGAGAAATTAGCATCAGGTGAATTTTCAAGTTTTGATTTTATTTTAGGTTTGGTTATTTGGAATGAAATTTTGTATAAAATAAACTTAGTGAGTAAAAAGTTGCAGACTGAAGATATGCTTCTTGATGTTGCAATTAAAAACTTGGAAGGATTGGTTTCATTTTTTGAAAAATATAGAGAAAATAGATTTAATTCTGCTATGATTGAAGCTAAAGAAATTGCACCTGAAATGGAAATTGAGCCATTATTTTATGTAAAATGTAGAATTTTTAGAAAGAGACATTTTGATGAAATTCCTGATACGGATAGAGAACAACAATCTGCTCAAGAAAATTTTAGAACTGATTATTTTCTTGTTTTAGTTGATATGACTCTTTCTCAATTGAAGAGTAGATTTGAACAAATGCAAATGTTTGAATCTATATTTGGCTTCTTATTTGATGCATCACGGTTAGTTTCATTGGATGATGATGAAATGAAAAATTGTTGTTTGCAACTTGAAATTGCTTTGAAACATGGTGATGTGTCTGATATTGATGCAAATTATTTACTTTTAGAATTAAAAATATTGCAAGAAATGCTACCAAGTGAAGCATATGAAACAGATAAACCATGGCATTCAATTAAAATTATGGAGTTTGTAAAAAAATTGGATATGTTTCCAAATATTTTGGTTGCTTATAGGATTTTGTTGACAGTACCTGTGACCGTGACATCTGCGGAGAGAAGCTTTTCAAAATTAAAATTATTAAAATCTTATTTACGAACAACTATGACACAAGATCGGTTAAATGGATTAGCAATTTTGAGTATTGAAAAAAATATGTTGAAAAATCTTGAGGTTGAACATATAATTGATGACTTTGCTTCTAAATATGCAAGAAGAAAACATTTTAGATGAGATGTGATTGATTTTTTTTATTTTTTTGTTGCAGGTGCAAGAGTCGCTGTCACTAAGCTTAATGAAAATTATAGAATATTTGATGTCATAAAGTAAAACAAATGTAATCTTTATTTTTCTGAGTATTATTTTTATGTTCCCCGCTGTTATATTATATTTTATTAATATATATAAAATTACTTGCATGTCTATAAAGGACCCCAATTTTATTTTTCGCCCAGAGCCTAAAATACCTCAGGACCGGCCCTGCTAATAGGCTTCTCTGCTGGAGGAGTATTCAGTGTGTGTATCAGGTGTAGAGAGCTGAGATGAACCTTAGCATCCAACTTCCAGGCGAGTTAATGTTATAATATCAAGCCATAGTTATGGTTAAATTTGGATAATATAATTGCGAATAGTGGATTGATTTATACTTCAAACGTAAAGGAATAATTTTTTTGTTTTATATATTCATTAGTTGCACTACAGTACAAGGATACCCTAAAGCTACAATCTATAGTGCAAAACAAAACACAAGGGAAACAATCAAAGTAGGACTGATTTCAAACAATAAAGTAGACATTTTCAGAAAACCACTGGATTTGTTATAAATCCCAAAATATTGAAAACACTGACTATCTTCATCATATTAAGTCCCTTTTACGGTCAAAACCACTGGATTTGGATTTGTTAAAGCTAATCCTAATTTCTAGGAAAATATTGCTTTAGCTAACAAATCTCTAATATTATAATGGGAGAAGGCCTTTGTGTCATTTGTCATTTTGTTATTCAACAAACATGTGCAACATACGTACATAACTAATATAAATGAGGTTTTCGGTTCAAATCCTCCCTACGTCAGAATTTTTATTTTTATTTTTTGAAATTATTAAAACGTTCATCGCACGTGTAAATTACTAGTTATATGTAGTCAAGTTTGGCTTTCGTATCTACGAATATTGTCATTTTCAGAGTCTCCATTAAGTCAGATCATTGAAACATGAGCAATTTAAGAATGTTGTGGTCTATGACCTACACTGGTGTTTCCTCCATGGCCTATTTACAAAAACATAACTTATTTCCGATCTTTAGTAGAGGAACAAAGGCAAATGTACTTATTCAGCAACATGATATGCAAGACTAAATATGGCTGCAACTATCATGATGGTATTAAAAACTACACATATATAATACTAGTGATCTGCACGCAATGCACGTTCTAGTTATTAAATATATATATATATATAGTAAATAATAAGGCGTAATCTGACCTCGAACTTGAGACCTCCCTTTACTTATTACATACTCTTTACAAATTATCCCTAATTGCAAAAACTTTTATTTTATGAGTGACACTTTTGTAAATAATTATGTCGTAAATAAATTTGAACTTTGAGGATATTATGGTAACTAATAATAGTTGAGTAAATGAATGGTTAATATAATTCCTACTTAAAAATGAATGGTTAAGATTAGATGGTTGAATGCATGTCTACAAATTACAGGTTGTCTACAAATGACAACCCCAACTCTCCCATTATAAAATTAGAGATTAGAGATTAGAGATTAGAGATATATTAGAAATACAAGACAATCAAATATATTAATATGAGTTATGACCTCTGATTGTGTAAACTCATCATACTAATAGACCACAAAGTGGAGAGTGTAGCAGGCTTGAAGCATGACAAGAAAACAATAAGGGTAAATTTCATTAAGTCCTCAGTCTTGTAAGCTAACTCAGCTATGGTATTCTTAAGGTTTTCTTTGTTATACAAATACATTATTTTCATATTAAAAGCTGATATTTTTTTCCGAGGGGGTCTGCCGAAGTATGTACATATAAATTTTTGTTAAAAAAATTTGAAGATAAGAGGTTTTGCAACAAAAAAATATCATATATGTGACATGTCAGAAACTTCCTTTGAGGTCACAATAAAAAATCCGTCAGCAATGACACCGCCGGAGGAGGAGATGAAGCTGGCAGGGGTCTGCCAAAGTTTATGACAAGTGAAGTGTACCGGTACTACATAAACATAATTTAGGTTGTAACGCCCCTGACAGCCACTAATTACATATGCAAAATCTGTCATCAAATTATATATTATATATCTTAAGGTAATAGGTCTACCCCATCTCTCCTTTCTCTATTTTGAAATAGAGAAAGGATAGCGAAAGTAGGAATTGACACGTGCAGCCCACACCAAATGCCACAACAAAATTAATTTAAAAAACACCCAAAAAACCTTTCCTCTTCCACATCTTCCCAAAACCCACAAACCCTAAGGTACTGTTCTTTTTTTTTCCTCTTATAAGAGGTTACCTCTTATAAGAGATTTACAGTAAGAGCCTCTTGTAAGAGCCTCTTTTGGAGGTGTTCTTTTTATATAAAAATAACCTCTTATAAGAACCTCTTATAAGAGATTTCTGTTCTTTTTTCACCTCTTACAAGAGCCTATATTACCCCAAAGTCTATATTACCCCAAAGTATAAAAATAGTGAGATGAAGGACAAGAAAAGATAAGTTTAAATTACTAATATATAAACTAGTTTAATGGCAAGTTAAATTCACAAATCAGTGTAAATCATCAATTATAATTCCGGGCTACTATAGACTTTTAATTAGTATGAAAATCAGTATGTATAAATATAAATAATAATAATTTGTTTCAAAAAAGTTGGATTAAAAAAATTTACGGTCAATGGGCTAATATAAATTCTCCCTTAGCTGTAAATAAATAAAAAATAATAAATAATAAATAAATAAATAAATAAATAAAATAAAAAATAAAAAAAACCTGACCGGCTACAGGATTTGAACATGGTGGCATCATAACAGGGCAAATCAACTAGCCACAACTCCAGTAATGTACTTACTGGACGTAAATATATATATCTTTGAATAAATTAGTGTTTCGACAGCATCCCTAACATAATGGTTTGAGATTGTGAAGAATGAATTCCTACACTTTTTCTAAGATAGCATATTACAGTCAACTACATATATGATTACACTTTTTCTAGGATAATATATTCCGGGCTACTATAGACTAATATATAAACTAGTTTAATTAGTAACAATTATAATATAGACTTTGGGGGTAATATAGACTTTTTAAGTGATAGAAGTCTTATAAGAAATTGAAAGAGGCTACTAGAAGTCTTTTAGGCTTATAAGATATTTTAAGAAAAATGTCTTATAAGAGGTAAAAAAAGAACACTAAAAAAACTCTTGTAAGAGGGGGACCATCTCTTACAAGAGGTAAATCTCTTATAAGAGGAGAAAAAGAACACTACCTAAGGCACTGTTTGGTTGGAGGGGAATGGAGGGAAGGGGAGGGGAGGGAAGGGGTTTTTTAATACTTTTCTTGTTTGGTTCAATTTTTAGGAGGGGAGGGGAGGGAAATTGGGGGTGCAACACCCCTCCTGAGCCAATTTTGGCTCCCCTCCAAAAGTGGGGGGATTTGGAGGGAAGAGAAAATAAGGCTAATTTTTTAAAGTGGCTAGACTAAATTGCCCTTTAAAATCTAAATCCTAATATAATAAAAAACTTCTCTCTTTCTCCCTACTAGTAGCCGACTGTTTCTCTCCCGCTCTCTCTTTCTCCCTATCCCTGTTGCTAGCACTGATTTAATGATCTATCGATATTTATGCTAAGATTTCTTAATGTCAGGTTGAAGTATTAGTGATCACTGACAGTACTTATTAGCAAACTGATTATTGTTGTAATATATATATTACACTGGAGAAACTACAAACCCACATTAAGAATGAACAAAAGATGTGCATTTCCAGTTTACTAGGCTAGCTACCATGTTTTTAACGGTTGTTTCATTCTCAACACATTCAAGATTTCATCTTGTTGTATTATCATTTGTTCATAGCACTGACATTAGAATCTCTCTGAAAAAGGAAATGTTAAAAAATGATACAATTAGAGAAATATAATTATGTATCTGAATCTATAAGCGCAAACACAATGATTAAGTTTTATGATTTGTAACTTTAGTTAGTAAACTACTACTTTTTTATTTAAGAGATTGTATGCATCTGATTCATTACAATTAACTGAAAAACTAAACTACTACTTTTTTATTGAGATTGTATGCATCTGATTCATTACAATTAACTGAAAAAGTAAACTACTTCTTCTACAATTTGTTATCAGCTTCTACAATTTGTTATCAGCTCGACGGCTTCACCTCTTCTCTGATACTGTTATTAGCAATAGCACTACTCCGAATTTCCCCAAGTTGCTGTCGTGTTGACTTGCCAAACTCTGCAATCACTAGCGGTTTTTTCAGAATTGCATTAGCACCTTGGATGTGTGATGTAATCCAGCTTCGGAGAAAGGATAGTTTAGCCTCATTATCTGTGGAAGCATATCTGTATCGGTGGAAGCATATCAATTTGAGTTGTTCATTATGCAAAATGTGTACTTCATGAAAGGAAATGGAATAAAAAAGGAGAAATTATGAGCAATTCTTGCTTCTTGTTGTATGTACTGAAATGATACCCTCCTAAAGATTGAATGATGAACTAGAAAAAGAAGAAAAAAATTTCTCTAGGTCGTTGTTGTTTCAATTCTTGTTGTATGAAGTGGTTGTATGAATTTCTTATTATATGCAAAATGGTATAAAAGTAATTTTATTATAAAATCCATTCCTTCTCCTTGTGAACCAAAACAAGAAAATTATTATTTTCCCTCCCCTCCCCTCCTTTGAACCAAACAGAGTTTTCATTAAATCCCTCTCCTCCCTTTCCCTCCCCTTCCCTCCCCTTCCCTCCCCTCCATTAAAATCCCTCCCCTCCCCTCCCCTCCTTTGAACCAAACAGACCCTAAGGGTGTGTTTGGTTGGAGGGAAATGGAGGGGAGGGGAGGGGAGGGGAGGGGAAGGTTTTTTTAAATATTTCTTGTTTGGTTCAATTTTTTAAGAGGGGAGGGGAGGGGAATGGAGGGGTGCAGAATCCCTCCTGAGCCACTTTTAGCTCTCCTCCAATATTGGGGGGATTTGGAGGGGAGAGAAAGTGAGTGTAATTTTTTAAAGTGATTAGACTAAATTGTCCTTTTTGTATCTAAATTCCTAAAATAAAAAAGATATCAATCTCTGGCCAAAAAGAAAAAAACGAAGATTGAGTGATGTTTACTGATGCAAGCAGTTTAGTGTATGTTACTGAAGTTTTGAGAAATCATCTATGAGATCCATCGAGTAGTAAGAGTGATTACTTAAGAAAGCCAAGAGAACTAGGAGCAGACCAAGTCAAACATGGGTTCAGGCAGTTAAAGGATGTGTAATTTTTAACTTGGCAAATTAGATTATCATTACATAGCTGAATGTAGAAAAAAAATCATATGGCTAGTTAACCTCGTTTTGGTCTTTTCTTTTGTTCGTCAACAGAATATTTTCTTTTTTTTTTCGTTAGTGATGAATGGCAAATGTGACTGGCAAGCAAGGAAAAGATATCATTCTGTTATCAAATAGCTTCTTCAAAATGTAAATGGTTATCAAATTAAAAATCTCTAAAATTAGAGGTCTAAACGGTTATCAGATTCAAAATGTAAATGGTTATCAGCTTTTTCATTTCATAGATTAGGGGTCTAAATAAATCTCTAAAATTGTTTGGTAATTCTTCGAGATATATACATGAATATTATTCAGTACCACTTGCCGAAATTTGTATGGGGTTATTTCCATTTAACTTACTGACAAAATTCAATTTAACATGCGGAAACTTTGTTTGAGATTATTATTACTCAAATTTGAATACCTCGGTGATAGAATTAGAAGGCAAATTGAGTACATATAAAGTTTTATGTGGTTGAGTTTTGTTATAAAATGTAAAAGGATATAAAAGTAATTTTATTAAAAAATCCCTTCTCTTCCTTTGTGAACCAAACAAGAGGATAATTATTTTCCCTCCCCTCCCCTTCTTTGAACCAAACAGAGTTTTGATTAAAATCCCTTCCCTCCCTTTCCCTCCCCTCCCCTCCCCTCCATTAAAATCCCTCCCCTCCCCTCCCCTCCTTTGAACCAAACAGACCCTAACTCTCCCTACCTCAAAACCCACCCACATCTCCTCACCCTGTCCTCACCCGTCCGTCCCTGTCGCCACTCATCGCCTACCCCGCCTATATCCTGGCCGTCCCTACCCTCCAATGTCGCCGCGACCCCGCCGTCGGTCGTCGATCCCCCGACCCTGCCGTCTCTACCCTTCATTGTATGTAAGTACAATGTGTTTGGTCAATTCTCTATAGTTATAAGTAAACGAAATGATCATCGGTATGTGTTGTTCATCAGTTTTTGGCCATACCCTCTGCAACCACCGATATGGAATTTCACCCTTTTCAAAAGCATTATGATTTATCAGAAAAAGAAGAATGACACCCAAAAAAAACATTGTGATTTATTATCCTTCTCACGTTGCTATTTTGGTGCCAATTAGTGGTTCACATCCATACATCATGGTCAATTTTTTCCATTTTATAGTTCTGATGTGATCCAATCTCGGTTTTGGATGTAAGGTCATCTACACTAATCTATGTTGTTAGTATAATGGAAGAGAGTATAAGCTAAAGATCGAATAAGCCTTTTCCATCTTCTTAATTATAAACATTACACAAAAAATCTGTAGTTCCATCAAGTTTAGTTGGTAAGCTGAGATTAATTTTATTCATGTACGTATGACTCTCACATCAGGTTGTCTTCATTAGTAGTGTACAAAAATACCGGTGTAGAATTTATGAACCTTTTGTGTTTAATATCCTAATATTTATATGTGCAAATTATTTTACTCTGTGCAAATTGCACAGAGTAAGACCCGAATCAGATAACAATGAGGGTACACTTAATGCGGATGTTGTTGCTAGGGTCAATTAGGCTTACCATTTTGAAGGTCAGTTATTCTTAGAAATTTGATGCCAAGCTTGGGCTCAGATGGTATTTGTTTAATTATTTTGCCTTACTTGCAAATAGCCACAGACATATATACATATAATAAACAGACCCACACATCAGCCACATTTAATTATATGGCCTTAGCTGTAAATATCTACAGACATACAATAATGCATATACATTATATGCAAGATACCGAGATCAACTCAAAAATATGATGTTGCTATGGCATGTTAAGTTGTGGTCGTTGAACTGTGTGGTAGTTATATTAGCTCTGCCAGATTTGCAATTATGTGTTCTTCAGTTCCTAGAGAATGGTTCTGGTTACCAAAACAAAGATTAATTATTTCCTGAAGTTGGCAAAAATATTGACTTACTGATCAGTGGAGCAATGTATTGTAGATTTCTTTAAATAGAGAAAGATGTAAATTAAATACCTGTGCAATAAAATTCAATCTACATTGGAAATGAATTAAAGTAACAGTGTCAACATCATTTCTTAGGCTGAAAATGAATACGCTTTTCTGTTTCATAGGTTCACGTTTGACAAATTTTGTGGGTATTCTTAGCCAAGGTCTCAGAATAGCACCCCCTGAAGCTCCAGCTACTGGTTACATGGTAATCTTTAGCATACCTTTCTGTCCTTTTATTTTTGTATGAGAGATTAGTGGAGTTATTTTCTCACTTTCTGATTCTGTTTGGTCGTTTGGCAAAGGAGTTTACTTCGCCGACTTAGTGAGTAAGAGTGCAAAATATTGTTATGTTGACAGAAATGATCCTGTAGGCCTCTTGCTGTTAGTATAATGGAAGAGAGTATAAGCTAAAAATCGAATAAGCCTTTTCCATCTTCTTAATTATAAACATTACTCAAAAATCTGTAGTTCCATCAAGTTTAGTCTCTAAGCTGAGTTTAATTTTATTCATGTACGTATGACTCTCACATCAGGTTGTCTTCATTAGTAGTGTACAAAAATACAGGTGTAGAATTTATGAACCTTCTGTGTTTAATATCGTAATATTTATATGTGCAAATTATTTTTCTTTGTGCAAATTACACAGAGTAAGACCCGAATCAGATAACAACGAGGGTACACTTAATGCAGATGTTGTTGCTAGGGTCAATCAGGCTTACCATTTTGAAGGTGTCGTCTCTACCCTTCATCGTATGTAAGTATATTGTGTTTGGTCAATTCTCTGTAGTTATAAGTAAACGAAATGATCATCGGTATGTTTCGTTCATCAGTTTTGGGCCATACCCTCTGCAACCACCGATATGGAATTTCACCCTTTTCAAAAGCATTATGATTTATCAGAAAAAGAAGAATGTCACCAAAAAAAAAACATTGTGATTTATTATTGTAACCCCTATTCCCGCAAATACGTATTTTCTGAGTATTTTTCTGTATTTCGAGATTTATAAAATTACTAGGTTTGCCCGTTGACGCGTGCCTACGACACGTCTTTGGAACGGTACACATTGTTTGATCATATAAAATAGTTTTGGATGTCTAGCAAATTAATTGAAGTAGCAAACATATATGAGAAACTTTTGGGGGTCCAGCAAAAAACATATTATATGATTTTTTTGAATTTTGTAAAAGTTTTTAAATTTTAAATTTTTTTAAAATTTTAAAAAAAATGTTCTTGATTTTTTGAATAGAAGAGGGAGAGAGAGAGAGAGAGACAGAGAATTTAAATAAATATAGGAGTTCTTTTGGGTGGAGGATTTGAATTTGAGTTTTGGGGGAAAACATTTAGGGGGGAAAATATATTTTGTAAGGTTAGATCTGGGCCTTTGATTTTTTGGGGATTGAAGGAGAGCCACTTGATAGCTTTCTTTGTGTTTTATTATATAGATTATCGTCAAATTCATTTCGAGTTCTTCATTAAAACATTTTCTTAACAATAATTATGACTATTCCGAATAAACTTTGTTTCTATTTCTACTTGATCAACTATTTACATTTTAACTCAAATCAAGAATGATTATTACTGATTGGACTATTTCAACAAATTCCTATTTTTATACATATGACACTACTCTGATAATTCCAATGGTTATTGTCAGTATTTTTATTCTTATTGTAATTACTAATATTAATTTTTTCTTATTGGTATTATTATTTTACTATTTTTATTGTTAGCATGATTATTTATTGTGATTAGAACAAATCAATCCCTTCTTATTTGATAATTGTGTTTATAATTGTCTCAAATAATTTATGTAATACAAATTATATTTTATTAGATATCTCATTTCTCGTATTCGAATTTGTATTTATCAATTGTATTATATGTAATGCATTTTATTCTATTGGATCCATACCCATACTCAGTACCCAATATCCTACTTTTTTTCTATATATATATACTAATCTAATTTACTAAAACCCTAATCCTATTTCCTAAACCTAGTCTTCATCCCCTAATCGTAACCCCTGTTTACTGTGAAGCCTTCTTTCCTGTTCATCCCCGAACTCCCTCTCCTCTCTGTTTCCATCTCCAGACGAAGCCACCCAATCCCCATCGCCATTACCCCGTCGTCAGCTCCGCAACCCATCAACCCACCATTGCCTTACCCTCGTCAACCTCATCACCATCGCCCTCCGATCATCTCCCTGTCCTTGCCCAAGAATCCACCACAACCCATTAACTCAACCCATTGCTTCGCCGTCTCGTCCTCGCCACCGCCATCCTATGCCCCGACCCTCTCTGCTCACCCCGTAACCTCCGCAGAACCGCCTCTCGCTCGTCTTTCCCTCTCCCCTATTTTCGAACCCAAAAACAGAGCTCTTCGTCAAAGCCATCGCAGCCGGCGTTGCTTCGCTTCCCGACCAGTCGCCGCTGCCAGTAGTCCCAAGCACCTCGCCGCCAGTCGCCAAGGTTCGCGCTCATTCTCTCTCTCTCTTGGCCGAAGGTTGAAGGAGATTGCTGATTGGTTGGTTTTGCCGTTCTGTGTTTTGGCACACCGGATCCGAAGTGCTGTTTGGTGTTCGGTAGAAGGGGAGTGGTTGGTTCCCGTGTTTGCTGTTTTGTTGGAGTGGATCTGGGTCTGGCGTTTGCTGTTTTGGGCCGATCCAGTGTGGGGATTTTTGGAGTTGCTGTTGGATTCCTTCGCACGTATTTTGCACGTGCTGTTGGTATTTTTGCCCAGAATTCTGATACGTTATTCTTATTATTTGAATCTGCAAAATAACAGGCAAGTCTCTTCTTGAACCCTTTTTATTGTTTGTGTTCAAGATTATTTGATCTCCTACAAGTAGATCCGTCCATTTTGTTATCAAACTACCGTTGACAATTCCGTTAAGATTATCGAAGGTTTACACGAGCTAACTCGACATACTCTTAAAATCATGCTATCTCTTTGATCTAAAATCTAGTCCCCATTATTTTATGCATATGCACATTTAAATAACTAGATTCATGCATAGAACTGCTTGGTAAATTGGACATGTTAAATTGAATGTACTGGATCGATTTGATTGATGAATTGACACCATGACTGTGATAATTGTATCTTAAACTTTAGAAATTACATGTTGACACCTAGGATTCACTTGATTACTAATTTGCATGCTATATGTGATCATATAATTTATTTATTTGCCCATTCATGTTAAGACAATTTCTAGTCTGCTGTATGTTTCACTTTGAATCAGATTTTTAGCCATGCTAATGACATAATTTGAAATAACTTGCTGAACATAAAATGTAGCCCTTGATGTCTAGATAATTTTTCTCTGATCTGGATTTAAATTCCAATTTTTAATCTGTTAGTTATCACCACTTTACTGCAACTGTGTTAGTAATTTCAAACTCATAATTTCATGCGTACCCTGCTGTTTTATATTTTATTTGACCATGTTAATAGTACAAGAAAAATCTGAAATAATTTAGGCTAGACCTAGACATGTATAGCTACTTTTTTGAATTTTTGTAGATTATATTAATGAGTTCTCTGACCAGAAATAAATAGTTGAATACAACCTACTGCATGCTGCCTGAATATAAAACCTGAATAGAATAGAGTTTTCACCCTAGTTTCTATACCTTTTATATGCCTTAATTATACTCGTTGAAACCGTGTGGAAGTCTACTTTCTGGACCTTCTGGCGAATTCAGGTTTGCTATTTTGTAGTGGCTGTAATCTATGTTTTAGTACAGCAAGGTCATGCTGTCCTGAACATGTGATGTGTGTGTGTGTAAATGACTTGTTTGCTTCTTGATTTGTCTATATCAGATAGAATTAGTCACACTTAGTATTATAAAATATTGACACCCTCTTGCATGCTCACATAGGATGAAAATTAACTAATAAAAAGTTGGGGTATCATGGGTTTGACTTGGTAGTGAACAATCGGAGACTGTACTCGGTAGAGGTCCCTTGCTAGCTAAATCTTGAATATCCTGAAAATCCTGAAAATCTCGAACATCCTGAAAATCCCAAAAAATCTAGAAAATCCCGAAAATCCCGAACATCCCACAAATTCCCAACTACTGGGTCGGGTACATGAATCCGTGAATTCACCATCAGTTTAAAACGTTCAATGTGTATTTGCGCCGAACCTCTGGAATGGGACACAGTAGTACGTGCACTAGATAGGCTAATAAAATACTTAATAACCTGCATTTCCTGCTTGATCCTGACATCACTCATTACATGCGTGATTTACAGTAGAGCTTTGATATTTTGCCTGCCTTTGCTTTGTTCTTTGTCTTTGACCATGTCCTTATTCTTTGATATTCATGCTTTTCTTTATCCTTTGTTTTCTCTACTTGTTGCCCACGACTTGCTCTAAGGGCACTTTTTTTCTTCTTTTAGAACCAGTATTAACAGGTACCGAAGGAACAGTACAATAAGGACTTGATGAGCAAACTCCCTGAAGATTGGAGCTGGACTATTAGACTACTTAGCTATCTTTTCTTATTTGCTTATTGTATTTCTTTTTATCATACTTTGTATTCTTGGGCTTTATGACCCGAAGTTTGTTTTTATCCCAGCTGTGGAATTATTATTTAGTGAATTTATTTCATGATTATCTTTGAGTTTATTCATTGTTTATGTGATTATATTCTTTTCCTGCGTGGTTGTTTCTCTTGTATATTGTTGAATTAGACTGGTGCCGCTTATGAATGATGCATAATCATTCGCTGGGTCTCGTTACGTGCTCGTATTTCCGTATTTTGGGAAGCGGGGCGTGATAGGTTTTTAGTGGTATCAGAGCCCAGGGTTGAGTAATATGTCAATCAAACATGAATATCTTCACGAAGGTTGGCTTTGATTGATATATTAGTCGAGTTTGGATCTAGCCAGGTTAACTCAATAATATGCGCGCCACGTTGATCACATGAACATGTAATAACTTTAATATAATCTGGACGTCTGACTCTTTTGCATTCAATCCTTTGATTCCTTGTATCCTTCCGTACCTTGCATTCATTATCATTTGTCAATCTACCAACATATGTCTGGGTACTCACCAACTGAATGGTTTTGCAGACTATGGCTCGTGAAGATTCTTCGACTCTGCAGCCCAAGGCTGAAACATCAGAGAATTCTGCCATTCTCCACGCAACGAATGATGGTGCTACAACGAGAGCACAATGAGCTGACGAGAGCTAGTCTGGAAAGAGCCCACGAGAACGCACAGCTCACCCGACCGTGTGTAATTGCACCCCAGCATCATGCCTTCGCTATCATGGGATGGACCCATGAAAGGAAGGGCCCGACATGCAACTTTTGCCGCAAGATTGGTCACTTACGCAAGGATTGCTGGAAAGCCAACGGTTGATGTCTTGTTTGTGGAGCGAATGATCACAAGGTTCGAAACTGCCCAAATAACAGGAGAAATGTACCAACTGGAGGATCAGCTCCCAGTGGAGGACATGTTGGAGAACGTGGTCAGGCCCACAAGTAGATTGCAGAAGAAGCAGAGACTGCTGAAGGTGCGACCGCAGGTATTTTGCTATTTTGTTGCATTTCAGTTCTTGTGCTTTTTGATTCTACTGTGCTTGCATCTATCGTATTTTGTCAATTCAATATTGAGTATCATGCTTATTATTTCTTCCCTGCTATATTCTCTTCAATTCCGATTTGCCCCTCGTTCCTCTCCCTTCACATTCAATTCTTTGATTTCCTTCTGTCCCTTCTAGTCATCCTCTTCTTTGAGTCTTTATTGGGTATAGATTCATTTTCTCCTACCTATTTTTCTCTTATATTTATTTTTACCGAATACTTTCTATATTTCGATTATTATTTGTTATATTTACTTTGGATCTTCTATAAAAATGTTTCTCAATAAAGATTTTGTTATTTCAAATAATGGTGTATTTTAACTTCACTTTTCATTTTTGATCGACTATATATTTCTATTGGATTATTTTGATAAGACAAATTCTTATTTCGTTGTATAATGCTATTATTATACTATTATTATTATTGCTAGTGTTTTCATTATTATTACTAGTATTATTATTATTATTATTATTGTTACTACTATTACTATTATTATTGTTGTTTTCATTATTTTATTATTATTAATATTGAATTACTCTCACAAAAAAAATGTTGAACCCAAAACTATATTTTATCTTGCATTATTATTCTTACATTTCTACTATTTTTATATCACGAATTTCAAAACATTAACATCATACTTAAGTTAAATGTCCCATATCCCTGTGTATATGGAAGGTTACATCTTCCATTTCACCATTTCGGTGCAACCTAATGTCGAGATGGTAAATATGCAACTCGATGTCAATGGAGGCAAAATTGCAATTGGATATCGGGGAGGCAAAATGTGCAACCGAATATCCAGAAGACAACCTGCAACCTAATGTCGTGAAGGCAAACATGCAACTTGATGTTAAGGAGGCAAGATTTTCTACCTATTTGCTAAATGATATTTCAAGACTTTTTACTTATATAATGAAACTAATGGTAAATAAATATTTTCTTCATGACATTTTGTTTATACAATTACACTTTATGTTTCCATCCAATTTGAATTAGTGTAGTTGATTTATTTATAGAGTTGATAAGCCAAATTCTTACTTTGTTTTAAATTACTATTTTTATTATCACTATTGTTTTCGTTATTATTATTATTATTGCCATTTCTATTGTTGTTATTACTATTGTTTTCGTTATCTTTATTGTTGTTATTATTTTTATTATTATTATTACTGTTACTTTATTATTATTGATATTATTGTTACTATTGCTATTATCATTATTATTATTATCATTATTGTTATTATTTTTAATGCTATCATTATTATTATTATTGCATTATTTTCATGAATGTGTTGAATTCTATTCTGTCATGTATGTATTATCATTATTATCAGTATTGTTGATATTTTTATGTTATTATTACTTGTATGATTATGATGATTTTGATTACTGTTATTATTATTGTTATTATTATTTTGTTAATATTATTTTATTATTATGGTTATTATTACTTGTATCATTATTGTTGTTATTATCATTAATACTATTGTTATTATTATTACTATTTTTATTATTATCATTGTTATTATTATTTTTAGTATTGTTATTATTATTCTATTGCTATTGATATTTGTTGTTATTATTATTTCTTTTAAAGCCATTAGTTTTGATCTATATTATATCTTTTGATTATTTAAATTGAAGCTCAATTTTATATCCTTTTGCATTATTTGCTTATATCTATCTTGAGCCCATACTATCTTTGATCCTGGTGCCTCATTCTTTTCTTCCAGCTCGGTTGGTCGATTGGTGTCATGTGGCCTACAGCGACATGTATGTTGCTAGGTTCATCACCATCGGAGTAGCGCAGCGGAAGCGTGGTGGGCCCATAACCCACAGGTCCCAGGATTCTCCTATTGTTTCTCCTTTCCTACATTTTTGTTTGTTTCCCTCTATCCCTTGCATTCATCCTCATCCGTTGACTCATTTGCTTGGTCTAACTTTTCCTTGTCCATTCTTTCTTTGATTCCAACTCTATCTATTTCTTCATCTCTTTGCTTACTATCTTATAAGTCTTGTGTTGTTTCTTCTTCATTTTGATATCAGTTTCTTCTTCTTGCATTCCATTTGACCACATTGTTATATATCTCCCTTCTTTTTCTGGTGTTGCCACTGCTTTGTTCTTTTCCCTTTAACTCTCTGTTTTGTTACCCCAAACTTGTTTTGCCTTGTCCTATGTACCGCCTAAACAAATTTTGAGGACAAAATTTTGTTGTAAGGTGGGTAGGATTTGTAACCCATATTCCCGCAAATACGTATTTTCTGAGTATTTTTCTGTATTTCGAGATTTATAAAATTATTATCGTCAAATTCGTTTCGAGTTCTTAGTTAAAACATTTTCTAAACAATAATTATGACTATTTCAAATAAACTTTGTTCCTATTTTTACTTGATCAACTATTTACATTTTAACTCAAATCAAGAATGATTATTACTGATTGGACTATTTCAACAAATTCATATTTTTATACATATGACACTACTCTGATAATTCCTATTGTTATTGTTAGTATTTTTATTCTTATTGTAATTACTAATATTAATTTTTTCTTATTAGTATTATTATTTTACTATTTTTATTGTTGGTATGATTATTTATTGTGATTAGAACAAATCAATCCCTTCTTATTTGATAATTGTGTTAATAATTGTCTCAAATAATTTATGTGATAAAAATTATATTTTATTAGATATCCCATTTCTCGTATTCGGATTTGTATTTATCAATTGTATTATATGCACTGCATTTTATTCTATTGGATCCATACCCATACCCATACCCAATACCCAATATCCTACTTTTCCCCTATATATATACTAATCTAATTTACTAAATCCCTAATCCTATTTCCTAAACCTAGCCATCATCCCTTAACCCTAACCCCTGTTTACTGTGAAGCCCTCTTTCCTGTTCATCCCCGCCTCTCTGTTTCCATCTCCAGTCAAAGCCACCCAATCCCCATCGCCATTACCCAGTCGTCAGCTCCGCAACCCATCAACCCACCATCGCCTTCCCCTCGTCAACCTCGTCACCATCGCCCTCTGATCATCTCCCTGTCCTCGCCCAAGAATCCACCGCAACCCATCAACTCAACCCATTACCATTAACCCATTACTTTGCCGTCTCGTCATCGCCACTGCCTTCCTATGCTCCGACCCACTCCGCTCACCTCGTAACCTCCGCAGAACCGCCTCTCGCTCGTCTCTTCCTCTCACCTGTTTTTGAACCCAAAAATAGAGCTCTTGGTCGAAGCCATCGCAGCCGGCGTTGCGTCGCTTCTCGACCAGTCGCCGCCGCTCGTCGCCGCCGCCAGTAATCCCAAACACCTAGCCGCCATTCACCGCAGTGCTGTGCCGTCACCGAGGTTCGTGCCCCTTCTCTCTCTCTCTCGGCCGAAGGTTGAAGGAGATTGCTGATTGGTTGATTTTGCCGTTCTATGTTTTGGCACACCGGATCCGAAGTGCTGTTTGGTGTTCAGCAGAAGGGAAGTGGTTGGTTCCCGTGTTTGCTATTCTGTTGGAGTGGATCTGGGTCTGGCGTTTGCTGTTTTGGGCCGATCCAGTATGGGGATTTTTGGAGTTGCTGTTGGATTCCTTCGCACGCATTTCGCACGTGCTGTTGGTATTTTTGCCCGAGATTCTGATCCCGTTATTCTTATTATTTGAATCTGCAAAATAACAGGTAAGTCTCTTCTTGAATCCTTTTTATTGTTTGTGTTCAAGATTATTTGATCTCCTCCAAGTGGATCCGTCCATTTTGTTATCAAACTACCTTTGACAATTCCGTTAAGTTTATTGAGGGTTTACACGAGCTAACCCGATATACTCTTAACATCGTGATATCTCTTTGATCTAAAACCTAGTCCCCATTGTTTCATGCATATACACTTTAATGCCCTGATTTTTCATTTAATGAAAAATTATTTATTTTGCACATAGTGTGCACGTGCAATATTTTGGTTAATATTTTCATCAAGATGAGTAAAGATATTTTAATATGTGCTTTTAATTATTTTATACAAAAGCCTTATTTTAATTAGATACAAAGTATTTTTCTTTAAGCCTAAAATGTAATTTATTTATTTTATTTTAAAATAACTATTTTGGCCGATAAACTAAAGCCCATGGATTCATCTATTTTTATACAACTTGTCATGTAGAATACAATTTAAAGGCTATTTTATTTTTATACAAAAAATTAATGTACAATTTTTGGGCCTAGTTGCATGCACGTGCACTACACGTACACGTGCAATATGCACTTTTTCAAAGCATGGCCGGTTGCATTCTTTGGAGGGAAACTCAAATTTTGGATGGGGATCATGGTGTGGTGGTTACTCATCATGGGTAGTTTGTGTAACTTCTCATTAAATCTCCACCATTTGTTCCTAACTCCTACTTTAATCCTAGCCATCTATTTCCCTTGATTTTTAGTATAAATACCCCCTCCCATGGCTAGTATTTTTGTGCAAATAAACTCTTCCAAACCTATAGTTCTATTACTTTATCTAGTAGTGATTTTTGTGAGATAAAAGATTGAGTTGTGTGTGGGAGTGGTGCTTGCAACTACAAAAGGAGAAGAGGTCGGCATTCAAAAGGAAGGAGCTCTCGGTTTTGGTGCTTTTGGAGGCTCGAGTGCGGCATTCAAGGAGGAGGAGCGTCTCGTTGCAAGGACATTCGTCTAGGAGTTTGCTAATTGTTCTTTTCTTCAACAAGGTGGGTAAATTTTCCTATTTCTAACATATAAATGCATGCTAGATTTAATTATCAAAATAATGCATGAAAATGACTAATAAGAATGCACATTTTAATTGAAAGGATGATCTCTAATTGATTAACTTATTGATATGCAAGTTATGTGTGTTGTTATTAGTAAAATTTAAGTTGTGTGCAATATGAATGTGGCTATAAATTATGTGAAGGAACATTTGTTAGTAGCATGAAAAATTATGTGCAAAAG
The DNA here is from genome assembly GCA_017893485.1 of Hemerocallis citrina. Taxonomy (NCBI): domain Eukaryota; kingdom Viridiplantae; phylum Streptophyta; class Magnoliopsida; order Asparagales; family Asphodelaceae; genus Hemerocallis; species Hemerocallis citrina. Next base: position 258,843 of record JACEHZ010000673.1, on the reverse strand, counting down.
TTAGTACATCGATTGTGTCACTTTTTGTGCTAAATTGGAAACCTTGTATGGCGTGGTAGCGAATAAATTAAGAGGAATTCTTATGTTTGGAAAATAAATAAGAGTAGAGAATTATTATAGAGATTGATGAAATTATAATGTCAAAAAAAAATTGTATTAGTAGTATGTCACATTATCCAAATTGTATGGTAGAAATGTGTCAATTATGGAGAAAATTATGTCTAATTATTTAAGAAATTATTTTCATATACTGGAATAAAATTCATGATGGAAAATGATTAATTCGGATTTTTCAGTATATTAGTAAGAACAGTGTGATATGCAACTTTGTTGAACGTCGAAATGTTCTAAATAACAGAGAGTATGGGTTAAATAAAATTGGAATTATACTAGTGACAACCTGAGCCCGTAGCTCAAGTGGGTATAGTGCGCGGTTGGGTTCAATGTGGTGACCGGTTCGAATCCTTGCGGCACTATATTGTTTCATGTAATTTTTTTAAAAACAAGAATCAGCGATCGAGAGCCTTGAATACCCTCGGCTTTCCCTTTTACCGCTTAGCACATGCGGCCTAGTGGCTTGTGCGGTTGGCTGTGTTCTCTGGGGTGCTGGGTTCGAATCTTGCCCTCGGCAAGATTGGAAAATTGATTTTTTTGGGGTTTTTAATTGTCGAAAAATTATGAGAAAAATATGACTATTCTTCTAAAAATATATGGGATTTTATAAAAATAATTTGGGAATTATTTGCATGAAATAGACTATGATTTGAGAATAAAATGCATAAATAGAACTATGGTTCTATATGTATACTTTGTGAAAATTATACCTTGCAAAAAGAGTTTGAAATGAAGAATTAGAAGATTATTGTAGTAAAGAAAGGAATTTTATTATGTGATGGATGTGAATTGTTCTCATTTGAAATTAGTGTGAAAAATGTGAAATGTGAATATTCGTTAGTGATGCGAATTTCAAAGTGAAAGTGATAATTGATAAAGCATGTGAAATTTATGTATAGTCATGGACTATTTGAACAATTTAGAAATCATGATTGGAAAAGAGAAATGCTATTTGAGTATGATAACTCAACATATGAATTTATGAGTTGGAAATGCTCAAATTAGAAATTGTGAATTGAAAACTGAAACCAAAAAGTGTAGCTAAGTCTCCCCCGGCATTTGGAAATGAAAATTGAAAAGAAGGACCAAGGTTGGTCATATTGAAATGAATGAATAAGTCCGGTTTAGTGGAGAGGCTAACTCTAGAGCTTCGATTCTTGTTCATGATTTTAATAAAAACTAAGGATTAGTACATAGTGGAGATGTGATGAAAGTAGGAGAAAAACATGAGTTGAGGGCCATCGGATTGGCGGCGGAGAGTATTTCACAGGTTCTTCACTTCGTGACATGACGTGGATACTACTCCAGAGTACCGTCCCGGTGGTGATGCTTGTGGAATGTTTGGTGACTGCATGAGGATCTGTGCCATGAAGGAGGCTGAATTGCCACAGGTTCTTCACGATGAGTCGTGACATGACGTGGGATTCCCCTCCAGGTTTTCTGTACACGTGCTTGCACTCATATATCATCTAGGATACCTACCGTAATTACAGTAGTAGGTTAAGTCATGGCGAGGGATTGAACCCTACAAAGATGAAGAACGATTAAGAGGCTTGCCCTCGGACCTATGTAGTTTGGGATGCATAGAATCCGAACAAGTGCGCATTAGTGTCATCTAATATAAATAATTGCATTAAGGACTAAGTGCACAATCACAACACGATATCAATAGGGTAGTCCCTTTAGTTTGAAATGTGACAAGTTTGTGTTTGCTAAGTATGGAAAATAAGTTATACTATTTCTGGCATAGAGAGGATGGCCGTGTATAATGATCGTCGGTTGAATAAACTGACATACCCACAGTCTTATATGCACGTAAATGGCTTGATAAAGATTAAGTGATAATTTCAAAGTGAAAGTGATAATTGATAAAGCATGTGAAATTTATGTATAGTCATGGACTATTTGAACAATTTAGAAATCATGATTGGAAAAGAGAAATGCTATTTGAGTATGATAACTCAACATATGAATTTATGAGTTGGAAATGCTCAAATTAGAAATTGTGAATTGAAAACTGAAACCAAAAAGTGTAGCTAAGTCTCCCCCGGCATTTGGAAATGAAAATTGAAAAGAAGGACCAAGGTTGGTCATATTGAAATGAATGAATAAGTCCGGTTTAGTGGAGAGGCTAACTCTAGAGCTTCGATTCTTGTTCATGATTTTAATAAAAACTAAGGATTAGTACATAGTGGAGATGTGATGAAAGTAGGAGAAAAACATGAGTTGAGGGCCATCGGATTGGCGGCGGAGAGTATTTCACAGGTTCTTCACTTCGTGACATGACGTGGATACTACTCCAGAGTACCGTCCCGGTGGTGATGCTTGTGGAATGTTTGGTGACTGCATGAGGATCTGTGCCATGAAGGAGGCTGAATTGCCACAGGTTCTTCACGATGAGTCGTGACATGACGTGGGATTCCCCTCCAGGTTTTCTGTACACGTGCTTGCACTCATATATCATCTAGGATACCTACCGTAATTACAGTAGTAGGTTAAGTCATGGCGAGGGATTGAACCCTACAAAGATGAAGAACGATTAAGAGGCTTGCCCTCGGACCTATGTAGTTTGGGATGCATAGAATCCGAACAAGTGCGCATTAGTGTCATCTAATATAAATAATTGCATTAAGGACTAAGTGCACAATCACAACACGATATCAATAGGGTAGTCCCTTTAGTTTGAAATGTGACAAGTTTGTGTTTGCTAAGTATGGAAAATAAGTTATACTATTTCTGGCATAGAGAGGATGGCCGTGTATAATGATCGTCGGTTGAATAAACTGACATACCCACAGTCTTATATGCACGTAAATGGCTTGATAAAGATTAAAGAGGAACAACTGCTTAAAGATTACTCCATGTTGTTGTATATTTATTTTCATTGTTATAAAATTTTACTTCCGCTGTGCAATGTAAAGTATAATATTGATGTAAACTCTGATGTAAAGAGAAAAGTTTAAATTTCCTTGTAAAATTGTACTAAAGGAAGTGAAAAGATCCTGTAGAACATCTCGAATTCAGAGTATTTGGGATTCGGGGCGTTACAGAGTGGTATCAGAGCCACGCTTTCCACACTTGTACAAATTTATAAGGAACGACACCCTAGATGTGGACATTAGAGTGTGTGTTTGAGTCTAGAAATTTAAATGTAAGTGACTTACATTTGTGTTGCTCTATAACTTATGCTTCTTCCTTCTATCTCTAAGATGGCAGATCACTTCGACCCTGCTGGAGACGACGACTGGCATATCATTGAGGAAGAGTACTTTCCTGGACAGGCAGATTCCAAGGACGAGTACTATCCAGGGCAAGCAGATTCTGACGGAGAAGAATGGCCTGAATCCCGAGAGATCACCCCACCTCCGGATTCATCTGATGACTCTTCTTCTGACGAAGAAGAAGAACCAGTTCCAAATAGTCTTGTGACTTCTCTTCAGAGGCAGGTAGAGACACTGCGAGAGAGAGTCGGATTATTGGAGGCTCAGCTAGCTAAGCGAAAGGATGACTATGCTGTTCTCAGTCATCGGATATGGGAACTCGAGAAGAGGAGGAATTTGACCGATGTGCTGAAGGATGAAGTTGACGAACTACGGGGAGAACTTCGAGAAGCGAAGAGGAACCGTAGGAGTTAGACTGTTATAGCTTCTACTATCTTTCATTCTGATGTCAAGAAATGTTTTTCAATTCGAATGTATAAAGTTTGGAATTCAATGAAATGCAAGTTGATTTAAAATTCTTGTCTTATACTTCGAATTTAATGGGTCTTTTGCATCAGAATATGGCTAGAAGAGGAGCTAGAAATGGTGAAGGGTTGGATCTGGAAACGGAACTTGCGAGGGTCTATCAGACGCTCAACGCCGTGGCTATGAATCAGAACCAAGGAAGGGGGCCTGCGAATCCGGTGCCCGAAGTGATTAAACTAGTAGAATCGTTCAAACGAATGAAACCACCTGTATTCGAGGGGAAGTCAGATCCTGATGCGGCTGACAACTGGATTCGTCAAGTGGAAACGATCTTTGAAGTGTTGGAGACCCCTGAAGGCAGTAAGGTGAAGTTGGCGACTCTACAATTTGAGAAGGACGCGGCTGTGTGGTGGCAGTCGATGAAGAGGACAATGGGAGGCATAGTGCTTGGCTGGGAGGAATTTCTGGAAGAATTCTGCAGTCACTATTTCCCCTCCGATGTTCAAGAGAAGAAGGCTATCGAATTTCTATCACTACAGCAAGGTAGCATGTCAGTGAGAGAGTACGAGACCAAGTTTACTCAGCTCTCTAGATATGCTCCGGAACTAGTGATGGATGAGGCTAAGAAGGCTCGTAAGTTCGAGCATGGATTGAGGCCGAGCTTGAGGTCCCGAATGATACCTCTTGGTATCAGGAGATTCGACAAGTTGGTCAAGAGGGAAGCAGCGACGGAAGCAGACATGGAGCAGTTTCATGTTGTTCAGAACCGGAGGAACAACTGGCAGTCTGGAAAGAGGCCTGCACATTCTGGGAGTTTCAAGGGGCAACCATCTGCACAAAGGTTCAAACCGACAGAGGCGAACGCTATTAGTGTGGCTGGGGGACCTGGGAACAATGTGGTGAGACCTCTTGCGGTGACTTGCTTCAACTGTGGTGAAACAGGACATTACCGATCTCAATATCTCAAACCACGGAATGGTGATCGCAATGTATCAACTCAGCAAAATGGGAAGAGACCGTACCAACCAGGGCGAGTATTTGCCTTGACAGAAGCTGATGCTGATGAAGTAGATCATGTCATCACTGGTACGAGGGCTGATGTTTAGTGGTTTTTGTCATTTCTTTTTCCCGCTATTAAGTGAACTTTTACGTAATGAGTGTGTATTATGTAATAGGAGAACTTTATCTCAATGGAATGAAAGCTGTTGTGTTGTTCGATATTGGATCCTCTCATACTTTTGTGTCTCCTAAATTTGCTAAAGTGTTGGGAGTTGAACCGAAGATTTTTCCAGGCAAGATCTTGGCAGTAGCTACTCCATCAGGGGAAACTTTAACCACTGATCGGTATTATGCTGATTGCGAGATTGTAATTGGAGATCGAATCTTTGGCATTGATCTGATCGAGCTGACTATCTTGGGAGTCGATGTTATCATTGGCATTGATTGGATGTCGGTGTACAGTGCAAACATCGAGTGCAAGACCAAGACGGTAACAGTGAAGGCTCCAGGTGGACCTGAAGTCACTTTCCAAGGAAAGAAGAAGTGTTCTAAGCTGGTGGCAACTATCCGCAAGGAAGAGACTCCTGTGGAAGTGCAAGGAATTCCTGTGGTTCGGGACTATCCGACTGTGTTCTTGGATGATTTTCTTGGGTTACCCCCACATCGTGATGCAGAGTTCAGCATCACTGTTCAACCGGGAAGAGCACCCATTTCTAAGGCACCGTATAGGATGGCTCCAGTGGAACAGGATGAGGTGAAACAGCAGATTGAGGAACTGTTGGAGAAAGGCTTTATTCAACCTAGTGCGTCACCTTGGGGAGCACCAGTGCTTTTGGTAAAGAAGAAGGATGGATCGATGAGAATGTGTATCGATTACCGAGAGCTGAATAAAGTCACTGTTCAGAATAAGTATCCTATTCCTCGAATTCATAATTTGTTCGATCGTCTACAAGGAGCAGCTGTATTCTCCAAAATAGATCTTCGATCAGGATATCACCAAGTTCGAGTGAAAACTGAAGATGTGCACAAAACTGCATTTAGAACTCGACATGGGCATTACAAATTCTTAGTTATGCCATTTGGAGTGACGAATGCACCCGCAATCTTCATGAATTTGATGAACAGAGTTCTGAGGCCGTTCATTGATTCTTTCGTCGTAGTGTTTATCGACGATATTCTCGTGTATTCCAAGTCAGAGGAGGAGCACACCGAGCATCTGGGAGCAATTTTGAAGAAGCTGGAAGAGCAGAAGTTGTATGCCAAGTTATCCAAGTGTGATTTCTGGAAATCTAAAGTGACATTCCTAGGTCACATCTTTTCTAAGGAGGGAGTGGCAACTGACCCTCAGAAGATAGAGGCAGTGAGAGATTGGGCTAGGCCTACTACAGTGAAGGAAGTCAGAAGTTTTCTTGGAATGACTGGATACTACAGGAGATTCATTCAAGGTTATGCTCAGATAGCTGTACCGCTTACTGGACTGACCAAGAAGAATGTGAGCTTCAAGTGGACCGAGCAATGTGAGGCGAGCTTTCAGGAGTTGAAAGAGAAGCTGACTACTGCACCTATTTTGGCTTTGCCTAGGGCAGGTGTTGAGTATGATGTCTATAGCGATGCTTCACATCGTGGGCTTGGTTGTGTCTTAATGCAAGAGGGAAGAGTAATCGCTTATGGGTCTAGGCAACTACGACAGCATGAGAAGAATTACCCGACTCATGATCTGGAGTTGGCTGCGATTATCTTTTCTCTGAAGCAATGGAGGCACTACGTGTACGGTGAGAAGTTGAACATGTACACGGACCACAAGAGCTTGAAGTACATATATCAGCAGAGGGATCTGAATTTAAGGCAGCGGAGATGGTTGGAAGTGCTTGAGGACATGCGACCTGAGATCAAGTATCATCTTGGGAAAGCTAATGTTGTTGCTGATGCACTTAGTCGCAAGAGCAGCTTAGCCAGTTTGATTATAACTCAGAAGCATCTGATTGAGGAATTGGATCGAGCAGGTATTGAAGTTGTCTTGCAAGGATTGGGAGCATCTTTGGCTCAGTTAAGGCTTCAGCCTACTTTGAATGCAAGGATCATTGCAAGTCAGGAGGTTGATGCTGATATTTTGGAGATGAAGGAGCAGGTTGGTGCTGGCAGGTTGCCCAGATTTCAAATCAGGGATGGAGTGCTGTGGTTCAGAGATAGACTGTGTGTTCCAAATCAGGCGGACCTGAAAGAGAGTATTCTTCAGGAGGCGCATGCTACTCTTTTGTCGGTACATCCTGGGAGTACTAAGATGTACAAAGACATCAAACAGCATTTCTGGTGGTCAGGTTTGAAGCGGGATGTGGCTGAATTTGTGACGAAGTGTGAGGTTTGTTAGCAATTCAAAGCCGAAAATCAGAGACCCGAAGGTCTATTACAGCCGTTACCTATTCCGGAATGGAAGTGGGATAACATCAGTATGGATTTCATTACGGGATTGCCTAAGAGTCCTAAAGGTAATGAGGCGATTTGGGTCATAGTCGATCGACTGACCAAGTCTGCTCACTTTTTGGCGATGAAACTCACGGCTTCGATGGACAAGTTGGCTGAGTTGTATGTTGGCGAGATCGTCCGGCTTCATGGTGTTCCGTCAACTATTGTGTCTGATCGAGATGCACGGTTTACTTCGCATTTCTGGAGGAGTCTTCAGACAGCCTTGGGTACCAAGACGGATTTCAGCACTGCTTTTCATCCGCAAACCGATGGGCAGACCGAGAGAGTCAACCGTATTCTTGAGGATATGCTTCGGTGTTGTATACTAGACTTTGGAGGCAGTTGGGAAAGGCATTTACCTTTGGTAGAGTTTGCCTACAACAATAGTTTTCAGGCTAGCATCGGGATGGCGCCGTACGAAGCTTTGTATGGCAGGAAGTGCAGGACGCCTGTTTGTTGGTTTGAAGTTGGGGAGCGTCAGTTGTTTGGTCCTGAGTTTGTGCAGCAAACCTCTGAGAAGATTGTTCTGATCAGGAAAAGGTTGGTAGAAGCTCAGAGTAGGCAGAAAAGCTATGCAGACAACCGGAGAAGGGACCTTGAGTTTGAGGTTGGTGACTTCGTCTTTCTGAAAGTATCGCCCAGTAAAGGTGTGGTTCAATTTGGCAAAGGCGGGAAATTAGTCCCGAGGTTTATAGGCCCGTACAAGATATTGAAAGGGATCGGGAAAACTGCTTACCGGCTTGAATTACCGGAAGAGTTATCTCAGGTGCACAATGTCTTTCATGTGTCTATGCTGAGAGATTATATTCCAGACCCGAGTCATCATTTGCCTGAAGTGCCGGAAGGTTTGCAGTTGGATCTGAATTACATCGAGTCTCCTGTCGAGATTGTTGATCGTCGAGAGAAAGTCTTGAGGAATAAGACGATACCGATGGTCAAGGTAGTCTGGAGAGACCATTTGGTCGAAGAGGCTACTTGGGAGTCCGAGGAGAGGATGTTGAAGGACTATCCTGAGCTTTTTGTTTGATTGTATCTTTAGATCTTTTTGGTGTTGTGTTGTATTTTGTTTCTCACTCTTGACTGTAGTTTCGGGGACGGAACTATTCTAAGGAGTGAGTGTTGTAATGCCCTGATTTTTCATTTAATGAAAAATTATTTATTTTGCACGTAGTGTGCACGTGCAATATTTTGGTTAATATTTTCATCAAGATGAGTAAAGATATTTTAATATGTGCTTTTAATTATTTTATACAAAAGCCTTATTTTAATTAGATACAAAGCCTTTTTCTTTAAGCCCAAAATGTAATTTATTTATTTTATTTTAAAATAACTATTTTGGCCGATAAACTAAAGCCCATGGATTCATCTATTTTTATACAACTTGTCATGTAGAATACAATTTAAAGGCTATTTTATTTTTATACAAAAAATTAATGTACAATTTTTGGGCCTAGTTGCATGCACGTGCACTACACGTACACGTGCAATATGCACTTTTTCCAAGCATGGCCGGTTGCATTCTTTGGAGGGAAACTCAAATTTTGGATGGGGATCATGGTGTGGTGGTTACTCATCATGGGTAGTTTGTGTAACTCCTCATTAAATCTCCACCATTTGTTCCTAACTCCTACTTTAATCCTAGCCATCTATTTCCCTTGATTTTTAGTATAAATACCCCCTCCCATGGCTAGTATTTTTGTGCAAATAAACTCTTCCAAACCTATAGTTCTATTACTTTATCTAGTAGTGATTTTTGTGAGATAAAAGATTGAGTTGTGTGTGGGAGTGGTGCTTGCAACTACAAAAGGAGAAGAGGTCGGCATTCAAAAGGAAGGAGCTCTCGGTTTTGGTGCTTTTGGAGGCTCGAGTGCGGCATTCAAGGAGGAGGAGCGTCTCGTTGCAAGGACATTCATCTAGGAGTTTGCTAATTGTTCTTTTCTTCAACAAGGTGGGTAAATTTTCCTATTTCTAACATATGAATGCATGCTAGATTTAATTATCAAAATAATGCATGAAAATGACTAATAAGAATGCACATTTTAATTGAAAGGATGATCTCTAATTGATTAACTTATTGATATGCAAGTTATGTGTGTTGTTATTAGTAAAATTTAAGTTGTGTGCAATATGAATGTGGCTATAAATTATGTGAAGGAACATTTGTTAGTAGCATGAAAAATTATGTGCAAAAGTTAGTACATCGATTGTGTCACTTTTTGTGCTAAATTGGAAACCTTGTATGGCGTGGTAGCGAATAAATTAAGAGGAATTCTTATGTTTGGAAAATAAATAAGAGTAGAGAATTATTATAGAGATTGATGAAATTATAATGTCAAAAAAAAATTGTATTAGTAGTATGTCACATTAACCAAATTGTATGGTAGAAATGTGTCAATTATGGAGAAAATTATGTCTAATTATTTAAGAAATTATTTTCATATACTGGAATAAAATTCATGATGGAAAATGATTAATTCGGATTTTTCAGTATATTAGTAAGAACAATGTGATATGCAACTTTGTTGAACGTCGAAATGTTCTAAATAACAGAGAGTATGGGTTAAATAAAATTAGAATTATACTAGTGACAACCTGAGCCCGTAGCTCAAGTGGGTATAGTGCGCGGTTGGGTTCAATGTGGTGACCGGTTCGAATCCTTGCGGCACTATATTGTTTCATGTAATTTTTTTAAAAACAAGAATCAGCGATCGAGAGCCTTGAATACCCTCGGCTTTCCCTTTATACCGCTTAGCACATGCGGCCTAGTGGCTTGTGCGGTTGGCTGTGTTCTCTGGGGTGCTGGGTTCGAATCTTGCCCTCGGCAAGATTGGAAAATTGATTTTTTTGGGGTTTTTAATTGTCGAAAAATTATGAGAAAAATATGACTATTCTTCTAAAAATATATGGGACTTTATAAAAATAATTTGGGAATTATTTGCATGAAATAGACTATGATTTGAGAATAAAATGCATAAATAGAACTATGGTTCTATATGTATACTTTGTGAAAATTATACCTTGCAAAAAGAGTTTGAAATGAAGAATTAGAAGATTATTGTAGTAAAGAAAGGAATTTTATTATGTGATGGATGTGAATTGTTCTCATTTGAAATTAGTGTGAAAAATGTGAAATGTGAATATTCGTTAGTGATGCGAATTTCAAAGTGAAAGTGATAATTGATAAAGCATGTGAAATTTATGTATAGTCATGGACTATTTGAACAATTTAGAAATCATGATTGGAAAAGAGAAATGCTATTTGAGTATGATAACTCAACATATGAATTTATGAGTTGGAAATGCTCAAATTAGAAATTGTGAATTGAAAACTGAAACCAAAAAGTGTAGCTAAGTCTCCCCCGGCATTTGGAAATGAAAATTGAAAAGAAGGACCAAGGTTGGTCATATTGAAATGAATGAATAAGTCCGGTTTAGTGGAGAGGCTAACTCTAGAGCTTCGATTCTTGTTCATGATTTTAATAAAAACTAAGGATTAGTACATAGTGGAGACGTGATGAAAGTAGGAGAAAAACATGAGTTGAGGGCCATCGGATTGGCGGCGGAGAGTATTTCACAGGTTCTTCACGATGAGTCGTGACATGACGTGGATACTACTCCAGAGTACCGTCCCGGTGGTGACGCTTGTGGGATGTTTGGTGACTGCATGAGGATCTGTGCCATGAAGGAGGCTGAATTGCCACAGGTTCTTCACGATGAGTCGTGACATGACGTGGGATTCCCCTCCAGGTTTTCTGTACACGTGCTTGCACTCATATATCATCTAGGATACCTACCGTAATTACAGTAGTAGATTAAGTCATGGCGAGGGATTGAACCCTACAAAGATGAAGAACGATTAAGAGGCTTGCCCTCGGACCTATGTAGTATGGGATGCATAGAATGCGAACAAGTGCGCATTAGTGTCATCTAATATAAATAATTGCATTAAGGACTAAATGCACAATCACAACACGACATCAATAGGGTAGTCCCTTTAGTTTGAAATGTGACAAGTTTGTGTTTGCTAAGTATGGAAAATAAGTTATACTATTTCCGGCATAGAGATGATGGCCGTGTATAATGATCGTCGGTTGAATAAACTGACGTACCCACAGTTTTATATGCAGGTAAATGGCTTGATAAAGATTAAAGAGGAACAACTGCTTAAATATTACTCCATGTTGTTGTATATTTATTTTCACTGTTGTAAAATTTTACTTCCGCTGTGCAATGTAAAGTGTAATATTGATGTGAACTCTGATGTAAAGAGAAAAGTTTAAATTTCCTTGTAAAATTGTACTAAAGGAAGTGAAAAGATCCTGTAGAACATCTCGAATTCAGTGTATTTGGGATTCGGGGCGTTACATACACATTTAAATAACTAGATTCATGCATAGAACTGCTTGATAAATTGAACATGTTAAATTGAATGTACTGGATCGGAATTGATTGATGTATTGACACCATGACTGTGATAATTGTATCTTAAACATTAGAAATTGCATGTTGACACCTAGGATTCACTTGATTACTAATTTGCATGCTATATGTGATCATATGATTTATTTATTTGCCTATTCATGTTAAGACAATTTCTAGTTTGTTGTATGTTTCACTTTGAATCAGATTTTTAGCCATGCTAATGACATAATTTGAAATAACTTGCTGTACATAAAATGTAGCCCTTGATGTATAGATTATTTTTTCCTGATCTGGATTTAAATTCCACTTTGTCATTTGTTAGTTATCATCACTTTATTGCAACTGTGTTAGTAATTTCAAACTCATAATTTCATGCGTACCCTGCTGTGCTATATTTTATTTGACCCTATTAATAGTACAAGAAAAATCTGAAATAATTTAGGCTGGACCTAGAAATGTATATCTACTTTCCTGAATTTTTGTAGATTTGATTAATGAGTTCTCTGACCTGAAATAAATAGTTGAATACAACCTACTGCATGCTGCCTGAATATAAAACCTGAATAGAATAGAGGTTTCACCATAGTTCCTATATCTTTTATATGGCTTAATTATACTCGTTGGAACCGTGTGGAAGTCTACTTACTAGACCTTCCGGCGGATTCAGGTTTTCTATTTTATAGTGGCTGTAATCCATATTTTAGTACAGCAAGGTCATGCTGTCCTGATCATGTGATGTGTGTGTGTAAATGACTTGTTTGCTTCTTGATTTATCTGTATCGGATAGAATTAGTCACACTTAGTATTATACAACATTGACACCCTCTTGCATGCTCACATAAGATGAAAATAAACTAATAAAAAGCCGGGGTATCATGGATTTGACTTGGTAGTGAACAATCGGAGACTGTATTCAGTAGGGGTCCCGTGCCAACTAAATCCTGAATAACCTGAAAATCTCAAAAATCCCGAACAATCTGAAAATCTCGAAAAATCCAGAAAATCCTGAAAATCCCGCAAATTACCGACCACTGGGCCGAGTACACGAATCCGTGAATTCATCATCAGTCTAAAACGTTCACTATGTGTTTGCACCGAACCTGTGGAATGGAACGCAGTAGTACGTGCACTAGATAGGCTAATAAAATACTTAATAACCTGCATTTCCTGCTTGATCCTGACATCACTCATTACATGCGTGATTTACTGTAGACCTTTGATATTTTGCCTGCCTTTGCTTTGTTCCTTGTCTTTGACCATGTCCTTATTCTTTGATATTCATGCTTTCCTTTATCCTTTGTTTTCTCTACTTGCTGCCTACGACTTGCTCTAAGGGCACTGTTTTTCTTCTTTTAGATCCAGTATTAACAGGTACCGAAGGAGCAGTACAAGAAGGACTTGATGAGCAAACTCCCCGAAGATTGGAGCTGGACTAGTAGACTACTTAGCTATCTTTTTTATTTGCTTATTGTATTTCTTTTTATCATATTTTGTATTCTTGGGCTTTATGATCCGAAGTTTGTTTTTATCCCAGATATGGGATTATTGTTTAGTGAATTTATTTCATGATTATCTTCGAGTTTATTCAATGTTTATGTGATTATATTCTTTGCCTGCGTGATTGTTTCTCTTGTATATTGTTGAGTTAGACTGGTACAGCTTATGGATGATGCATAATCATTCACTGGGCCTACGTTACGTGCTCGTATTTTCGTATTTTGGGAAGCGGAGCGTGACAATTATCTTTCTCATGTTGCTATTTTGGTGCCAATTAGTGGTTCACATCCATACATCATGGTCAATTCTTTCCATTTTATAGTTCTGATGTGATCCAATCTCTGTTTTGGATGTAAGGTCATCTACATTAATCTATGCTATTAGTATAATGGAATAGATTATAAGGTAAAGATCAAATAAGCCTTTTCCATCTTCTTAATTATAAACATTACTCAAAAATCTGTAGTTCCATCAAGTTTAGTCTGTAAGCTGAGATTAATTTTATTCATGTATGTATGATTCTCACATCAGGTTGTCTTCATTAGTAGTGTACAAAAATACGGGTGTAGAATTTATGAACCTTCTGTGTTTAATATCCTAATATTTATATGTGCAAATTATTTTACTCTGTGCAAATTACACAGAGTAAGACCCGAATCAGATAACAACGAGGATACACTTAATGCGGATGTTGTTGCTAGGGTCAATCGGGCTTACCATTTTCAAGGTCAGTTATTCTTAGAAATTTGATGCCTAGCTTGGGCTCAGATGGTATTTGTTAATTATTTTGCCTTACTTGCAAATTGCCACAGACATACAATAACGCATATACATAATATAAACAGACCCACACATTAGCCACATTTAATTATTTGGCCTTAGTTGCAAATATCTACAGACATACAATAATGCATATACATTATATGCAAGATACCGAGATCAACTCAAGAATATGATGTTGCTATGGCATGTTAAGTTTTGGTCGTTAAACTGTGTGGTAGTTATATTAGCTCTGCGAGATTTGTAATTATGTGTTCTTCAGTTCCTAGGGAATGGTTCTGCTTACCAAAACAAAGATTAATTATTTCCTTAAGTTGGCAAAAATATTGACTTACTGATCAGTGGGGCAATGTATTGCAGATTTCTTTAAATAGAGAAAGATGCAAATTAAATACCTGTGCAATAAAATTCAATCTTGAAAATGAATTAAAGTAACAGTGTCAACATCATTTCTTAGGATGAAAATGAATACGCTTTTCTGTTTCATAGGTTCACGTTTGACAAATTTTGTGTGTATTCTTAGACAAGGTCTCAGAATAGCACCCGCTGAAGCTTCAGCTACTGGTTACATGGTAGTCTTTAGCATACCTTTCTGTCCTTTTATTTTTGTATGAGAGATTAGTGGAGTTATTTTCTCACTTTCTGATTCTGTTTGGTCATTTGGCAAAGGAGTTTACTTCGCCGACTTAGTGAGCAAGAGTGCACAATTTCTTTTTTGTTGACAGAAATGATCATGTAGGCTCATGCTCCTTAGTAAGGTTGCTTTGGGGGAGATTTATGAACTCAAGAAAGACACTGTGAGTATCATAAACTCATGCCAATATCTGTACCTCATTACTGAAAATGTATTGTAAGTTCTTATATGTCTTGAAGTGTTCACTCCTGCAAGTAGTTTGAGACAAAGTATCTATTCGATTTCACTTGTGATTATGTTGTTCCTCAAGTTGTTCGGGATGTACATGTGTTTTATTGAGTATAAAGTGGTTAATTTTGTTTTTAGCAGTAGGTGCGAACATTCAAAGATAGTGGGAGATTTCCAATTATATTAAGGGAATTCATACTCTTTCATTACATCAGGTATGTTACATGTGTTCTAATCTCATATTATACTTTCTTTTGAATTAATCCCTCTAGTTATTTATCTCAATATGTAATGTTTCATTAAATTTTTTCTACATTGTGTTTGATTACATACTTATTATTCATATTTAAATAATTGTCCAGAACTACACTTACTAATGTAGGATGCAAAAAAAAATTATTTTGTCTTTCCAACTTAATAAGGTAATTTCTGCATGTGCACGACGTCGAAGATTTGAAATATTGCAACTAAAAAGGCATCGTCCAATGAGGGCACTGCTGAGTTCATATCCACATAAAATTGCACGTTCGATAAGAATTTTAAAGTTAAGACAAAAACGCTTGCAAAGTACTATGGCAAATGATTTGCTTACCCGTACATCTAAAAGGAGGGTGACCTTCAACCTAAACACTTTAGATCAACACTCTGAGTTAATTAGAAACGTCCATCAACAAAACATGTCAACAGTGAGTGATGCAGCAAATGAGAGCCATGAAAGAAATTCAGCGACGTACAATGCTTGGTGTGTTGGTCAATCATCAACAGTGGGTAGACCATCTTTGCTATCAGACGATTGGAGCAGTAATAATGATTGGTGTGTAGGCGAGCCATCAAACGGAAGATCGTCATCTTTAACAATTCAAAATGAAGATATACATGATGATGGTAAGTTTAGTGTACTGTACTGTAATGCATAAACTATTAATAGTATGATATCTCTACAATTCAAGACATTATTAATTATCTCCCTTCTATAATTCTTTCTAAAATTAGTTGTGCAGCATGTTCCGCTCAGAGGTCATGCAATTGTAATTGAAAGAGGTGAAGATGCAGAGCCCAAAAGAAGTAAGAATATTCGGTATCTACATATGGTTTAATACTATTAAATAATTTTATAACAGAATTATAAAATGACTGAAATTCTTTTTAATAGGTACGAAGAGAACGTATAAACCAAATATCGGGCGAACTTCCTACTTAGGCAAGCAAGATGTTGAGTGTAGTAGTTGTCATGCTCAAATGTGGATTGGAGAGCGTTCTTCTACAACATCAATCAGTCATCCACGCTTTCATATGTGTTGTAGAGAAGGTTTAGTTACTCTACCTTTCTTGCCAACATCACCCCAGCTTATTATGGAGCTTTTTGATGGAAAATATAACACACCTCAGTCAAAATTCAAGGATCTGGCAAGAATTTATAATTCATTGTTCTCCTTCACATCAATGGGAGGAAAAGTTGACTTGCGGGTCATGGATGGTAGGGGTCCATATACTTTCAAGATAAGTGGATCAAATTATCACCGTATTGGTTCTCTTCTTCCAGTTGAAGGGGTCGAACTCAAATTTACACAGTTGTATATACATGATGGTCTATACAAGTTGGATCAACGTACAAATCATGCAAAAAATATGCATCAATAACATAGATAGAGAAGTTATGGAGAAACTACAAAATTTGCTGAATGAAGTTAATCCATACGTAAAGATGTTTCGACGTGCAAAAGATCTACTTCGACCTCCAGGAGAAAATATATATCAACATAATTTGTCGATGAATTTGAGAATACGTATCATAAATGAGAGGGCTCGTGATGGTCGATAGTATATTTTACCTTCCTGTGATGAGGTTGCTACTCTCATGGTCGGTGATGGCTCCAAGAATGTGAGTAAGCGGGATATCGTAGTATGCACGAAAAGTGGAGCCCTCCAAAGGATATTTGAAACACAACCTTGTTAGATGCCTCTGCAATATCCATTGTTGTTTCCATTTGGTGAGGAAAGGTGGAGAAATGACATTAAATTTAAAGATGGAAGGTACGTTGGCCGACAAACAACTGTATCTATTCGAGAGTATTATGCATTTTGCTTGCAATCACGCAGTGTGAGGATAATGCCCTATTAAGAAGTGGTCGACTAACTCAACAATATTTTGTTCATTCATATGCCGCAATAGAACAAAATCGTCTCAACTGGATGAGGATGAATCAAAAAAGTATACGGAATGAGCTGTTATGTAGTCTTCAAGAAGCATTCACCGCAGGGAAAACAGAAGCAGGGGCAGACGATATGTTCTTCCGTCTTCTTTTACTGGGGGACCGCGAGATATGTATCAACAGTATTAGGATGCTATTGCAATATGCTGTTAGGGTGGATCACCCGATTTTTTTTGTAACTTTCACATATAATCCTAAGTGGACCGAAATCATTGAATCACTACAATGTTTTTCAAATCTAAAACCCGAAGATAGACCAGATATTGTTACCAGAGTGTTCAGGCTAAAATTAAAGGAGCTTATGAAAGATATCAAACAATGAAAGATATTTGGATCAACTATTTTAGGTACAAAATCTAACAAATCTAACCATTTTAAATTGAATTTCAATAAAAGGAATGAGATTAGTAGAATTTGACTTATATTTCAAATGAGCATATTTTAAGAAATCTATTTATTTTTGTTGAAAACAGATCTACATGTAATTGAATTTCAGAAAAGAGGGCTTCCTCATGCTCACATCTTGATTACTGTTCGAAGAGAAGACAAGATTGCCAATATTGAAGATATTGATAGACTAGTATCCGCTGAGATTCCAGAAAAGGAACAATTTCCCGAAGCTCATGCAATTGTGCTTCGGTCTATGATTTATGGGCCATGCGGGGAGTACAATCCAACATCTCCATGTATGGAGAATGGTGTGTGCAAAAAAAGGTATCCAAGACAATTTATAAATGAAACTATTATTGATAAGCACGGGTATGTTCAATATCATCGTCGGGATGACGGTCAGACGTTTGTAATAGGTGGCCACAATCCGAAGGTTGTTGACAATCAATGGGTGGTACCCTACAATTTAGATTTAACAACAAAATATGATGCTCATATCAACATTGAGATTTGTGCCAAGCCTAAGTTGCTCAAGTACCTTTACAAGTATGTGCATAAAGGTCATGATAGAACTACAATAATTATAGAAGACAATGAAAATCCTGTCCCAGGAAATTCGGAACCTCAATACAAGCCAGTTGATGAAATTCAGCAATATTTAGATTGTCGTTATGTCTCCTTTGTCGAAGCATGTTGGAGAATTTTTGAATTTAGTTTGCATCATCATCATCCTCCAGTGGAACGTTTACATTATCATCTAGAAAATCAACAGAGCGTTTATTTCCATAAAAATGCTAACTTGGCTGATGTTGTTTTAAGAGCTAAATATCAGAAGACGATGTTAGATGGTTGGTTTGAGGCTAATCAGGTCCATGAAGATGCTCAAGATCTTACATACTCTGAATTTTCGGAAAAATGGGTATGGAAACCGGTGATAGGAAGTGGTCAAGAAGACTTCGTGGTCTCGCAATTGGAAGGCTGTACTATGCACCTCCAACTGCAGGAGAGAGGTTTTATTTACGGATGTTGTTGTGCGTGGTACGTGGAGCGACTAGCTATGCACATTTAAGAACCGTGAATGGAGTTACCTATCATAATTATCAATCTGCATGTTGTGCACTTGGGTTGCTAGAGGATGACAACGAATGGCACCAAGCACTAACCGAAGCATCCTCTTTTGCATCAGGTCGTTGGCTGAGAATCTTTTTTGCTTCAATATTGATGTTTTCTGAGCCAACTAATCCCATCAATTTATGGAACAAACATTGGAGCAATCTATCAGATGATAAATTGCATAGATGTAGGACTGAATCACATGATTTTGGATTAGAACTAACAGAAAACCAGTTGAAGAATTTAGCTCTTTCAGATATTGAATGCATTTTGAATCAGAACGGACGATCTCTTAAAGAGTTCCCATTACTCCCATTTCCTGAGGATGTACATGTACATGTCATTCAAATTCGACAGATACGCGATGAATTGTGTTATGATGTTGACGAGTCGAAACAAGAGTTTGAGCAATTATTCCATAGGTTGACACATGAGCAAATTCAGATATTGGAAGCCGTGGTTTCAGCACACTCAAGTAATAGGGGCGGTGTTTTCTTTGTTCATGGTAGCGGCTGTACAGGAAAAACGTTTTAATGGAATACATTAGTTGCAAGGTTTCGAGCGGAAAGAAAAATAGTCATCGCTGTAGCTTCCTCTGGAATAGCTGCTCTGTTATTACCTAGAGATCGCACTACGCATTCGAGGTTTCATATTCCAATAAAAGTCCATTAAAACTTCTACATGTTCTATCTTCCAACAGGATGATTTATCTCAACTCATTCAACAAGAAGATTTGATCATTTGGGACGAAGCGCCAATGATGCATCACCATGCATTTGAAGCTGTTGATCGAACTTTCAAGGATCTAATAAAGTTTAATAATGAAAGTGCAGCTGATGACGCATTTGGCGAAAAAGTTGTTCTCGGCGGGGACTTTCGACAGATTTTGCCTATCGTGCCAGTAGGTGGGCGACCCCGTATTGTATCTGCATCATTACAAAGGTCACATATTTGGTCTTCATGTAAAGTGTATGAGCTGACGAAAAACATGAGATTGATGGGGAGTTCACTCGATCAAGTTAACAAGAATGAACAAGAGACCTTTGCAAAGTGGATTTTAGATGTGGGAGAAGGTAAAATTCCAAGTGAATCTAATACTGGAGGTTCTGCAAAGGATTGGATACAAATACCAAATGACCTTCTAATTAAAGCTGCAGATGTTCTAAAGGGTTTGATAGATTGGATTTATCCTAATATTGAATCTAGATATAATGACTCAGCATTTCTTGAAAAACGTGCTATTCTAGCACCTACTAATGAGAAGTTGATGACATTAATTCTCATATTTTGTCTGTGGTTCCTGGACAGGTTGTCAACTACTTAAGTGCCGATTCAGTCGAACATACCCCGAATGGTACAAATGAGCATGATATGTATCCGTCGGAATTTCTACACACAATTAAGATGAGCGGGCTACCAAATTATTGTTTAGAATTGAAGCAAGGAGTACCAATTATATTACTAAGAAATTTGAATCAGTCTATGAGACTTTGCAATGGAACACATCTTACTGTTCATACTCTGCGAGAACATATTATTATAGCTACAATTATTACAGGAAGGTGTGTAGGTGAGACAGTTGTGATTCAAAGAATGAGCATATCGCCTACAAAAACCAGATGGCAATTTGTCCTTAGAAGAAGACAATTTCCTATAAAGTTAACATTGGCTATGACAATAAACAAGAGTCAGGGCCAAACTCTCCATAGCATTGAGGTCTATCTTAAAAAACCTGTATTTACGCACGGTCAATTGTATGTAGCACATCGCATTGCACTTCTTGGTTTGGCTTGAAGATATTGCTGACAGATAACTTAAATGATCCCCAAAAGACTAATGATCGTACACGTAATGTAGTATATCAAGAAGTTCTTCAAGAAGTGCGTAACTCCATGATAATCAATTGAAAGGTAAATGTCATCAACAATCTAATAATATTCAAATGATTAAAATAGTATTTACTGGCACGCAATGTTTTTATATTTTAAGAATCTCATAATATCATCTTAGTAGAGTTTATCAAAGCCTTATTTATTCTTTTTTTTTTATGTATCGTCTTATATAAATTCACATTGGTTCATGCCGCTATATAAATAATTATTTTTTAATGTGATGCACCTAACTAAATTTTCATTTCATATTTTTTTAATGTAGGCCGACATATGATGTTCATGTGTGGATAATTCTGTCGCTCGGTAATGTGATTTCATGTTGAAATTACTAAAATATTTTGATACTACAATGTTGAAATTAGTACAAGTTTTTTTTTGGTTTTGTATTTACGTAGCTATAAACAATAGTTTAAAAAAATAATAAATTTTGCATTTTAATTGTTTGGATTGGACTCTTTCATTATCGTGCACAATTTATTTAAGCCATATGTTGTATTTATAATTGTGATTTAAGTATGAAAGATTATTGTGATTGAGATTGGAGGTGCCTTATTATTATCAAATATTTGCATTTGAATATTGTGTTTTCTGTGCAAAGTTGTACTACATAATTGTTGAATATTAATATGTTAGATTATAATTATACAGGAAAAAAGTTGTCAATATGGGGAGGTTCTGTCGAATTTTTTAAAAAATGCTATTGATATTTTAATTTATCTTTTGATAAAGTCTGTGTAATTTGCACACGGGAGATACTCTATATTAGGGATGGCGAACGGGTCGTTCGGGCCGGGCCGGGCCCAACCCGTACGGGTTGGCACGAATACGTAGCCGGTCCGGGCCGGGTTGCACCCTTATACGGGCCGGGCCGGTCCGGGCTACGTTTTCGTTTGGGTGGCCCGCCCAACCTGTGAACCCTTTAGGGTTCAACCCGGGTTGGGCCGGGTCGACCCGCGGGTTGGCCCGTTTAATAATATAATTTTTTTTTTGTTGGTAGCTTAAATTAAAATAATAATAATAATAATTTTACAAATGATGTATACAAACAACCATATCTTTGTTTGATGAATACTACAATTCTTCAAAAATTATAATACTAAGTAAGTAATAATACTAATAAGTAATAATACTACAATTCTTCAAATATCCCCAAATGATGTTTAATTATAATACTAAGTATGTAATTCAGTAATAATACTAATAAGTAATAATACTACAATTCTTCAAATATCCCCAAATGATGTTTAATTATAATACTAAGTAAGTAATAATACTAATAAACAAAAAAAATCGTAATAATAATAATAAGATTGAAAGAGTGAAATTGACAACAAATTTTGAAATTTTATTCATATGAATTTAAGTTATACAATTTGAACAATTTATAACGAAATGAAGAATTTAATTCACAAATAAGTTTTATACAATAACATATTTGTTATATACAATTTTAATTGAGTACAAGTTTTCTAATTTGACATAACAAGCAAAGCTGTTGTTGTTGTTGTTGTTGTTGTTGTTGTTCTTCGGGCGAGTTGCTCCCACTTGTGGAACTTGATAGTGCTTTCCCTTGCGTCCTATCTTCAGCCTTCAGCCAGTCTTCTGTGCAAACGAGCATCTCTAATGCCTCGGGCTTCAACCGATTCCTGTAATCAGATAGAACCCTGCCACTTGTAGAAAATGCACTCTCAGAAGCAACTGTAGAGACAGGAGGAGTTAGTAAATCTTTAGCCATAATTGACAGAATATTAAAAGTGTGTTCATGTTCTTTCCACCATTGTAAAATATCTAGTGGAGAAAGAGTAGGCTCAGTATCCTGTTGGTTATACCAATTTAATTCTTTTGGTTGATTAGTCCTAGGTTTTTTAGATTGAATTTGTTCAAGTAAACTAAATGTTCTATCACCAATTCTACTTTTACCCTTACCTTTAGAACTACCAGAAGAAGAACTAACTACAGAAGTTGTACTACTAGAAGCAAAACGTCTAGCTATCATAATAATCATACAAGTTATTTAACGTAGATTCAAACTGAACTAAAAAAGTAGCGCAATCAGTTGTTAATTCTACATTGTTCTCTAAATATCCAAAAAATATTTCTATCAAATTCTTCGTACCTTCTAATTTGATACGGGGATCCATAACAGTAGCAACACAAATCAACATAGGAGGAGGAAAATAATACGTCAAAATTTTTTGAAATGCAGGTATTACAATGTCACTAATATAGGCATCATTTAACATTTCGATAAATATTTGCATCATGCTAACTAATTCAATAAAAATGCTACTAGAAGTAGATTCATATGTTTTTGAAAACTTTAAAGTTGCAGTTTTAAAAGGTTCTAGAAATTTCAACAAAGATTCGGCAAAAAACCAATCGTTGGGAGTCATTTCAAAATTGTGCATATTTTTTGCGATACAAAAATTATTTACAACTGCTTTATAATCGGTGACAACATTTAGTAAATCAAAAGTAGAATTCCATCGGTGTCTAACATCCTTTGGAAATTTTCTAAAAGGAACATTTCTAACCCTACACCAAGCTTTCCATTCTTATAAAATGCTTGGACTTAATGCAATGAAATGTACACAATTTCTAATTTTATGTATATATGGATCAGCTATTCTTAATGCATCTTGAACACATAAATTTATAATATGACATGCACATCTAACATGAAAAATATTGTCAGATGGAGGGTTTAATACAGATTTTAAAGTAGTAATTGCTACATTGTTGTTAGATGCATTATCAAAACTAATAGCCATAATTTTATCGCAAATATGAAAAACATCACAAATTTCTATAATACGGTTTGCTATTTCAGCACCACTATGGGGATACGGCAACGCCGCAAGTGATATGATTCTTTTTTGAAGAATCCAATCATTATCGATCTAATGACAGGTTATTCCCATCGTTGGAATATTGTTGACACCCGTCTAACAATCCGAAGTTAAACTAACCCTACAAGTTAAACTCCATAAAATTGCAATCAACGCGTCTTTCATTTTAACATACATTTTAAAACAATTCGATTTGCAAGTATTTCTCGGAATTCTTTTAAAATGAGGGGTTAAGGCCATTTGATTAAAATTTTCCAAGTTCCTACTTTCGGGATAGGAAAATGGCAACTCTTCCTTAATGACTAATCGGGCCATTTTCCGACGAACAAGTTCGGGATCATAAGGGTGGCTATCTACTTGACCGGTCCTAGGGTTGATTTTTTGTTGGCCTTGTATTTGATCAAGAAGTTCTTTATGATTATGTTGTATGTGCCTACTAATTGTACCGGTGCCGTCACCCCTCTTGAATTTGTATGTTTTACTACATATTTTACACACTTTCAAACCTATACCCGGAGTATGTTCGTCCAGGATATACTCATAAAACTTATGTCAATCGCTAGTTTCTCCTCTACTTTTCCTACTACTACGCGGTTATGTGGTTTCGGGTTGTTGTTGTTGTTGTTGTTATTCTAATTGTATGTCACCTACAACATCCATGTCGTGTGTACCCCATTGTTCCATAGTAGGATCAATGTAATCTTGGGCGGGCTCACTAGTTGGGACAATTGGTGGCCTACGTGAAGAGGAGAAGGAATCTTGTCCGCTACGACCGCTACCGCGTGATCTAGACATAATGTAGTAATGTACTAAAGTAAAGTATGTAAAAAAAATATACAATGTAGGAGCGGTGAATTATACAAAAAAATCTAAAAAACAAGAGGGTTGAGATAGAGAAGTTCAAAAAAACAAACAATAATTTTAACTACAATGCAAAAAAAATTAACGAGAGAGATAGAAATATTTTGATACCGTTCACCGTGGAATACGCGTATGTAAAAAAACCGTTAAAATAAGAATAGAATAGAAAAGATGGAGGAGCGCTTTGCCGATTCCGCAATTGAAGAGTTGAGAAGATGTTGAAGTAGATTTGACGAGGGTTGAAGAGAGTTGAAGACGTTGAATTTTGATTCCGATACGACCAAAATTTGATCGTGTATACGCCTCCTTGTACACTTGTTTGATGAATACTACAATTGTTCAAAAATTCTTTACAAATGATGTATAATAGTAGAGAGAGTAAGAGAGTGAGGTGTGATTTTTTTTGGAAATTTTTGGGGATATTTATAGGCTAAATATGGGGTGAAAAACAAAAAAAAACAAAAAAAAAACTCACCAACGGCTCAAAGAGCCGTTCTGTCCATCAGCAGCGGCAGCAACGGTATTTTCGACCGTTCAACCCGCGGGTCAACGGTCGACCCGTCCGCGGGTTGGCGGGTCCAATTCGTGGGTTAGACCGGGTTCGTGGGCCGGGTTTCGCGGATTTAATTCGCCTAAATTGCGACCCGGGTCGACCCGGTACTGTTCACCGGGTTCGACCGGAACCCGCCAAGACGCTAAGCGGACCGGGTTAGCGGGCCGGATCGCGGGTGGGTCGCCGGTTGATCCGGCCCAGTTGCCATCCCTACTCTATATAAACTTTATGGAATTACATTAAAACATAACTTATATATAATTTAGTTACTTATAAAAACACTACTTTTTATGAGCTCCTTCATATCAGCTCATATCATACACGCCTTCTTGAAATATGAAGCTAACTTTGTAGCATTTTATCTCAAGCACTTGCTGTATCAAAATGTTCTCGTGTATGATGCATTTATATCCTCTATTTACTATCAACCTGAAACTGGAAACAAAAAAAAGCGAGCACGAATTGTTCAAGAAGGATTTCACCATAAACAATAAAAGGAGAGAGAACAACTAAGATGGCAATTATGAAAGAAATTAATGTAGGAGCTCAAAAGTAATTATTTTCGATCACAGTCAGTTAGCATTTTCCTCGAGAAAGACTGAGCAACTTATTTGTCTCTTTTGAACCGATGATCCATCTTCGCATTATTATAGCAAGCTACATCATCAAATTCATCAAAAGTGCTTTTGGCTCTATTAGTGTACAAATACCCTCCGTCCATGCCTACAACATTCTAGGTCTTCCCCCACATTTGCTGGTTGTTCATCTTAGTAGAAATATCATCATTAATAGCAATGCTTAATCAATTAACAATCAAACAAATATAACCTTCAACTTTATTCAAATACAAGGCCTCAAAAGTTGGTGGGAATTAGGTTAATTGAAGATTAATATAATGATAACAATTTAAATGTGTTAATTGAAGGAATAATAGAAGTCACAAAATAATTAAAAAGGCTAAGGACCAATTAGTAAACAAAATAGAATGATCACTTAATACAAAATAAATAATTATGAAAGATAATATTCATGTGTTTAATGAGCCATGAGTTATTAATCATCAATTATAATATATAGCATTAGAAGTAGAGGATATATGAAGGTTAAGTGAAGACCCTTACATTTACATATTAAAATGTAGTAAGAATATCATCATCTTGCTCTCGTTCACTTCTTCTCTGTTTCCTCTCTGCCACTCTTCTTATTGTAATTATTGATGTTGCTATTTTCGAGATGTGGGAGCAACAGATAGTGAGTTCTTCGGTTTGATGGGAAACAAAGATTGTAGTCGTCGATCCTTGTCCTAGGTGAGGCTTGTATGTGATAGGTGATGAGATGACAGGATCACCACCGCTGACTTGCAAAAATTTTTTGATACACCTGGAGGATTCCCAGCGACAGAGCCTCCGACGCCCAAGTCAATAAACAACAGTCAAAAGGGGTATTAGCGGGTAAAATTGCGATTACCTTTTAACTATAGACGTGGCATATATTTATAGGTCAGAAGGGATCTGTTAGGGAAAGATTCCTTGTTACCAAATTAAATCCCCCTGATTTTGGATCTGAGCGCCACCAAATCCTCTGATCATGGGGGATTTAATTACCGGCCTTTGAGGGCTGAATTAGGGGGCGTTAGTGGGATGATGAATTAGGGGGTGTAAGTGGGTTAATGAATTAGGGGGTGTTAGTGGGCTGATGAAAAGTCCACAGAATGTTCGCTCCCTGATTCGTGCTGGGATCGAATGGTGGAGATTGATCACAATTTTTACCCATATCAATTATGATTACTACTATAGTGTATAATGATCAAGATTCTTACTTCCTATTTATAGCCTATGAAACTCTATAGTAAGAGAACACGTAGCTTCTAGGAGAATATATCACCTTCAAAGGGTATACTTCTTTGAAGTGAGGTCTGGGCTCTGGCTCAACTTAAACAACAGCGCCCTTATTCCCATTGCTCTATCTGATGAAGATGTAGAAGAACATACGACCATACTAAATTGCAAACTCAGTAATTTCCCTATCACCTACCTTCGACTTCCAATTAGACCAGGTAAACCAAAGAAATAAGATTGGCTGCTGATCATTGACCAGGGTTGAAGCAAGGTTAATAGGGTGGAAAGATAAATCCCTATCACTAGTGGGTAGAGTGACCTAAGCAACTCTGTACTCTCCAACCTCCCAACTTATTACCTGCTCTTTTTTGAAATGCCAAGATGGATTATTCAAATGATAGATCGGATCCAAAAGTGCTTCATGTGGAAAGGAGTTGATGCCAACAAGGGAAGTTATCACCTAATTAAGTGGGAAAAGACCACTAAGGATGCCAACAGGAGTTGATTCCCATTGCTCCGTTTGATGAAGATGCAGAAGAACATACGACCATAATAAATTGCAAACTCAATAATTTCCCTATCACCTACCTTCGGCTTCCAGTTAGACCAGGTAAACTAAAGAAATAAGATTGGCTGCCGATCATTGACCAGGGTTGGAGCAAGGTTAACAGGATGGAAAGATAAATCTCTATCCCTAGTGGGTAGAGTGACCCTAATCAACTCTGTTCTCTCCAACCTCTCAACTTATTACCTGTCCTTTTTTGAAATGCCAAGATGGATTATTCAAATGATAGATCAGATCCAAAAGCGCTTCATCCGGAAGGGAGTTGATGCCAACAGGGGAAGCTATCACCTAATTAAGTGGGAAAATACCTACATAAAAAAAAATACATGGAGTGCTTGGCATCATTTACTTGAGACATGAACTTGGCCATCCTTGAAAAGTGTTGGAAAGTATTCCACCTGAACGGAGATGGATGATGGGAATTCATTCAGTCCTATATGCAAGGGAGGGTGACGCGATACATGGGCTTCCGCGTTGGCCCAAGAGTCTCTTGGATCTGGAATGGGGTTTCCAAGGCATACAATGCGTTTAATAGCTACGTAACATCAGTCATTGGCAACAACTTCTCGACCAAGTTTTTGAGGGACAAATGGTGTGGGCCTTACTCCCTCAAAGAGCTAGTCCCAGATCTATAAGAACAAGCGATACAACCACACATCATGATAGCTAAAACCTGGAAATGAGGTTCATGAAATCTCCTCTCAGGGCGTGTCCCAACCAAGAGACCTCACTTAGACTGGAGGAGCTTCAAATCCACATTGCACAAGCTGGTGTGAAATGTGCTTAAGGCACAGGAAGCAGTTGGGTCTCCCCATAAAGCTGTATGAAAGATCTTGGGAGTTGGAAAAGAATGCAAAATTTACAGTACGCTCACTCTATAACCATATAAATTTTAGAGGATGTAGACCGAGATGGGCGTCAATTGTTCGGAAGGAAAAAGCCCCTCTTAATCTCGGGCTAGTACTCATCAACGTGATTCTTACAATGGAGAATCTAGCTAAACGACTGTAAGATCACAGAAAAATTGTGTAACTATTTTGTACATTAGTCCGTGCACAATTCAGAGTTGCACGTATTAATAGATTTTTCTCATTTATTTTAATTGAGTACGTATTGGGGTCATATTATTTAATATGTTTCGAGCCCGATAATGGTACAATGGTTGAACCAGAGTTGGGATTATTTCTTAATTAAATTTTACGTTTGTCTCAACTATAATCGGGACAGAACGTGTAGTATTTCTATATTGATAAAATTATTTTTTATACAAACATAAAAATATTTTCTTTTGAGAAATGTATTTATTTGTCATGTATGTGTGCATATACTCATGTGTATGTTGTATTGAATATACTCATGGGTATGTATGTATTATCATCCATATTAATCCATAACCCTAAAACCACTAATCGTAACCCTAAAACCATTCATTTAAAACTATGTGCTAGTTTGAAGATATGGTCACCCCCACTTTTCCACTCACCCTCATTCTCACCCCCACACTCTCTATCCCTCTCCTTCTTCTATATGGTTGAAATTCACACCCCCAAGCTCCTCCCCATTTTAAAAAAACCCAAAAGTTCAACACTTTTTCTTCATTTTTCTTCTAAATCCTAAAAACTACTTCTTCCAAAATCTTTCTTTTCTCATTTCTAGCATCTCTACACTTCTAAATCTCTTCATGGAGCTTAGGAGGAGAAGAAGAAATCAAGGATTGCGGAAGAAGATGTAACGCCCCTGCCCCAACTCAGACAATTTTATACAATTTATCATACAAATTATTTATAGTATAGTACAATTGCCCACCACATGCTGCCTCTCAAAAGGTGGTTAACCGGATTGGTGAATCTTGATCATAGGCTATGTTATTTATTATTATTTTAATCTATATGTATTCCCGATATGGGACTATTCAAATCAATCTTTCTCCTCTTTCTCCCGTGAGCACAACCCAACAGTGGGCCCATGCCCACGTCAGCAATACCAAAGACAGCAGGTGTGCTACTCTAATCAATCCCGGGTGGGCTCCCTGCTGACGTCAACAAGTGACGTCAGCGCAACAACAGCACAGCATGCTGCTGCTTCTCAATGTGTGGGCCCCCCTATTCACTTTATTTACATTTTATGCCATCAATCTCTTATGTATATATTATAGCGCTTTTTAGAAATTACGGGGTGTTACAGAAGAGCAAGGATCTAGGAGGAGAAGGCCAAAGAAAGCAAGGAGAAGAAATCAAAAGCTTCATGTGAGTGACTTCCTCAAACTCTATGTTGTGAATTTATTTTTGTGTGTATGGTTTATGTATGGTTAGAAAGTTGCTGATTTGGAATACAAGAGTGGGTGCATGAAATTTTTTGTATGTGTGTAGTTCTATATTAGAGCTAGAAATTATCAATAATGGAATAAAGATTGAATTTTGGGAAGTTTTAACATAAGAAGATTTGGATATTCATAACTTTGTGCCATGATGGGTTTTAGGCTTGAAATTTTTATAGGAGCATTTTGATTGTGTCCCTACTGTCACCACCAAATTTTGTGAATTTTAGTTGAGGATTGATATTTTAAAAAAAAAATCCAAGTTGCCGCTGTTCTGTGTTTTTTTGCTGCTCTGCGAAAAATTGTCATGCTTGACTTAGAAAAATTGTATCTTCATGATTAATATGAGTTTAAAGCTAAATTTTTTACTGTAACTTCATATGCATGTCTACTATAACTCAACTTAATTTTTTAATTTTTGAAGATGAATTTCTGTCTTAACAAAAATCAAATTTGCTGCTAGTTTGGGGATGAGAATTCTGCTCTGCGAGTGTAACATGTACAACTTAGAAAAATCATAACTTGGTATCCATATGGAATTTTACTTTGAAATTTTTACAGTAGCTTCTTACGTCGGTGTGGAACACTTCCACCAAATTTTGCAATTTTTGAAAGAGAAATTTTGTCCTTTTAAAATGCATCTTGTTGACATGGTCGGGAGGCAGTGCAGTTCGTAGTGTGGCAATTTGTACCCCATTCAAAATATCATAACTTCTTTTGTACTTGGGATTTTTTGGAGAATTTTGGATAAGTGGTTACTTTATGTGTGTGGAATATTACTACCAAATTTTATAAACTTCCGAGATCGTTTGATATTTTTAAAGAGTTTTATTGCTTGATTGGGTGACAGTTTTTGTCAATACTGGAAGTTTTTACTCGTATATGTTTTTGGTCATTTTTTGCCATCAAAATGGAGAAATTTGAGAAAGATTTCAACCGAGAAGTTATAGTAGACACAATGATCTTTTTAAAGAATCCAAAAACATGAAATTCCGTTGAGTGCGTGAATTATAATAATTTTCCAAACATCACAGCTGCATGTGGTATTGACTTTTCGCTGTTTGAACAAATTGTGACTTCGTCATACTTGGACCCTAAATTGAATTTCAAATTGGGGTCTATCTAGCTTTTGAATCTGGTTGTACATGATTGTGTGTGCTTGCGTGCATCTTGTGCTTAAAATTAGAATAGTTTGCGTTGTGTTATTGTTCGGGGAGGTTCTTCCTACCCCAGTATGTGTGTTGCTTGCTGTTGCTTAGGGTAATGGATTTTACCCTAGGGGGCTATAATTACTCCCCAATACGTTGGGTAGTTGGTATATGTGTTGCCTCGAATGTGTTGGGGAAGACGACTCTTGTGCCGATGTGCTCGCCATACACTAAAGGATGTCCGTTGTTATTGGTGCTATCGCCTTGTCAGGAGACCCTGGAGCGTATGATTAGCGGGAGCAGCATGTTTGGGTCGGGCCGAGGTCGTAATCAACTCCAAGCGCGGAAGGCGGGTGGCGATCGACGGTGTATCGGTTTGCCTCCTGGGTTGGCTAGATATTAGGTATCGTTGGTACCCTAGGGCATGGTTGTGTGCTAGAGTTAGGTCGAGCTAGTATATATTGTTAAGGCCATAATTGGAGTTAGATAGCTATTAATTAGCTTTTGAACTATGAATTGTTCATGTTGAATCAGACTTGTGAATGTTCACTATTTGTTATATATTTGGCTATGTATATTAGTTTGTTGTTGCCTAGGGTAATGGTTACCAACCTAGGACTATCCATCCGTTTCGACCCTGGACATTTGATAGCCCTTGTTACCTCGGGATGATTCAGGTGAAGATAGTTTTCGGGCGCTGGCAGATCACTAACCAAGGAAGGATTGATCGCGGGCCGAAGACGGGGTCGAGATCCAAGCAAAAGGGCGTTTGGCATTCGATGGAGGTCGAATCGCTATCTTTATTGGGTCAAGTCTGGGCCAAGTTGGGCCAACTCTTGAGCATGGTCTAGGGGCCGTGCTGGTTTTCCTACGACTTTATTGTTTGGGTTGATGGCTGGGTTTTTACTAGCTAGTAATCGGCTGGTAATCTATATCTCTGCATTTAAGATTAGTAGTTGCTTTTTTAAGTTCTAAGTTAGGATTGATGTGTAGTAGTATTCTAAGAGCAATCTTATGTAGTGATATGATAGGCACTAGTCGGGTGGTTGTACTCGCCTGTCAAGGGGACACGTGCGACTCCGTCTCTCCGGTATGGGGGACGGGCGGCGTGGTCTCATATGTTTAATTCTGGGATCTAGTGGTAAGAACGGGAGGTGCTCCTGTCAGAAGTAGGAAATGGACCTTACGAATCTGTCAAGTTCTATGTTGTTAGTACGGGCAGGGAGCTAAATTAAGACTCTCCAAGGGGGAGTAAGACATCTATACGTCTCGGTGAGCGGGGATTCCACAGGACCACATGTATGCTCGTGAACAACTTTTGGGTGAGGTCCGGAGCATGGGACTGCCGGAAACCGGGTGTAGTGAAAAATGGAGACACCACTACTGACTGCAATGGCAGAAGTAGACCGACCAAATGCAACCTCAACAACCACTAGGTGAATGTTAGGAACGGGAAAGAGTACAAGAGTAGGAAGCATCGGGAGGGATCGAACCCTACAATCAGAAGAAAGCGGACTCATTGGGAAGTATGTAGTATGAGATACATACGTTTCCATTGAAGTTATATTTTGGAGAAGTATGTAGTATGGGATGCATACGTTTCCAAATGAATTGCATTAAAGTAAGTGCATCCTATGCATTTGAATTGTACATTTTTGAATTGTGCATTACATGGCATACACTAACACTGTGACTTGTCTACACATTTTCCTTTTTGCATCAATCCTGGTTGTTGAGTTTTGGGGAGCCGCTGGTTTTAGCAGTATTGCATCAGTTGTATTCAACTGACGTGCCCATAGTCTGTTTAGTGCAGGAATGCTGATCTTGGAGCAGGAGACTCGAGCTGTGGGGAGCGATCAGTGGAAGCTGTTGTCAAGTGTGTTGCAAGGTTTCTTGATTATTGTACTTGTGAGATTATAAGTGTTGTACAGTAAAATTTTGGGATGTAATTTATGTGAAGTCATGATGTAATTCTATGTTGAGCAATTTGTACTTGTAATAATATTTTTGGTGACAATAAAAGTTTTAAATTTCCTGTGATTTTACTATGTTTGGACTCATTTGAAGGAAAGAATCTGGCTGTGTCTCGAGTTTCATGTGTTGGGAACTCGGGGTGTTACAAAACTACAACCTAACATTTTGACCAACTGTGGATTCTGCAACACAAACGCTAAATCTAGAGACCACCTTTTTATTGAGTGTCATAAGAGCAAAGCAATTTGGGCTGAGATCCTTAGGGCTCTAGGAACGAATGACTATCCCCTAGTCTATGAGGACCCGTAGGTAGGGTCTTAATTTTCTAGTATCAAACATGAAATTAAGGAAGCTTGGTATCGGCACTACCGCAACAACCTAGATTTTATGGCTTAGTATAAATAACTTTTACTATTGTAGGACTTGTAATGGTATTTATGGTACTTTAAATCAGATTATGCATCTTATTTTCTTTTGTGCTGCAACTGCGGAGACAAGACCAAGAGGGAGGATAGCCAGAGCTTTCAAGGTGGAAGAGTATGATGATAAGGAGATCGAGATAGGGCCGACTCTTGATTGATGGTATCAACACTCGTTTGTGATTCCCACCTCCAGGCTGTTGTTGGAGGGACCCCGTTTCAGTACTTTAGATGTTGTCTTATTATTGTTGGATTAGTGACGTTAGTCCCACCCTCACATGGTTAGTGGAGGAGTTATGTATTATTTCAATTATATATCTTTTACTGCTTTCTTACAATTATCCAGTACTATGGGCTTGTTTCGTTACCTTCTTATTAATAAAATCGGGTGGCCATACTCGACCTTTAAAAATACTTATTGTGAAGTTTTTATTTTTGTGGGTCTTTCATAGACTTACTACCAAAGTATATATAGCAGAAGTTACACAAGGATAAGATCTAGCATGATCTCAAGCAATCATATAAACAGATAGTGGTTACAACTATAAGCAAATCATAAAACCCCTCCCCATCCCCTCCTAAGCTGGTGAGTGTAGGTCAATAACACTAACACCCAACTTGGACTGTAGGTATGTGAATTTCTTTCTCCCAAGAGGCTTTGTAAAGATATCTACTTGTTGACTATTATTTATGAGGTATTTAATTGGGATAACTCTTGCAGCTAATTTTTCACATTCAACATGACAGTCTAACTCTATGTGCTTAGTGCGTTCATGAAAAACAAGATTGGAGGCAGTATATAGTGTAGCTTGTGATAATGATAAAAATCACAACAAATCAGGGCCGTATGATTCCAGCACAGATCCTAAATCTCCTACAGGCAGATTAGCAATCACGGGCTTCTTTAATAGATTTGGGCCTTCATTAGGCTCATCTACAAGACATGAGCCGCTCTCAAACCCATTACAAGTGACTAGGCCCACTAGAAGAGACACCCAGCTCATGAGGGTTGTAAGTCAAATCTCTTATCCCCAGATAAGAGAGTCTTATCTCTGAAGAGGGAGAATAAACATGAGATAAGAGATTCATATCAAACTAATGGATTCTTATTGAACTCCTAAATTGTTTCTCAGGCCTATAAATATCCCCCCATTCTCTGTAACACCATGAATTTTTATTTACGAAGAGTTTGTGATTTTACGTGTTTTGCACGTATAATTTCATATGCATTTTTTTCTAGAAAAATATTTCTTTATAGCATGAACAAGTAATTATTCTCTTTATTTTCCAAAAAACCTATTTTTAAAAGCCTAATTAAAACCTAGGCCAAATTATCTCTTCCTAGCCCACTATAATTAATTAATTAATTATTTTATTAAGAGCCCATCGTTAATTGGCCCATTAGTGAGCCCGTTAATCTAATTTTCCCTTTTAAATAAACTAACTTGTAGTTTAGACTAATTTATTGGACAACTAATATTATTACATGAACAACTTATAAATGTGGGGGGGGAGGGGGGGGGGGTATAGTACTAGTTTGCATGTGCATTGCACTAGCACGTGCAGATGCACCTAAGTGTAGGCCGGATTTCACCAAAGAGAGAGGGAGACATGAGTGAAGTGGGGAGGTGGTTGCTCCATCATGGGTAGTTGCTACAACTCCCTAATTCATCTTGGCCTTTGATCCTTAACCATTTGGACTAATCCTAGACTTCCATTTGCACTCCAAATTAGTATAAATACCCCCCCACAGTCATTCACATTTGCACTTGAAAAAGAATTGAAAAGAATAGAAAGAAAGAAAGACAAAATTGTGAGTAAAAGATTAGGAGTGTTGTCAGTTAAAAGGTTGAGTGCTAGTTGTGTGTGTTCCC
This sequence comes from Hemerocallis citrina, assembly GCA_017893485.1. Taxonomy (NCBI): domain Eukaryota; kingdom Viridiplantae; phylum Streptophyta; class Magnoliopsida; order Asparagales; family Asphodelaceae; genus Hemerocallis; species Hemerocallis citrina. The sequence goes on along the minus strand of JACEHZ010000673.1, from coordinate 224,014 downwards.
TTCCCAAGCTAGGCCGGCCTACCATTGGAGCAAGAAGAAGGAGTTCAAGTACCATCAAGCTAGGAGGATAAGTAAAATTGATGGCTCAAACTAGGAGGAGAATGCTTCCCTTGTTCATTCTAGGAGATCTTTTAGGAGTTCTTGTTGTTTTCTCTCCATTAAAGGTGGGCGATTTTCTCGAACTTCTAATTAGACATCATGCTAGGGGATTATTTGATAAAATTGAGAAGAAAACTCTAGTTGATTTAGCAATGTGTTGTGAAATGAGACAAATTGCAATTGGTAGAAATGCTTATTAAAAAGATTGTTAATTAATGCAAATTGTGATTGTTATCTTAGAAAATACCATGCTACCATGAGTTATATGTTGATATGTGCTAAATTAAGAAATTGTGCTTGTATGTTTAGTTAATTGAAATGAGAACCATGAAAATGTGAATTTATTAATTGACTTGAAATTGGCATGAAAAGGAAAATTTTTGCGGTAGAAATAATAGCAAAATAATAATAATAAAATTAACAAAAGAGATCTATGGAAAGTTTGAGTGCAAAATTATAAAGAAACTACACTTGTATGCACATTTTCGAAATTATAGATAAAAATATATGTAGAGAGGAAAATTGTACTTTTTGTGTCAAAAATTAAGTTTTATTTTACTGATATATTAGAAATGCATAAAAATTATATTCTAGAATTTTAGAATGAAATTGGAGAAGAAAAGAAATTAAAAACGATTGTTTTTATAAAAATTCGAAGAGAACAGAGACTCGGACTATAACCCTAATGACTCTAACCTATATCAGATTAGCCACTCAGACTATTTGGTTATCGGGTGCATTTGGGTTCGATTACTATAGCGCGTGGGTGGTCTTGGGTCTCGGGTTCGAAACTAGGCATTAGAGCCCTTTTGTTTTTCATTTTGAGAAAAATCCGAAAACTGAGAATAAATTCATATGGATTTAAACCCCTACCTATATCGCTAGTGCGCTCTGACCTTTCTGGCTTGCGGCGGCGCCACAGTGCCCTGCACTGTAGCGGGCAGGTGGCTTTGGGTCGCGAGTTTGATTGTTGAGTTTAGCATGTAAATATTTTTTTTGGTTTTTAACTTTTTAAATTGATTTTTGGACTTTTAAAAATCCAAAAAAATATTATAATTATTCTGAAAATATATGGACTTCATGAAAAATATTTATACAATATTTTGACTTAAATAAAAGAGATTAAGAAATAAAAATTGAGTAGAATTCTATAAAATTGACACTGGCATAAGTATAAAATGTGATTTATTCCATGAGAAAAGTTCCACCTATTGATCTTGTATGAGGAAAATTAAGGAGTGTTTATTTATGAAATTTTTCAATAAATTGTGCAAGTCATGCATTTGAAAGTTAAATGAAAAATATGATTTTGATTTTGAAGGAAAGAAATAATAGTGCGAGAACTAAATGGATTTATTGAGATTAATCTTGAATGAGAAAGATATAAATCGAAATTGAACTTTATGTAAGAAATTGATTCATAGAAAAGAAATGGAAATCATATTGAACTATGGAAAAAAGAACTTATGAGTATGAAAACTCAATTTTGTGATTATGAAGTGAAATTGAGAACTAGCGTGTAGCTAAGCCTCATACTGGCATTGAAAGAAATTTGTTGTAATGAGAATTGAAATGGAAAGACCAAGGTTGGGTCGTATTATTTAAATGGTTAAGACCGGTATAGTGGGAGTGCTAACTCTAGGTGATTGATTTTATTCATGATTCAAATAAATTAAGGACTAGATACATAGTGGAGATGTGATGAAAGTAAGAGAAAAACATGAGTATGAGAGCCATTGGATTGGCGGTATGAGAGTATTCACAGGATGTCCCATGATGCGTCATGAATAGGGCGTGGATACTATTCCAGAGTACCGTTCCGGTGGCGACGCTTATGGGGTGGTCTAATGACTACGGGTGGTGCCATGTCTATGGTAGGAGGTGAATTAACCACAGGATGCCTGCATGATGAGTCATGTGTCAGTGCATGGGGTTCTCTCCAGGGCGCCTAGACGTGGGCTCGTAACTCATAGAACACCTAGGATACTTACCATAGTTATCGTAGTAGATTAAGTCATGGTGAGGGATTGAACCATACAAGATGAAGAACGGTTAAGGGCTTGCCCTCGGACCTATGTAGTATGGGCTGCATAGACTCTAAACAAGTACGCAGTAGTGTCATATAATATAAACAACTGCATTAAGGACTAAGTGCACAATCAAAACACGACATCAATAGAATAGTCCCCGTAGTTTTGTTTGTGACAAGTTTGTGCTTTCCAAGTAATAGAAAATTGATGTATTATATTCTAACGTCAGTTGAATGAACTGACGTGCCCACTGTTTCTATGTAGGATAAAGTGATTGGCAATATTAAAGTATGCATGCTGCTTAAAGAATGAATTCAAGAGTTGTATATTTTATTTATGTAATTGTTGTAAATTGCTTCCGCTGTATAAATATATTGTAAATGTAACTCTGATGTAACAAAAGTTTTTAATTCCTTGTAAAATTGTACGAAGAGAAGTGTAAAGATCCTGTGGAACTTTGAATTCGGACTCATTTGGAACTTGGGGTGTTACAGAGGGGTATCAGAGCCATGCTTCCAAGTAGTACAAATTTATAAGGAACGACACCCTAGAGTGGACATTAGGGCGTGTGTTGAGTCTAGAGATTTAAATGTAAGTTACTTACATTTTTGTTGCTCTATGATTTATGCTTCTTCTTCTCCTTTCTCTAAGATGGCGGATCACTTCGACATAGCTGGAGGTGATGACTGGCCCATAGTTGAGGAGGATTACTACTCCGGACAAGCTGATTCAGGCGAAGAAGATCCTGAAGAATTCAAAGAGGAATGGCCTGAGTCCCGAGAGATCACTCCACCTCCGGATTCATCTGATGATTCCTCCGACGAGGAAGAACCAGTTCCGAGTAGTCTTATTGTGTCTTTTCATAGGCAGGTAGAGACTCAGAGGGAGAGAGCGGAGCTGCTGCAGGCACAGTGTGCGAAGTTCAAGAAAAGCATTGCAACTCTCAGTGATCGTGTTGAGAGGAAAAACATGTACAATGTACTGAAAGAAGAAGTGGCGGAACTACGGGAAGAGCTTCGAGAAGACAAGAGGAACCGTAGGAACTAGAATGTTGTGTCTTCTTACTGCTTTCATTTGATGTCAGAAATATTTTAAATTCGAATGTATAAAGTTTGAAATTCAATGAAATGAAGAGTTGATTTAATGGATCTACTTCGAATTTGATGTCAGAAATATTTTCTACTTTGAATTTAATGGATCTTTTGCATCAGAATATAGCTGAAAGAAGAGCTAGAAGCGGAGAAGGGCTGGACTTGGAAACGGAGCTAGCGAGGGTCTATCAGACACTCAATGCTGTTGCCATGAATCAGAACCAGGGAAGGGTGCCTGTGAATCCAGTTACCGAAGCAATCAAACTCGTGGAATCATTCAAACAGATGAAACCACCCGTGTTTGCGGGAAGGTCAGACCCTCACACGGCTGACAGCTAGATCCGACAGGTAGAGACCATCTTCGAAGTCTTGGAGACTTCGGAAGGCAACAAGGTGAAGTTGGCTGCACAGCAAGCCGAGAAGGATGTGGCTGTGTGGTGGCAGTCGATGAAGCAGACGATGGGAGATATTGTTCTTGGCTAGGAGGAATTTTTGAAGGAGTTCCGCAGTCATTATTTTCCATCAAACGTCCAGGAGAAAAAGGCCATGGAATTTCTGGCGCTGTAGCAGGGTGGCATGTCGGTTAGGGAGTATGAGACAAGGTTCACTCATCTCTCAAAGTATGCGCTCGAATTGGTGATGGACGAGGCAAAGAAGGATCGAAAATTTGAGCATGACTTAAGGCCAAGTCTGAGATCAAGGATGATACCCCTCGGTATTGGGAGGTTTGACAAGTTGGTCAAACGAGCTACAGCCATTGAGGCGGTGACGTAACAGTTCCATGCTGTTCAGAATCAGAGGAACAACTGGAATGTGGGGATGAGGCCCACAGTTGCTGGAAATGTTAGGGGACAGCCGCCGACTCAAAGGTTCAAATTGACTGGGACGAACACTGTCAGTGTGGAGGGAAGACCCGGAAAAGCTTGGGTGAGACCTCTCGTGACTTGTTTCAACTGTGGAGAGACATGCCACTACAAGTCTCATTGCCCAAAGCTGCAGGATGTCGTCCGTAACGGACCAGCTCAGCAGACCAGAAAGAAGCCGTACCAGCAGAGGCGAGTATTTGCCTTGACTGAAGCTGATGCTGATAAAGTGGATCACGTCATCACTGGTACGAGGGAGGATGTTTAGAAGTGTTTTCTGTTGTTCTCTTTTTCCCGCTTTATTTAGTGAACTGTTATGTAACGAGTGTGTGTTATGTAACAGAAGAACTTTATTTGAATGGAAAGAAAGCTGTTGTTTTGTTCGATACTAGGTCCTCTCACACTTTTGTATCACCTAAGTTTGCTAAAGTTTTGGGAGTTGAACCGTAGGTCTTTCCAAACAAGGTCTTGGCAGTTGTTACTCCATCAGGGGAGACTTTAACCACTGATCGGTACTATGCGGACTGCGAGATCGAGATTGGAGGCAGAATTTTCGGGATTGGTCTGATCGAACTGAATGTTTTAGGAGTCGATGTTATCATTGGCATTGATTGGATGTCGGTGTGCAGTGCAAACATCGAGTGCAAGACCAAGGAAGTAACAGTGAAGGCTCCAGGTGGTCCTGAAGTCACTTTACAAGGGAAGAAGAGATGTTCAGGTTTGGTTGCAGCCATCAGCAAGAAGGAGGTTCCTGCAGAGGTGTAGCAAATTCCAGTGGTTTAGGATTACCCGACCGTATTCTTGGAAGATTTGCCTGGGTTACCCCCGCATCGTGATGTAGAGTTCAGCATCACTATTCAGGCAGGGAGTACACCCATTTCCAAGGCACCGTATAGGATGGTGCCTGTAGAGCAGGATGAGATCAAATGGCAAATTGAGAAGCTGCCGGAGAATTGCTTTATTCAGCCGAGTGCGTCGCCTTGGGGAGCACCGGTGCTGTTGGTAAAGAAGAAGGATGGTTCGATGAGGATGTGCATCGATTACCGAGATCTGAATAAGGTCACTGTTTAGAACAAATATCCGATTCCACGAATTGATGACTTGTTCGACTGTCTACAAGGAGCAGCTGTTTTCTCCAAAATAGATCTTCGATCAGGATACCATCAGGTTCGAGTAAAGACTGAAGATGTGCATAAGACTACGTTCAGAACTCGACACGGGCATTACGAATTCTTAGTTATGCCGTTTGGAGTGACGAATGCACCTGTAATCTTCATGGATATGATGAACATAGTTCTGAGGCTGTTTATTGATTCTTTCGTCGTGGTGTTTATCGACTATATCCTTGTGTACTCCAAGTCGGAGGAGGAGCACATAGAGCATCTAGCTGCAGTTTTGAAGAAGCTCCAGGAGCATGAGTTGTATGCCAAGTTGTCCAAGTACGATTTCTGGAAATCTAAGGTGGCATTCCTAGGTCACATCCTTTCTAAGGAAGGAGTGGCAACTGATCCGCAGAAGATAGAGGCGGTGAAGGATTGGGCAAGGCCGACTACAGTGAAGGAAATCAAGAGTTTTCTTGAACTAACTGGATACTACATGAGGTTCATTTAGGGCTATGCGCAGTTAGCTGTGCTGCTCGCTGGTCTGACCAAGAAGAATGTGAACTTCAAGTGGACTAAACAGTGCGAGGCAAGCTTTCAGGATTTGAAAGAGAAGATGACTACTGCTCCCATTTTAGCTATGCCTAGAGCAGGTGTTGAGTATGATGTCTACAGGATGCTTCACATCGTGGGCTGGGTTGTGTCTTAATGTAAGAGGGAAAAGTGATCGCTTATGGGTCTAGGCAACTAAGATCGCATGAAAAGAATTATCCGACTCATGATCTAGATTTGGCAGCGATTATCTTCGCCTTACAGAAATGGAGACATTATGGGTATGGTGAGAAGCTGAACATGTACACGGACCACAAAAGCTTGAAGTATATCTATCAGTAGAAGGACCTGAATCTGAGGCAAAGGAGATGGCTGGAAGTATGTGAGAACATTCGTCCAGAGATAAAGTACCATCCTGGGAAGGCTAATGTTATTGATGATGCACATAGTCGGAAGAGCAGTCTGACTAGTTTGCCTACAACTCAGAGTCATCTTGCAGAGGAGTTTGAACGGGTTGGTATTGAAGTTGTTCTGTAAGGTTTGAGATCATATTTAGCTCAGTTGAGGCTCCAACCAACGCTAAATGAAAGGATTATCACAAGTCAGAAGGAAGATGCAGAGATTCAGAAGATGAAGGAGCAGGTTGGTGCTGGCAGGTTGCCCAAGTTTCAGATCAGGGATGAAGTGTTGTGGTTTGGAGAGAGGTTATGTGTTCCGGATCAAGCAGAATTATGGGAGAGCATTCTTCAGGAGGCACATGCTACTCTTTTATTTGTACATCCTGGGAGTACCAAGATGTATAAGGACACTAAGTAACATTTCTGGTGGTCATGTTTGAAGCGGGATATGGCTGATTTTGTGGCAAGGTGTGAGATCTGTCAGCAGGTCAAAGCCGAGAATCAGAAACCTGGAGGTCTATTGCAACCGTTACCTATTCCAGAATGAAAGTGGGATAACATCAGTATGGATTTCATCACGGGTTTGCCCAAGAGTTCAAAGGGCAATGATGCGATTTGGGTCATAGTCGATCGACTAACTAAGTCTGCTCACTTCTTGGCGATGAAACTCACTCCGTCTATGGACAAATTGGCCGAGCTGTATGTTGGGGAGATCGTCAGGCTTCATGGTGTTCCGTTAACCATTGTTTCTGATCGAGATACACAGTTTACTTTGCATTTCTGGAGGAGTCTTCAGACAGCTCTGGGTACCAAGACTGATTTCAGCACTGCTTTTCATCCTCAGACCGATGGGCAGACCGAGAGAGTCAACCGTATTCTTGAGGATATGCTTCGGTGTTGTGTTCTAGATTTTGGAGGCAGTTGGGAAAGGCATCTAGCTCTGGTGGAGTTTGCATACAACAAAAATTTTCAGATTAGTATTGGGAAGGCACCGTACGAAGCTCTGTATGGCAGGAAGTGCAGAACTCATGTTTGTTGGTTTGAAGTTGGGGAACGGCAAATGTTTGGGCCTGAGATTGTGCAGCAGACCTCTGAAAAGATCGATCTGATCAGGAAGAGGTTGGTGGATGCTCAAAGTAGGCAGATGAGATATGCAGACAACCGGAGGAGGGACCTTGAGTTTGAGGTTGGTGACTTTGTCTTTCTGAAGGTTTCACCTAGCAAGGGTGTGATTCGCTTCGGCAGAGGTGGGAAGTTAGCCCCAAGATTCATAGGCCCGTACAAGATATTGAAGCGGATTGGAAAAAATACTTACCAGTTGGAGTTGCTGAAAGAGTTGTCTCAGGTGCTCAATGTCTTTCATGTGTTTATGCTGAGAGGGTACATTCCAGATCTGAGTCACTATTTGCCTGAAGTGCCGGAGGGTTTGCAGTTGGATCTGAGTTACATTGAGCTTCCGGTTGAGATTGTCGATCGTCGGGAGAAAGTCTTAAGGAACAAGACGATACTGATGGTCAAAGTAGTCTGGAGAAACCAGTTGGTTGAAGAGGCTACTTGGGAATCTGAGGAGAGGATGATGAAAGATCATCCGAGCTCTTTGTGTGATTTGTATCTTCTTTTCTTTTCTTTTCTTATCTCTTTGTTGTATTTCTGTTTTCTCACTCTTTAAGTGTAGTTCTGGGGACGGAACTATTCTAAGGAGGGAGTATTGTAACACCCTGAATTTTTATTTACAAAGAGTTTGTGATTTTACGTGTTTTGCACGTATAAGTTCATATGTTTTTTTTCCAGAAAAATATTTCTTTATAGCATGAACAAGTAATTATCCTCTTTATTTTCCAAAAAGCCTATTTTAAAAGCCTAATTAAATCCTAGGCCTAATTATCTTTTCCTAGCCCACTATAATTAATTAATTAATTATTTTATTAAGAGCCCATGGTTAATTGGCCCATTAGTGAGCCCATTAATCTAATTTTCCCTTTTAAATAAACTAACTTTTAGTGTAGGCCAATTTAGTGGATAACTAATATTATTACATAAGCAACTTATAAATGGGGGGTACTAGTTTGCATGTGCATTGCACTAGCACGTGCAAATGCACCTAAGTGTAGGCCGGATTTCACCAAAGAGAGAGGGAGACATGGGTGAAGTGGGGAGGTGGTTGCTCCATCATGAGTAGTTGTTACAACTCTCTAATTCATCTTGGCCTTTGATCCTTAACCATTTGGACTAATCCTAGCCTTCCATTTGCACTCCAAATTAGTATAAATACCCCCCCCCCCCCCCCCCCCCCCCCCCCACCCCCCCACACACACACACACACACTCATTCACATTTGCACTTGAAAAAGAATTGAAAAGAATAGAAAGAAAGAAAGACAAAATTGTGAGTAAAAGATTAGGAGTGCTGTGAGTTAAAAGATTGAGTGCTAGTTGTGTGTGTTCCCTTCCCAAGCAAGGTCGGCCTACCATTGGAGCAAGAAGAACGAGTTCAAGTACCATCAAACAAGGAGGAGAAGTAAAATAGGTGGCTTAAACTAGGAGGAGAAGGTTTCCCTTGTTCATTCTAGGAGATCTTTTAGGAGTTCTTGTATTTTTTTTCTCTCCATTAAAGGTGGGTGATTTTCTCGAACTTCTAATTAGACATCATGCTAGGGGATTATTTGATAAAATTGAGAAGAAAACTCTAGTTGATTTAGCCATGTATTGTGAAATGAGACAAATTGCAATTGGTAGAAATGCTTTTTAAAAAGATTGTTAATTAATGCAAATTGTGATTGTTATCTTTGAAAATACCATGCTACCATGAGTTTTATGTTGATATGTGCTAAATTAAGAAATTGTGCTTGTATGTTTATTTAATTGAAATGAGAACCATGAAATATGAATTTCTTAATTGACCTGATATTGGCATGAAAAGGAAAATTTTTGCTGTAGAAATAATAGTAAAATAATAATAATAAATATAACAAAAGAGATCTATGGAAAGTTTGAGTGCAAAATTATAAAGAAACTACACTTATACGCACATTTTCGAAATTATAAATAAAAATGTATGTAGAGAGGAAAATTTTACTTTTTGTGTCAAAAATTAAGTTTTATTTTACTGATATATTAAAAATGCATAAAAACTATATTTTGGAGTTTTAGAATGAAATTGGAGAAGAAAAGAAATTAAAAACGGTTGTTTTTATAAAAATTCGAAGAGAACAGAGACTCGGACTATAACCCTAAAGACTTTAACCTATATCAGATTAGCCACTTGGACTATTTTGTTATCGGGTGCATTAGGGTTCGGTTACTATAGCGCGTGGGTGGTCCTGGGTCTCGGGTTCGAAACCGGGCATTAGCCCTTTTGTTTTTCATTTTGAGAAAAATCCGAAAACTGAGAATAAATTCATATGGATTTAAACCCCTACCTATATCGCTAGTGCGGTCTGGCCGTTTTGGCTAGCGGCGGCGCCACGGTGAGCTGCACTGTAGCGGGCGGGTGGCTTTGGGTCACGGGTTCGATTCTTGAGTTTAGCATGTAAACATTTTTTTTGGTTTTTAACTTTTTAAATTGATTTTTGGACATTTAAAAATCCGAAAAAAAATATTATAATTATTTTGAAAATAAATGGACTTCATGAAAAATATTTATACAATGTTTTGACTTAAATGAAAGAGATTAAGAAGTAAAAATTGAGTAGAATTCTATAAAATTGACACTTGCATAAGTATAAAATGTGATTTATTCAATGAGAAAAATTCCACCTATTTTATAAAGAGGATCTTGTATGAGGAAAATTAAGGAGTGTTTATTTATGAAATTTTTCAATAAATTGTGCAAGTCATGCATTTGAAAGTTAAATGAAAAATATGATTTTGATTTTGAAGGAAAGAAATAATAGTGCGAGAACTAAATGGATTTATTGAGATTAATCTTGAATGAGAAAGATATAAATCGAAATTGAACTTTATGTAAGAAATTGATTCATAGAAAAGAAATGGAAATCATATTGAACTATGGAAAAAAGAACTTATGAGTATGAAAACTCAATTTTGTGATTATGAAGTGAAATTGAGAACTAGCGTGTAGCTAAGCCTCATACTGGCATTGAATGAAATTTGTTGTAATGAGAATTGAAATGGAAAGACCAAGGTTGGGTCGTATTATTTAAATGGTTAAGATCGGTATAGTGGGAGTGCTAACTCTAGGTGATTGATTTTATTCATGATTCAAATAAATTAAGGACTAGATACATAGTGGAGATGTGATGAAAGTAAGAGAAAAACATGAGTATGAGGGCCATTGGATTGGCGGCATGAGAGTATTCACAGGATGTCCCATGATGCGTCATGAATAGGGCGTGGATACTATTCCAGAGTACCGTTCCGGTGGCGACGCTTATGGGGTGGTCTAATGACTACGGGTGGTGCCATGTCTATGGTAGGAGGTGAATTAACCACAGGATACCTGCATGATGAGTCATGTGTCAGTGCATGGGGTTCTCTCCAGGGCGCCTAGACGCGGGCTCGTAACTCATAGAACACCTAGGATACTTACCGTAGTTACCGTAGTAGATTAAGTCATGGTGAGGGATTGAACCTTACAAGATGAAAAACGATTAAGGGCTTGCCCTCGGACCTATGTAGTATGGGCTGCATAGACTCTAAACAAGTGCGCAGTAGTGTCATATAATATAAACAACTGCATTAAGGACTAAGTGCACAATCACAACACGACATCAATAGGATAGTCCCCGTAGTTCTGTTTGTGACAAGTTTGTGCTTTCCAAGTAAGAGAAAAATGATTTATTATATCCTAGCGTCTGTTGAATGAACTGACATGCCCACAGTTTCTATGCAGGATAAAGTGATTGGTAAGATTAAAGTATGCATGCTGCTTAAAGAATGAATTCAAGAGTTGTATATTTTATTCATGTAATTGTTATAAATTGCTTCCGCTGTGTAAATGTATTTTAAATGTAACTCTGATGTAACAAAAGTTTTTAATTTCTTGTAAAATTGTACAAAGAGAAGTGTAAAGATCCCGTGGAACTTTGAATTTGGTCTCATTTGGAACTCGGGGTGTTACATTCTCAGTTAGAAGGTAATATGCAATTTCTTTCTCAAACTCTCTTTGTTTCTCTGGTTCTAACTTGAGCGTAGGAGGGTCTGTCGCCAGGGCCACTCCTGTGTTTCAGGCTTTTTGTAGGTCAATCAGCCGCGTAGCAAACCGTCAAATTCAGATCAAAATGTTCTTTCAATGATTGAGATCCAATTTCAGGAGCTCTAACCACTTTGTTCGGCGATGATAAAATGTTAGATCTTTAGCAGTTTTCTTCAAAATATAAACTCACTATCTGTTTGCTCCCAAATCAAAATAAGCAACAACAGATTGGTGCTGTCTATGGAAAACTACACAGTTCTACATCAAAGATCAGATTTACCGTCATGCCACTGAGACTAAGAGGGAGAGTAGCGAATTCAAGCCGTTTTGCCAACTCTCTTCATCTGCAAGCTCCTCTTGTGGAGGAACTCATTCATTTTCATCAGCTTGATCATTCCCAACAGCTTAATCAATCTCCTATCAACGGAGAGGCACCGCGGGGCTCTCGACAAAGCCGTCATGAACATCACCCTTTGCACAACCATATCTCAGTCCATAATGATGACAGTGACTTAATGGCCTCGCAAGGTCCCCCAGGGGTCAGTAGATCTCCGTCGAATCATCAATGCCAGAAAATAGGAGACCAATCTAAGAATTCGTTTGGACGAGAGGCGTGCACGGACCGAGGCCTCCTACTCAAAACATCAAGTGAACCGGAGAATCAACTCTCCCCGAAGGCAGAGGTCAAGATACTTCTCCTCTCATAGGGGGCGCACTGTAGAAAGAAGCCCAACTTGTGAGAGTTGAAAGCATCATGAGAGAAACAAAGAGAAAGATGCCACAATTACTAGGGCCGAATTGGAGAACTTCAAGCATGACATCCTCCGAGCCATCCAAGGTACTCAAGATCAGGGTCGAAGCTCATGGAGCCGCCACTCTACTCCATCAAGAGACAAAGAATCCATCGACTCAACTATATCGTAGAAGAAGGATGACCAAATCCTTCGCCGCATCCAAGAAGTAAAAAATCGCCTGGAACATATAAAGAATGAAGGGAACCGCTCCAACATGGCCTACCACCCCAGTTAACCTCCTTTCAGCAAATCCATCCTCGATGCACCCATTACAAAGAACTTCAAAGCTCCTTAGTTTGAATCTTACGATGGAGAATTTGACCCGGCTTACCATATTGAGAGTTTTAAATCTCTAATGATGATCTATAATGCCACCGATGCGCTTAAGTGCCGAACGTTCCCTACAACTTTGAAAGGATCAACAAGGGAATGGTACACCCACCTCACTCCAGAGTCAATATTCTCCTTCGACCACCTCGAGGAGCTCTCCATAGCACACTTCGTTACTAACCACAAGGCTGAAAAAATAAGTGCTTCCTTGTTGGAACTAAAGCAAAAGGACAGAGAACTACTGAAAGACTTTGTAAAGTGCTTCACAGCCGAAGTAAGGTCTATATCTTTCCTAGACTCGTCAGTGACGATTGCCGCTTTCCACCACAACATCACTAATAAAAACCTGAAAGCCTCATTCGCGAAGAAGCCTCCTGAAGATTACACTAAGCTTCTAGAAAGGAGAAAAATATATCGGAGTCGAGGAAGCTCTTAGGCTAGAACGATTCACCTTCCGGGATCAAACGGAAGAATGCAAGTGATGAAGGACCCAGGAAGTTTCAGAAAGACAAGGCAGATCAACGTCTTCCGCCTCCAGCACCACGCTACGAAAAGTTCACTCCTTTCAACACAAGTGTATTAGCCATCCTCATGGAGGTTGAGAAGGATGGAATAATCCACCTTCCCTCTAAGATGTCCACAACTAGCAAGAGAAGAGACAAGAACAAGTTGTGCACATTTCATAGAGACCATGAAACTATTGACAATTGCCAAACCCTCAAAGAAGAACTTGAAGGCCTGATTTGCCATGGCTGTCTCTCTCAATTTGTCCAACAAAACAAAAAAATGCCAAAACCTCTCCTGTATAGGGGGCTAATAAGCGTCAAAAGAGGCCCTCCAAATCATAAGACTCAGATCGCATGGCCATTCTTCACTCTATTCACGGAGTCCCGATGGGGAGGAGATTACAACTCCTCCCTAAAGAATTTGTTAGGGAAGTCAACGTAGTACATAACATTCCGCCTGCCAAGAGCACTGAGGTCCTAATATCTCTTCCTGACAAGGACTTAGAAGGTGTCCGAACAACCCATTGCGACGCATTGGTCATAAACCTTTGCATGGTGAATCATGAGGTACGCCGCATCCTGGTGGACAACGGCAGCTCAGTAAATATTTTTTTCTTGCAAGAACACTTTCAATGGCCTGAAGCTCTCCCGAGACCGGCTCAAGCTAGCCGATTGTACACCCCACAGATTCTCCGGTGTACTCGTTTAAATAGAAGGAATCGTCACACTCTATGTGACAGTAGGAAGAACCCCACTATTCGAACAGAAGCACTGGACTTTATGTTAGTCCACGTCAAAGCCGCATACAACGCAATATTTGGTCGTCCAGGCCTGGCGGCCTTGCAGTTTCTTCCGCCTACCACATAAAAATGAAGTTCCCAACAACAGCATGCATAGGCCAAGTTGTAAGGAGCCAATAAGAAGCACAAGCATGCTACACCACTACAATAGGGGGCTCAATTCTGCCCCATGACGCCATAAAGCTACAACGAGAAAGTCATCAGATAACTCCAAGACTGTAAAAAAGCTTGAAGCCATTGCCATAGACAGTCCAGTCAAGAACTTCGAAACCTGCCAAGACATCTCTCACCAGGTCCAAATTCATCCTAGTCAGAACACAATAATAAACCTGAACCCCTCACCCGAAGCCACTCCGCATATTTAACGAAAACAAATAGTCCTACCTAAATACATTGACAAACTTGAAGTTCTCCCATTCTCTATGCAAAACAAGGGGAGACCCGCTCCAAAACAGGCAATGCCAGGTAAAGTCTACCAAGTTATTCCCCTAACGGCTCATCAACTTGAAGACCTGGGGGGGGGGGGGCAAGAAGATATTAGCAGGGACATGGAAAATGGAACACCTCCTGAACTTCAACAAGGGCACTAAACTCCCGCCTCCTCTATATATTTTCAATATTTTCTAATAAATGTCAGCCACTAGAGAAGCCTTAGTTTTACTTTCTAATAAAGACCGCTTTCCCTACCAGTCACTGCATGTAATAAAGGTCAGCCACAAGTGTAGCCGCTTAGTTTTATTTTCAAATAAAATTTAGTATTAAATTTTGTAGAATTACTATACAACTCTACATATGCATACAATAAATTAAATGCCAAACTTACTCCTAGAAATGACACCAAAATCTCATTAAAAGCTCCTTATAAGATGAGTTTGGAGTTCATACCCTTGGCTCAGAGTTACTCTAGCAATTTGCAACAAAGCAAGTTCATAGTTCAACTCGCCATTCGATCGGCTCCTGCAACTCGTTATCACCTCAACAAAAAGTTCGGAGTCCATACCCATGGCTCGGAGTTGCTTTAGCAACTTGCAATCAAACACGTTCATAGCTCAAATCGCCATTCAATCTGCTCCTACAACCTGTTAAATCCTTAAACTAACAAGTTCATAATCCATACCCATGGCTGAGAGTTGCTTTAGCAACCTGCAACCAAGCATGTTCAGAGTTCAACTCGCCATTCGATCTGTTACTGAAATTCGTTAAAATTCCTTAAAGAAAAATTATAGGTCCAAAATCGTGGATGTAGTTACTCCAACAAACTCGCAAAAGCAAAATTCGGAGTTCAACTTGCCACTTGATGTGACTCTCACAATTTGTTGGAGGACCCATATATCGGAGAATAACTCTTCCTCATAGTTGTTCCTACAACTAGCTAAACACACATATGGCAACTTCGGAGTCCAACTCCCTACTAAAGTTGCTCCTACAACTAGCTAAACACAAAACGACAAGTCCAAAGTCCAACTCTCCTCAATAGCAGTTTCTACGACTAGCCAACCCCAAGGACAACAAATCACTGGACAAGGAACATGCTTGTAAAAAATTTCTTTTTCACAAACAACCAGTCTCGCTGCAACTGCAGAATTATAATGAGTCTACGTTTCATGCCTAAGCATTGCTACAAAAGTCTTGCAAACAAAATACAACAAGCTGTCCTATAAGTCATCCTTCCAGCTACATGGTTGAGGGATGTTCCGCCTAAGAGACACAAACCTTTTCACAGGCCTCCGTCAGCTAACAGCTCCTCAGGTTTGCCTCAACTCTTGACGATAAAACTCAAGAAAATCTTTCATTAGGCAAGCAAGCTCCAACTCTTTCCTAAGTAACACCACCGTCACCTAAGCAAACTCCAACTCCGTCTCACATGACACGTCGCACACACGGACAAGTCCTAACTCCGTCAAGCACAGCGCATTGCAAAGGAGAACAAGCTTAGCATCCTGAAGACCTCATTCGATGTACACGACTTCTTATCAGCAAAGAGAAGAATGAAATTACGTCAATACTAAACAAACATAAAAGACTTCACTTCAATATCAAGAAGATTCAGAACAAGTTTCTCCAACGAATCATTGACTCCATACAACAAGTTCCATGCCTTGCCCTTCGCCCGAGCTCCGTCAACAACTCGTGAACATCATATAATGAGTTCAACACACTGATCTTTACCAGAACTCGATCAACAACTCATTAGCTCTATGCAACGAGTTCAAAACCTTGCTCACCGCTCGAGCTCCATCAACAACTCATTGACTCCAAAACAACGAGTTCAATGCTCTGCTCTTCTCTGAAGCTCCATCAGCAACCTGTTGAGTTCAATGATCTGCTCACCGCTCGAACTCCATCAACAACTCGATGACTCCAAACAACGAGTTCAGTGCTCTTCTCTCCACTCAGGCTCTATCAGCAACTTGTTGGCTCCAAACAAAGAGTTCGATGCCTTGCTTACTACTCAAGTTCCATCAGCAATTCATCGATTCCAAACAATGAGTTTAACACCTTCCTAACCGCTCAAGCTCCATGAGCAACCCATTGACTCCAAACAATGAGTTCAACGCTTTGCTTACCGCTCGAGCTTCATCAGCAACCCGTTAACTCCAAACAGTAAGTTCGACGCCTCGCTAATAGCTCGAGCTCCATCAACACCCCGTTCACTCCAAACAACGAGTTCGATGCCTTGCTAACAAATCGAGCTCCATCAACAACTCGTTGACGACAAACAATGAGTTCAATGCATTTCTCTCCGCTCGAGGTCCATCAAAACTCATTGAATCCAAGTGATGAGTTCAATGCTCTGCTCTCCGCTAGAGCTCCACCACCAACTTGTTGATTCCAAACAACGAGTTCAATGTCTTGCTCACCGCTCGAGCTCCATCAATAACTCGATGACTCCAAACAACGAGTTCAATGTTTTGCTCTCCACTCAGGCTCCATCAGCAACTCGTTGGCTCCAAACAACGAGTTTGATGCCTTGCTCACTGCTCGAGCTCCATTAGCAACTTATTGACTCCAAAAAACGAGTTCAACACCTTCTTAACCGCTCAAGCTCCATGAGCAACCCGTTGACTCCAAACAACAAGTTTAATGCCTTACTTACCGCTCGAGCTTCATCAGCAACCCATTGACTCCAAACAGTGAGTTTGATGCCTCGCTAACTGCTCGAGTTCCATCAACAACTCGTTGAATCCAAACAACGAGTTTGATGCCTTGCTAACAGCTCAAGCTCCATCAGCTACTCGTTGACTCCAAACAACAAGTTCAATGCATTGATCTCTGCTCGAGCTCCATCAACAATTTGTTGAATCCAAGAGACGAGTTCAACTCTCTGCTCTCCGCTCGAGCTACATCAACAACTCGTTAACCCCAAACAACGAGTTCAATGCCTTGCTCACTGGTTGAACTCTATAAACAACTCGTTGACTCCAAATAACGAGTTCAACGCCTTCCTAATCATTCAATCTCCATGAGAAACCCGTTGACTCCAAACAAAAAGTTCGAAACCTTGCCTACCGCTCAAGCTTCATCAACAACCCGTTGACTCCAAACAATGAGTTCGATGCCTTCCTAACTGCTCGAGCTCCATCAGCAACCTATTGACTCCAAATAATGATTTTGATTCCTTTCCCACTGCTCGAGCTTCATCAGCAACCCGTTTACTCCAAACAACGAGTTCGTCACCTTGCTAATAGCTTGAGCTCCATCAGCAACTCGTTGACTCCAAACAATGAGTTTAATGCTTTGCTCTCCTCTGAGCTCCATTAACAACTTGTTGAATCCAAGTGATGAGTTCATGCTCTGCTTTCTGCTCGAGCTCCATCAACAACTCTTTCACTCCAAACAATGAGTTCAATGCCTTGTCACCACTTGAGCTCCATCAATAGCGTGCTGACTACACAACGAGTTCAGCACCCTGCTTACCGCTCGAGTTCCATCAACAACTCGTTGACTCCAAATAATGAGTTCAATGCCTTGTTCTTCGTTCGAGCTCCATCAACAACTCGCTAGTTCCACAAAATTAATTTCAACACTTCGCTCTCCGCTCGAACACCATCAGCAACCCATTGACTCCAGACAATGAGTTCGATGCTTTGCTCACCGTTCGAGCTCCATCAACAACTCATTGACTTCAAGCAACGAGTTCAATGCCTTGCACGCCGGTCGAGCTCCATCAACAACTCGTTGACTCCATATAATGAGTTCAATAATTTTCTCTTCGCTCAAGCTCTACCAATAACTCGGTAACTCCATACAACAAGTTCAATGCCTTGCTCTTCGCTCGAGCTCCGTCAATAGCTCGTTAACACCATTCAATAAATTCAATATCCCGCTTTTAGCTCGAGTCCTTCCAATAGCACCTTATCCTCATACAATAGGCTTGACACCCAATGCTAGCCCAGAGTCATCGCCACAAAATATGTTGGGCGCAAACAACAAGTTCAAATTTCAACTCCGTCGCAGAGTTGCCCCTCCAAACTTGCTGGGATCAAACAAAAAGCTCTGTGTTCAACTTCGTCTCAGAGTTGTCCCTCCAAACTTGCCGGAATCAAATGGTAAGCTCAACGTTCAACTCCATCCTTGTTCCCTGATTTGTATAACCAGGCAACACATCCGCACTGTACGGTGGCCGCAGCCCGGATAAGAAACTCCTGGAAACCTTCCTTTAAACACCCCATTGACCCGGGCTCCCAGAATAGGCTAATGGAACTTCAGAACTATATCGCCAGCAACGGAATTATATGCTCACAGGGCCCCGATAGGAAACCTTGGGGACTGGAAAAGAATGGCACATTTACTGTTCGCTCCCTTTACAACCGCTTGCACTTTAGGTGATGTAGCCCGAGTTGGTCGGGCGTGGTTTGGAAGGCAAAAAACCCGCTGAAAGTTAAAGTGTTCCTCTGGCGGTGCTAAATGATGCAGTATTGACTAAAGAGAACTTTTCTAAATGCCAACCGAATTTGGATTATACTTGTGGGTTCTGCAATGCGGACATGGAAACTAGAGAACACCTATTTCTAGAGTGCCCCAGGAGCAAAGCAGTCCTTGTAGAGGTACTTTGTGCCTTGGGGACAAATGAGTATCCTTGTAAGTATGAGGACCTGTGGGTAGGGCAAAAGTTCGCTAATGAGAGACGAACAATGAGAGAAGCTTGGTTTATTGCTATCGCCGCTACGACCTAGGGACTTTGGCTAGACAGGAATAGTTTTTACTTCCGTGGGACATGTAATAGTATATCTAGTAACTTGACTCACATTATGCATCTTATTTCATGTTGGGCAAATGTTGCCGCAGAAGGTCCTAAGGGGAGGATACCGAGCGTCTTTCAGGTGGAGGAGTACGATGACGAGTAAGTCGAGTTGGGGCCGACGCTAGACTGAGAGAGGTACCCTGCCTGTCAGACATGTACTAGTGATTGATTGATCCCCACCACCCTAGGGTTTTCTTGAGGAGCGTTTTTTGTTTCTGTTGTACTTTTGTTGGGGAGAGTTAGATGCTTTGATGTACTTTGTAAAGCATATATGTACATTCCTGTTGTTCCACCCCCTCATGATAGGGAGGATTTATGTTTTCTTTTATGTATTGTAGGCTTTGTACTTGGCTCAGTACTCTGAGTTTGTTTTATTAACTCCTTATTAATGAAACAGGGTGACCATACTCCACCTTTTTCTTCACAAAAAAAAAATGTTCAACTCCATCTCAGAGTTGACTATACAAACTTATCGGGATCAAAAGGCATTCAACTCTGTCTAGAGTTGCCTCTCCAAACTTTCCCGGATCAAACGTTCAGTTCAAATGTCCAACTCCATCATAGAGTAGTCTCCATAAACTTGCTGGGAATAAATGGTGAGTTGAACATCAATTTCGTCTAAGAGTTGTCTATACAAACTTGCTAGGTGAAAACAGCAAGCCCTACGACCAACTCCGTCTCAGAGTTGCCTCTCCAGACTTGTTAGGCACAAACGAAAAGTTCAAATGTCCAACTCTGTCTCAGAGTTATCTCTATAAACTTCTCAAGAACAAATAGCGAGCTGAACATCAACTCCGTCTTAAAGTTGCCACTACAAACTTATTGGGCACAAACGGCAAGCTCTACGACCAACTTCATCCTAGAGTTGCCTTTACTCACTTGCCAGGCACACAGCGGCAGGTTCAACATCGAATCTGTATGAGAGTTTCCTCTACAAACTTGTTGGGATCAAACAGCAAGTTTAAATGATCAACTCTGTCTCACTGCTGTTTCAATAAACTTGTTGGGATCAAATAGCAAGTTCGCTGTCCGACCACCTTCCAAAGTTTGTACCCGCACCAGACCGACAGAACACTCATTCAGCAACGAAATACTCAATCAACAAAACAAACAAACAACACAACTCTTGGTCCACGACAGAGCGGTTCGGCGAAATGAACGAAGAAATGCTCGATCGATAAAACAAGAGAACAACACAATGTATGGTCGACAAAAGAGAAATTCAATGAGGTAGACAACTCAACAAATAGTTGGTCGGAAAAAAATTAAGAAATCTTTAAACCAAACTCAACAAAATCAGTTGGCAAGTACAAAAGGCAAGCTATCATCAAAAAAGTTTATATTCCTCCATATACCAGGCTAGCCTACCCGAACTAGCAAAGGAACCGCAAAGAACAAAACTCATCTTCAGCTCATCACAACTTCAACAAAAGCTTCATAACCCGTTCCACCTTGTAGTCAGAATATTCCCCGTTTCAATCCCGGGTCTACTGCGCAATTCCCTTCACCAACCACGATGATGGCCACTCGGCTTCGAAGAACAACAAAACTTCAAGGCTGACCAAAATCAATCTCAAAGCTTTGAAGACCAGCTCAAAATCCAAACTCGAACTCCAACCCGAGCACAACTTGATCATATTCCAAGCAACGAAGACAAGCTTCAAAGCTGCAGGGGCGGATCTGGGCCCAAGCAGCACAGGCAACTACTTTGGGCTCCCAATTATATAGGGCCCCATATTTTTTAAGTATATAGAATGTTAAAAAGTAAAATGTAATATTTTTTTTATATAATTACATTATATTAATAGTTGGCTTATTTAGCTCAATTGGTTATAGTGTTGTGTTAATAATATGAAGGTCGCAGGTTCAAAACTTTTATTGGCCAATTAATTTCTCAATCATTTTTATTTTTAAAACTAATTATTTTCACATAGATATACATGTCATTTTATTATTTTATGAATTTAATATTATTTTTCACTTAGCCCATGTATGTCACTCTATGATATATTTTTAATGTTCTAAGATATATATTATTTACCTGTTTATGAGAAATTTCTAACCAAATTTTCAAGTGCATATGGTTACTCTATATTTTAAGCTTCCAACAACTTGTATTCACACACACACACACACACACACACACACACACACACACACACACACACACACATATATATATATATACATACATACATCATCATTTCATTTTTGATCGTGTTCTCTAATATATCATATTTACCTTTTTGAGATAACATATTTCGTTATTGTTGTTAGAGTTTGTCCGAGTTTTTTTTTTTGCCGCGAGGCATTTCATATAAAGAACGTACGTTATCAATTAATTTTTTTTAAAGCATATATATAAATTTGTTTTTCATTTAAATATTTTGTTCTCCAATGCTCCAAGTTTGTTTACATTTAAATAATTGTCATTATTATTTTGTCAACTTACAAAAGGCCCCATTTGAGAATTTGCTTAGGGCTCCTTGAAACTCAGATATGCCCGTGCGAAGCTGACTCAACTCCAAGCTCAACGAGGCTTCGAAGACAACACCTGAAGCTCTACCTCCAACCTCTAGCTCCTCGCAAATCGAGCTCAAACCCAATTAAGAGTGCATAGTTCAACGTGAGCTTCCATGGCTGCAACCAAGCCTGAAACCGATGCTCTTAAAAAGCTCAAAGATCTACAAAGAAGAGGTGGTTGGCGAGGCCCATGGTCGCTAGGCAGGGCCGGCCCTACCCTAGAGGCGGGTAAGGCGGCCGCCTTGGGCCCCCGGAGATTTCATGGTTTTAGGGGCCCCAAAATTTGAACTTCCCTTGTAAATATAGGTACGTATTTTGCGCATAAAAAATGTTATTAGGGTCCCCCATGTCGGAAGTTCGCTTAGGGCTCCCGGGAACTCAGGGCCAGCCCTGTCGCTAGGGTACCCGATCGCCAAGGGATCTTGACAAGAAAGCTTAAGTCGATGAACTAGGTGATTGTCGAAACCCAAATAGAAGCTCACCCAACGCGAAAGAGCTCTGCTCGCCATGATCCTAGTTCGACGAGCTCGAAGTCAGCGAGAATGCAGCATGCCTAAGCTCCGATTTTGCCGAGCTCAAGGTCGGTGAGAATGCAGCATGCCCAAACTCTGAGTTCGTCAAGCTTGTAGTGAGTTTGGAGAGAATGAAGCATGCCTAAGCTCCGGGTTCGCCGAGCTCGAAGTCGGCGAGAATGCATCACACCCAAATATTAAGTTCGCCGAGCTTGTAGCGAGGTCGGTGAGAATGCAGCACACCCAAACTCTGAGTTCACTGAGCCTGTAGCCTCGGCGAGAATGAAAGCATGCCCAAGCTCTGCGTTCGCCGAGCTCGAGGTCGGTGAGAAAGAATGCCCAAGCTCCGAGTTCGCCTAGCTCGAGGTCGGCGAGAATGCAACACACCCAAATTTCATGTTCGCCGAGCTTGTAGCGATGTCAGTGAGAATGCAGCATGCCCAAACTCCGAGTTTTCCGAGCTTGTAGCAAGGTCAGCGAGAACGAAGCACGCCTAAGCTTCGGGTTCACCGAGCTTGAGGTCGGCGAGAATGCAGCACGCCCAAACTCCGAGTTCGCCGAACTTGTAGCGAGGTCAGCGAGAATGAGGCAAGCCGAAGCTCCTGGTTCGTCGAGCTTGATGTCGCCACGGTCCCTCCTCCAAGGTAGTAGCTTGAGTGCTTAACGATGACGAAGAAGCTTGTTCGCCCAAACTCCGTGGTCGGCAAAGATTGGTGGTTGCCGAGCGGTTTTGGTTGCCCAAGAAAATGCGAGCTCAGAGAAGAAGGCAAACAGTAGCTCAACAAAATAGTTGGGCGGGCTGAAGGGGTCTCACAGACATAAGCATCATTGGATCTCCAGGAGAATCGTGCACGCTCACGATAGATGCTAGAGATTGCACCACATCACTGCCTTCATTCCCTCCACTCCACTTCGAATGCCACCCTCTTGATCATTCAGATCAGCGAGCTCACGCAAGATCAACATCCCAGATTTTGCCACGTCTCCCCTTATCACTGCGATCAGATCACCACCGCTTGATTCACTCAGTGCACGAGCTAGATCCTGATCTACGCATCAGATCGCATTAAGAAGTGTGCCAGATCAGATAAATCATTAAAAATTCCCTTAAGTTCAATTAAAAATTCAAAAAATGATTATTAAAAAAAAGTTAATTAAAATTTCTACAAAATAATTTAAAATTGGAATAATTAATTAAAAATTCAAAAAAGCAATTTTAAATCGAGGGAAAAATAAAAAAAAATCTGAAAATTTTATTGAAAATTCCAGAAACTTTTAGAAAAGTCCAAGAAAATATTCGCCGCCTCTGGAAGCTTCTGATTAGTTCTAGGTATCGCCAATCGTCTCTTAAAGCTAAGATTGTACTCTAGAAGTCTAAATTATGGTAAACTACTTCTCGAAAGCCAAGGAAATTATCATTCGGAAGTGGGAGGCTTTTGATAATTGTAAAAATCATAGCAAATTAGGGTTGTATGATTCCAGCACAAATCCTAAAGCTCCTACAGGCAGATTAGCTATCATGGGCCTCTTTAACAGGTCGGGCTTTCTTCAGGCTCATTTACAAGACATAGGCCGCTCTTAAGCCTATTAAAAGTGACTAGGCCTACTAGGAGAGACACCCAGCCCATGAGGGCTATAAGTCAAATCTCTTATCCCCAGATAAGAGAGTTCTACCTCTTAAGGGGGAGAATCAACATGAGATAAGGGATTCATATCCATTTAATGGTTCTTATCGATTTGCTAAACTGTTTCTTAGGCCTATAAATACCATCCTCCCTCCTCAGTTAGAAGGTAATCTAAAATTTATCTCTAAAACTCTTTTTTTTATGGTCCTGACTTGAGCATCAGAGGCTCTGTCGCTAGGGCCACCCCCGGTATTTCAGGCTTTTTGCAGGTCCATCCTCTGCGTCAGCAAACCGTCAGATTCAGTTCAAGGTGTTCTTTCAACGATCTAGATCCAATTTCAGGAGCTCTAACCACTTTTACAGCGACGATCAAAGGTTATATCTTTAGTAGTTTCCTTCGAAATATAAACTCACTATTTGTTTGCTCCCACACCAAAATAAGCAGCAATAGCTTGATTATCACAATATAAGGGCATAGGTCAACGATGAGCAATTCCCAAGTCTCAGAGAAGGTATTTAAGCCAAACAAGCTCACAAGTTGTTGCTGTCGTAGCTCGGTAATCAGCTTCAGCTGATGAATGAGACAAATTAATTTGCTTTTATGTTGTCCATGATATTGGATTGTCTCCAAGGAAGATACAGTACGCAGCGATAGATCTTCTTATAGTAGGGCAACTAGCCCAATTGGAGTCAGAATAACTAGCAAGTTGTAGTGTATTTGAAGCTGACATCAAAATTCTCTTGCCTGGATAAGACTTGAGGTAAATTCTCTTGCCTGGACAAGACTTGAGGTATCGAAGGACACATATGGCTGCATCCAAGTAAGGCGGTCGAGGTTGCTGCATGAAGTGGCTGAGGACATTGATTGAAAAGGAGATTTTTGGTCGCATTATGGTCAAGTATATGAGACGACCAACAAGATGCCGACAGAGACTCAAATCAGATAGCAAGACACCGCCATCATGATGGCAATTGAGGTTCTGCTCCATGGGAAATAGAACAGGCTTTGCTCCAAGGAGTCATGTTTCATTCAAAATACATAGAGTATATTTTCACTGAGAAAGGAAGATGCCTTTTTTAGAGCGAGCAACCTCGATTCCCAAAAAGTACTTGAGCAATCCAAAGTCCTTGAGTTTGAATTGGTTATGCAAGAACCACTTGATTGAAGTAATGCTTGAAGAATTATTACCTGTGAGGATTATGTCATCAACCTAAACGAGTATGATGGTAATCTGAACTCGAACCATAAGCATGAACAATGTGTAATCACTTGAGATTGTTGGAAGTCGGTTTGCAGTAGGGATGTAGAAAACTTTAAGAACCAATTTCTTGAAGCTTGCTTAAGGCTGTATAAGGATTTGTTCAAGCGACATACAAGAAGTTCACCATTCTAACCTTTACAAGGAAATCTAGGGGGTAGCTGCATGTACACTTCCTCGGCTAAATCACTATGCAGAAAGGCATTACTAACGTCTAATTGATAAAGAGGCCAATCCTTTGCTGTTGCAGTGGCAAGAAGACATCAAACTGTGACTAATTTGGTGACAGGTGCAGATGTCTCATTATAGTCAATCCCTTACGCTTGGGTATTTCCCTTAGCAACAAGCATTGTTTTGTAGCATTCGATAATTCCATGAGCATTGTATTTGATCTTATATACCCATTTCCACTCACGCTTATCGGGTGGCAATGGTGTAACAATCCAGGTATGGTTTGATTCAAATGCTTTGATTTCTTTGGTCATGGCATCACTCCAGTAAGCATCTGTAACGCCCTGATTTCCGTAGCTGGGAAATCGTGACATGAGCCAGAATCTTTTCCTTCAATTAGCCACAATACACAGAAAAATAGGAAAATTTAAAACTTTTTATTCAACACAAATGTATTTCAAGTACGAATGTTATAAAACTTCAATACATTACATCAGTGTTACAGTAATGTCTTACATGCCCAAGTGTTACAAACTTCCAATAAATTTACATCAGAGTACAACGAGTAATTAATAACACTTGGTACTTTACTTGGATGCTTCTCAATATTAAATAAATTACAAGAGAGATTACAATTGAAATAATAATGAACACTGTGCTTCACGCTTTACTTGCCTGGAGTCCTCCTAAATCCTGATTCACTGGTCCTGCATCCAATACCTAATTAAGTGGGGACGTCATTACATATACTGATGCTAAATGCTAATTACAAGTAGAAGAATCTCAAATTAAACAGACAGATTGATGAAAAGAGAACGTGTATACATAATTTGATGTGTAAGTGTATGCTATGACTTAGACTCTAATGCAAGGTCAACTAATGCAAAGATGCACTTATTTCAATACAAGCAAGACTATGGACAGTATGCAGCCCATAAATACATACACCCATATCAAGCTGTTTCTTCATATTTAGAGATTTGAACCCGCGCCATGAATTCTACTCTTGTACTCAACCTGTTCCTGACAGATACAACGTGACTGAGAGGTTGCCTTGGACGGTCCAATCCCGCTAATGTAGTACCATAGTAGTGTTCATGTTTGCCACTATCATTCGGTAACCTCACTCAAAAGCCAGACAAACCTAGAGATACCGCTGCACAGGATAGCTCGAAGCATCCCCTGTGGCGCCCTTAACTCATAGAACAATAGTCTATGGCCGGTTCATTTCTCCCTGACATAGAACATGACAAAATTGCGGGGTCCATCCCCATGTTCCGACAGAAAAATTTTCCATTGTTATCATAGCACTTCAGAAATTAACAGCCGAAATACGGATCCCGTGCTCCCAACTCGTGAGAAGGCACACCCCGTATCCCTTTGACAGGAAGGTACAATCCAATAACACTACCTAGTGCCGACCTATAGGATAAGTCGGATCATAAGGTATCACCCCTAATACCAACTCTTCCCTTCGGTGAAATAATAGATAAAATGGTTAAATAACAATAGTTACAAGTTACTACCCTAACGATTTCACTAACCCTAAACAATCCAAGGGATGACAACAATGTTAACTCAACATGCCAGGTCTCAATCTAGACTTCGCAAGATAACTTTGCTAGGTGTTCAACCTAGACTTCCTGAGATCACCATAGATCCCGCTCACAGCCTGTAACTCCCTGTCCCAGTTGTACGTATTTTATTACGTGAATTTTTGTACTTCAATTTTCAGATCAGTTTTATTTTTCTCTTTGGACTCTTTATCTAAAGCCAGAATATTTTTCTGATCAATTCCATAATTTTGTGATTTTTCGATCGAAGTTTAAATACAAATTCTAACCCCAATTATCCCTAATCAACATTTCTCCTATCTGCCTAACTCACTCCCGCTAATCACTCACATACGCCAAATTTCTCCATCTCATTTTTCTCATTCTACGCCTAACTCTCTTATTTTTTTTCTCCTACTCTACTTCCTCCACCACCCTACTACTCCTAATCCCCTCTTCCTTCAGTGTCTCCTTTTTCATTTTTCTACACCCATCTCTTTCTCACTTTATTTTATACACACACCATGCATGCATACATCTTGCATGCACCATGCTATCCATCTCCTTTTCTTTCTATATATATACACACACACACATATCACACCTCACTCTCACATCTACGTCTCATTCTTCATTTTTCCTTCTTCTCTTCCTCTGCCTTCTTCACACCCGAGAGCTCAAGCAACACCGAGCTCCACTTAACCTTCCACCTTCGAGCCAACGACTCTGCTTCTACGATCCCGTGAACCCCGAAAAATAACCCGACGCAGCGCCACCTTGTTGTTGTCGTCGCTCACCGTTGCTACCGTTGCTCGCTAGCTACCGTCTTGCAGCCATTCTTACTGCCGTTGTGCCGCCGTCTGTTGCCGACCTTGCTTCTTCTTTCCGTGGTTAATACCACCACCGAAATCGTCACGTTATAAGGCAAGTACCTTGTACACTCTTTTTGTTCTCGTACAAGCATTTTCCTTGGACTCGTGGCAAGTAGTCTAGTTATCATCATGTTTTATTGTCAAAATCCATTCGAGTCACTGGTTCTATGCTATATCAACTCAAGAGTGAACCGTTAACACATTTTGAATCGTGTTATCGAATATCGAATATTCAACCTAACTATCTCTAAAATTTCTTGACCTTGCACTAAGAATTAGACCATGTTCCCAATACTGGATTGAATATTTTCTACATGGAAATCGTAGCCTATCGAGTCCCGAATCCAGAACATCTTACGGTTTCTCATTCGGATGTATAGATTGTGAGATATCGCGATTTTAGTACTGGCATATCGTGAATTTCTGAACCTGCATGGGATTACTAACCGGTATCTTGTACTGAGAATTCGACTATGTTCCCGACACTGGATCGAAAAACTTTCTACATAAAAATCGTAGCCCTTCGAGTCTAGATATCTGAAACATATTACGGTTTCTCAATTGGATATATAGATTTTGAGATATCGCGATTTTAGTACCGGCATATCGTGAATTTCTGAACCTGCACGGGATTACTAACCGGTATCTTGTACTGAGAATTCGACCATGTTCCCGACACTGGATCGAAAAACTTTCTACATGAAAATCGTAGCCCTTCGAGTCTAGATATCCAGAATATCCTACAGTTTCTCAATCCGATATATAGATTGTGAGATATCGCAGTTTTAGTATCGTGACTCTGAATTTCCAGAATGCACGCGAAACATCGAAACCAGTGAAGAATGAATTTGTACGCATAACTACTGTCTCTAGAATGTATCGTGTGAATATGCATTAGAACCAGAAGAGAGTCTAATTTCTAGAATCTCTGACGGAATTGGATTTGCTTTTCTGTAACAACGGAAAAGTGAATTTGAATGCAGATATGTCAAGTTGTCTAAAAATTCATCTCTACGTTTTTGCATATAAACCCATTACTTTTCATATTTAATGAACTTAGTGTATTATTGTTCTTGTAATAATAACTTGTATAAATATAATAGGTTGATAGAATGCATTTTATACCACTTGATAATTCTATAATAACTACTCTCGATACATGTACTCGTTTTACGTCTCATGTCCATGATTACCGCCCTTGATATTTTTCTTGACTAAACTATTTAATTACACCGTTCTACTAGTCGTACCAACTGTATGTTCATAATTAATTATAAAAGAATAACAAGCTGGGATTATAAGGGTACGACTTAATAGTGGACAATATAGGGGATTATACTCGGAAGGGGGCCCGTATTTCCCGAAATAGTAATTCTTGATTCTTGATTCTTGATTATACAATTCTTGATTACATAATTCTCGATTACATGATTCATGATTACATGTCTTGATACTATCACTGGAAGACCGGAATACATAATCCTATAGAATTCACTACTTAAGTCTAAACGTCACATGATTGATATGCACCGAACTTGTGGTATGGGACACAAGATTGTATGCATTAGATAAGTTAATAAAATAGATAAACTTGAGATCTTCACTAAGCATGATTCTTGATTACATGACTCTTAATTCTTAATTACATGATTCTTGATTACATGACTCTTCATTACATGACTCTTGATTCTTGATTACATGACTCTTAATTACATGACTCTCGATCATTGATTACATGATTATCGATTAACTGAGCCTAGGTTATCAATTGCTTATATCTTGAAGTCTAGAATACACTAGTTACAGTTATTACTTACATGATCATATTGTCCTTGTTCCTTGCTTACTTCCATATTGTATTTGTACTTCTACTTCTTGTTTTTTCCATGTTATATCTTGTTATATTACTCCCTTTCTGCTTGTTGCTACTTGCTGCCCGAAACTTGCTCTAACGGGAACTTTTCTATTTTTTTTGAGTTAATAATTATACAGGTACTGATGGACCCGACGAGTAGACTCTCTAGACGATTGTTGCTGCTTTCTTACTACTTCATGTTGTTTTTCTTTCAGTCGCTATTTTATCTAGTTGTTATAGCGAACTGCTTATCATATTATTTTAATTCTGGTACCTTGTACTCCAGGGCATCTTGACCCGATGTTGATGTATTATCCAAATGATGGTTATTCTATTTTCAGCTCATGTGATTATTATATTTGCCTGCGTGAATGTGTTATAAAGATCTTGTTGAGCTTATAATTGTACAGCTTATAGATGATGTATATCATTCGCTGGGCCTCAGTTGCGTGCCTGTATTTCCGTATAGTGGGAAGCGGGGCGTGATAGGTTTTTAGTGGTATCAGAGCCTAGGCTCGAACCATGCTAAGCTCAACAATATACACACCATGTGGATCACATGAATGTTAATAACCAACTTGCCATCTGGAGATTTACCCCATTCGAAAATGCATTTCTGACTATGGTTCACGGAGGCTCTTCGACTTCTACACCCAGGGATGAACTATCGGAGATCATCGTCATTCTCCAGGAAATGCAACGAATGATGGAGCTACAACAAGAGCAAAATGAACAGGTGAGAGCTAATCTGGATAGGGTACAGGATGTCGCAAACTCCATTCAATGGGACTTGTTTGTGCACCAGCATAAGAGTTACACCGCCATGCTCGATATCCAGGAGCAGATCCGTAGAGGGTGGAATGCCATTCAGGGGGCATTACATCTCCTTACTGTCGCACAGTCTACAGGTGGACCAATACGGAGGCCAGTTCAGACCCTGACTACTAGAGCATCACCTTACTCATCGGCAACTCCGAAGAAGGACCAGAAGTGCTATTATTGCCACTGAGTTGGACACATACGCAAGAACTGCTGGAAAGCCAACAACTTGTATCTTGCATGCGGAGTGAATGATCACAAGGTTCGGGACTGCCCGAAGAGAAAGAGTGTCACACCAATAGGAGGATCAAATCCCAGTGGAGGAAAGACTGGAGAGTGTAATCAGGCTCATAACCTGATTATAGAGGAGGCGGAGATCACCAAAGAAACAGTTACTGGTATATTTCGATCTAGTCATGCTTCAGTTCCTGCATCGTTTGTTACCTTCTGTACATTGCATTCATTCTCATCGATCAATTCATTATTAAGTATCATACTAGTTATTTCTTTCTATCCCTATTTTCTTGAATCTTCTGTTGGAAGAGAGTAGGAATTTTGTTGGGCTAAATGGCAAACAAATTGGAAATTGGAATAACAACAAGAAAACTCTTCACTATTTTCTAAAACTGCTATTACTACACCTTACAAATATACACTCTATTCTTTTTCTTCTTTTCTGCTTGTTTCTTGTTCTTGTCTTCCTTAATTTTTTTTCTTCTTCCTAAACCTCTCATTTATAGGAATGAGAGATGATCAACTGACAAATTCTTCATTCCCGTTTCTCCCATTTTTCTTTGCGGCACCAATCTTATCACAAATTTTTTCAACATTGTTTGGTGGGTGGGGCCCACTTTACCAAATAAGTTTGACAACCAATATCTTCGTGTTACCAATCTCTTAATTCTGCTCAATTCATCGATCGCTATCACGTGATACCAACATCTAGAAACATCACCATCAGAGTGGCGCAGCGGAAGCGTAGTAGAGTCCCTTATTGATTCGTGGAATGAATATCAAAGCAAACTTCAACGTCATCAACAACTCAAGGTTCGATGTTATATTTGGAATAGATAGAGGCCGAAGTGCACATACTGATCATAGGCCGGTTATAAAGGGCGGTGAATTAATGAAGAAAAGACAAAAAGAAGAAGAAATAAAAAGAAGAGAAATGAGGAAAGAAGTCAAAGAAAGAAGAAAGAAAAAGAGAGAAAGAAAAAGAGAAAGAAAGAGGAAGAAGAAAGAGAGAGAAGTTGGAGAAGAAAGAGAGAAAGAGAGAGAAGTCGGAGAAGAAAGAAAGAGAGAGAGAGAAGTCAAAAAAAAGAAGAAAGAAAAAGAGAAAGAAAGAAAAAGAGAAAGAAAGAGGAAGAAGAAAGAGAGAGAAGTCGGAGAAGGAAGAAGAAAGAGAGAGAAGTCGGAGAAGGAAGAAGAAAGAGAGAGAAGTCGGAGAAGAAAGAAAGAGACAGAGAAGCCGGAGGAAGAAAGGGAAGAAGAGAAAGAAGAAGACAACTCGGAAGCAAGCTTCGAAGAAAAGAGAGAGTGAGAAGCCAGTAGCAGAGGCGGGAGCAAGAAAGCAAGAGAGAGAGTAGGAGCTCGGATTGTCTTGACAAATAGAAAGAAGAGATCAAGAATCGGTAGTGGGAATGAAGAAAAAATCGGTGGAAGAAAAAAGTGAAGCAGAGAAGAAGATGAAGCTTTCTTCATCTTTATCGAGATTCGGCAGGATTTGTGTATTTTGTGGCAGTAGCTCTGGCAAAAGAGCTAGCTACCAGGAAGCCGCGATCGAGTTCGGTAAGGAACTTGTAGATAGGAATATCGATCTCGTCTACGATGGTGGGAGTATAGGATTGATGGGCCTAGTTTCCGACGCCGTTCATGCTGGTGGCTGACACGTTTTGGGAGTGATTCCCAAGTCGCTGATGCCGAAAGAGATTACTGGGGAAACTGTGGGAGATGTTAGAGTTGTCTCTAACATGCACGAGAGGAAGGCTGAAATGGCTCGTGCTACTGATACTTTCATAGCCTTGCCCGGAGGTTATGGAACACTTGAGGAGTTGTTTGAAGTAATCACATGGGCTCAACTGGGAATCCACAGCAAGCCGGTTGGTCTTTTAAATGTTGATGGATATTACGACTCGCTCCTGTCCTTCATAGATTCAGCTATGGATGAGGAGTTTATATCCAGTAAGGCCAGACACATCTTGATTTCAGCTCCATCGCATAAGGAGTTACTTAGAAAATTTGAGGAGTATGTGCCAGAGCAAGATGAGCTTGTGACACAGCTGAACTGGGATGTTAGTGATGTCGGTGGTTCAGATTCTGATCCTCAACATCAAATTGTTGAGTTCTCTAGTTGAGGATGCACAATTTGTCTTTAGTTGTTTTCGTGTCTTTGTACTTTTTGTTTCTTTTATCTTTTGTTGTACTTTCGATTGAAGAGTATTACATTCGCTTCTTAGCGATCCTATATCTCGCCTAAGTAAATTTCGGGGACGAAATTTTTTTTGTAAGGTGGGTAGGATTGTAATTTCCTGTCCCAGTTGTACGTATTTTATTATGTGAATTTTTGTACTTCAATTTTCAGATCAGTTTTATTTTTCTCTTTGGACTCTTTATCTAAAGCCAGAATATTTTTCTGATCAATTCCATAATTTTGTGATTTTTCAATCGGAGTTTAAATACAAATTCTAACCCCAATTATCTCTAATCAATATTTCTCCTATCTGCCTAACCCACTCCCGCTAATCACTCACATACGCCAAATTTCTCCATCTCATTTTTCTCATTCTACGCCTAACTCTCTCATTTTTTTCTCCTACTCTACTTCCTCCACCACCCTACTACTCCTAATCCCCTCTTCCTTCAGTGTCTCCTTTTTCATTTTTCTACACCCATCTCTTTCTCACTTTATTTTATACACACACCTTGCATGCACCATGCTGTCCATCTCCTTTCCTTTCTATATATATACACACACACACATATCACACCTCACTCTCACATCTACGTCTCATTCTTCATTTTTCCTTCTTCTCTTCCTCTGTCTTCTTCACACCCGAGAGCTCAAGCAACACCGAGCTCCACTTTACCTTTCACCTTCGAGCCAACGACTCCGCTTCCATGATCCCGTGAACCCCGAAAAACAACCCGACACCGCGCCACCTTTTTGTTGTCGTCGCTCACCGTTGCTACCGTTGCTCGCTAGCTACCGTCTTGCCGCCATTCTTACCGCCGTTGTGCCGCCGTCTGTTGCCGACGTCGCTTTTTCTTTCTGTGGTTAACACCACCACCGAAATCGTCACGTTATAAGGCAATTACCTTGTACACTCTTTTTGTTCTCGTACAAGTATTTTTCTTGGACTCGTGGCAAGTAGTCTAGTTATCATCATGTTTTATTATCAAACTCCGTTCGAGTCACTGGTTCCATGCTATATCAACTCAGGAGTAACTTGTCCACAGTCCTCGAGGAGTAAAATAAATACACATCTTGATGGTCGATGGCTCCTAGGATAACAATATCACCCCAGATGAGTACAACAAGCTGCGTTCAAGCTAATAAGCTACATACGAGCCAATAAATCACATACGAGCCAAACGAGCTACGTATGAACCAAACAATCTACATACGAGCCAACAAACTATGTATGAGACAACCAAATGCTAATAATTAGCCCGAATAATTTCCTAACATAAAATTTGCTATTACAAGAATTATAAACAAAGGTAATACATCGAAATCCTAAACATGTGTTTGAATAGGGAAAAGCAACAAAAACAACTCAACCGCGAATCAGCCCGACAGTCAAGCGGGTGGTGAAATTTTGTAAAATTCACAACAAATGCTACACTTACCGGAATCTAACAAAATTAGACTCTTCGGAAAGGTAGAAACCTCTACTACGATTCTCTAGTTGACAACTTCTACAAATTCAGTCAACAACCTGCTAGAAAAACTCCTAACATCTCAACAGCAACTCAGCCCAACAGTCAAGCTGTTGTTGAAGCTAGTAAAATGCACATCGAGTGCTACGCAAATCAGAATCTAACAAAATTAGACTTTATGGAAATGTAGAAACCTCTAATACAATTTTCTAGTTGACAACTTCATCTAATTCAGTCAACAAAAGGCTAGAAAAATACCTAACTCTCAAATAGTGAATTCAGCCAAAAAGAAAGCTACTGCTGAATCTTGTAAAATTCATAACACTTGCTACGATAATCGGAATCTAACAAAATTAGAATTTTTAGAAAGGTAAGAAGCTCTACTAAAATTCTCTAGCTGAAAACATTCTCAAATTCAATTAACAAAGTGTTGATAAATTCCCTAACATCTCAACAGTGAGCTCAGCCAAAAGGTAGACTAATGTTAAAACTTGTAAAATACATAACAAATGCTACACGCATCCGAATCTAACAAAATTAAATTTTTTAGAAAGGTGCGAACCTCTACTACAAATATTTAGTTGACAA
Organism: Hemerocallis citrina; assembly: GCA_017893485.1. Classification (NCBI taxonomy): domain Eukaryota; kingdom Viridiplantae; phylum Streptophyta; class Magnoliopsida; order Asparagales; family Asphodelaceae; genus Hemerocallis; species Hemerocallis citrina. The sequence goes on along the minus strand of JACEHZ010000673.1, from coordinate 189,396 downwards.
CTTCCTCAAATTCTAAGTATACAAAAAGTTATAGTAATTTCAAGTCCAACTATTCACTCAAAACAGAGCTGTCTTTTGCTGCTCAACACAACGTACAAAAAATTGCTTTAAATATAGCAAATAAATTCCAAAAATTACGAAATTTGGAATGAAATCTACTAACATATACACCTAGCTCCAATTTAAATTTCATCTCAAAATTCCTTATAGAACTCAAGTTATGCATTTTTTATTAGAAGCATGTTGTTTAACAAAAACAACAACTTTTGAGCATTCACTGTTTTGGGGAAACGATTTTTTTTAACCTAGAAAATTAACCCAGAAAAATCTACAAAAATTAGAGCATGGTAGTTACATATGAGAACCTCTCATATTAATTTGGGTTCAAAATTGCAACTCTATCACAAGTTATCAAATTCTAACCATGAAATAACATAACTTCTTATTAAAGGTTGGATCTTTAGGGTTTTATTTGAGTTCCACCACTTCAATCTTTGCATTTAAATATTTTCAATCCATGATTACTCATATGCACATGAATTTAGTCAAAGTTTTTCAATTTATTAACATATAGAAATAATAATAACAACAACAATAAAAAGGTAAGAAACCTCCACCCAAAACTTGTTGGAAGAACTAGCTTGCTCTTCTCCTCCTTGTTCCTGCTCCTCAAGAACAACCTAAAGCAAAATAACCCATTCTTTTCTTATGATTTGATCTCTTTCTTTTCTCTCTCTCTTTTTTTTTTTTTACTCAAGAACAAAGCAGAATAAGAAGAAGAAGAAATATGAGAAGAAGAGAGAATGAGATGAGTGTGAGATGAAATGAGGTGAAATGGGGCTTGCATGAGGATTTGGCCGGCCAATGGGTTAAGAAGGAGGGAGAAGATGAGGGTGTGGTGGAGGAGGGTGCCATGTGTCTTGGATTTTGCGGTACAACAATTAAATATTTTGTTTTCAAATCAATATATTTCAGCCAACACCACAATCTAATCCTATCCCTCCAATTTGATCCATCATGATCAAAATAAAAATATTTTGCCCAAAAACACATACTACATGATTTTGTACAAGTGTACAAAATCGTACAATACATATACATACATACATACTAATATATATATATACGGTTAATTTTTATTAGTTAAACTAAGTAATCTCCACAAAAATATTTTAATTCTGAAAATAAAAATAAAATAATAAAAATAATTATATTAATATCAGCTCGGGATATTTATAGTACGAAATCGATACAATTATTAGTTAAAACTAAGTAATTTCCGTAACAAATATTTTAATTTTAAAAGTAATAATAATCTATATAATAAAATACAAAGAAAGCTATCAAGTGGCTCTCCTTCAATCCCCCAGAAATTAAAAGCCCATTTCTAACCTCACAAAACATATTTTTCCCCCAAAAGTTTTTTCCCAAAACTCAAATTCAAACCCCCCACCAAAAACAACTCCTATATTTATTTTCTCTCTCTCTCTCTCTCTCTCTCCCTCCCTCTTCTATTCAAAAAATTAAGAAAATAAAATTTTAAATATTTTTAAAAAATTTAAAATTAAAAAACTAAAAAAATTTAAAATTTAAAAACTTTAAAGATAATTCAAAAAAAATAAAAAAATCATACAATATGTTTTTTGCTGGACTCCCAAAAGTTTCTAATATAATATGTTTATTACTTCAATTAATTTGCTGGACCTCCAAAACTATTTTATATGATCAAACAAGATGCCCCATTCCGAAGACGTGTCGTAGGCACGTGTCAACAGGCAAACCTAGTACAAATATAATATCCGACCGGGATATTACAGCATCTTTAATGACAGAAGAAAATTTTCTAGGCTCATGGTTAGAAGATATGGAAGCAAGAAAACTTGATGTGAATTATAAAACTTGTCATAAGAAATAGAATGAAGCAATTGATACTTATATACCTGTTTGAAGACCAGTTGACGAAGAGGACTGATTAATCACGGGCGAGGAGGAACGTGTTAGAGCACTGAAAATTAGTAAGCCGCCCAGGAGGACGATGCACTCACATGGGTATTGGAGTTGGAAATGTGTTGGTGATAAGTGGGCTGTCTAGAGATGTTTTCGTGTTTGTCAATGGCACTTCAATAGTTGGAGTTGGGGAAGTGTTGGTGGGAAGTGGACTGCTTGGAGGTGTTGTTGGAATGGAAGGCATAATTTTAGGTTCATTGTTGCTGGGAGTAGATAAAATTGTCTCAGGTTCATTTGCTTCAACATCTTGAATCAAAGAAAGTGGGATAGATTGACAAAAAATATGTAAGGTTAGTTTATTACCATGAAATGGAAATTGATCATTGAAGAAAATTTCATCTATACTAGTGAAAAACTTTTGCTTCACCAGATCAAAAAGTTTATAATCTTTTTTTCGCCACAAGGGTAACCAACAAGCACACATTTGTGAGCTCGTGGAGCAAATTTGTCATGTGATTTTGTGTGAGCATAACACAAGCACCCGAACACGCGTAGGTGTAATAAGTGGGTTTGGTTTTAAACAAAAGCTTGTGACGGGATATACTGTCAAGAATAAGAGAAGCGGTTTATCAAGTAGGTGGTTGTGAGAATGCAATCTTCTCATAAACTAGTTGGTAAACAAGCTTGAAAACGAAGGAAATTGTCCTTTTCCAGTAAAACTTTGTGCTTGCGTTCAACTAGCCCATTCTGTGTTACAGATAAAGTTTACAAAATTCTTTTTACAAAGAAAGATAGAGAGGCACAGGAAAAACCGAGAAGGGAACAGAGAAGAGAAATCCGAAAGAAAAAGAAAAGGAAAATAAATTAAACAACTTACAATAAGCAAATGAAAAGTACAACTCCCAAGAAGCCGAGGCCTGTGTATCACACAGTGTCCTTAAAACAGATTTCGCCTCTCTCCGGTTGCTGGATTGAACGGAGGCGTCTGTCTCCCAGGATGCAACGGCTTGGAGCGATCCCGTAGGCACCACGTACCACTCCCGAACTGATCAGCAGCGTTTTGAACCTATCACCTGACTTACCAACACAAGGACGGACGGACAGTACAGAAGAGAAGGAGAGAAAAATGATATGGTTTTGTGCAGGGAAGAAAGTAAGGGGAAGGCCTCTATTTATAGAGCCTGGGTTAGACAAGGCATTAACAGCCTTCATTGTAACGGCAGACAAGGCATTAACAGCCTTCACTGTAACGGCAGACAAGGCATTAACAGCCTTCATTGTAACGGCAGATAAGGCATTAACAGCCTTTAACAGCCTTCACTGTAACGGCAGACAATGAATTGAATGCCTTCAGCGTAACGGCAGACAAAATATTAAATACAGCACTGAAACGGCAGACAGAACCGTTTCTGCATTCATTTCAGCCGTTACAAAAAGAAAACTGTAGCAAAAAGTGGCTCTGCACGGGGTGGGATCAAATCGGTCCGGCATTCGTGTCCGCAGGTCGTGCGGGCGCACACAAGTCGCATGTAAACCGGTCCGTGATTTGCACCCCCCCCCCCTGCGCGCGCGAGAGAGAGCCTCTCTTCTAGCCATCTTACAATGCTTAGAAGGAGATTACTATATATCCTCTTCTATTTCCTTTGTTATTTCCGATGTGGGACTAAGTTCCCTTTAACCCATTTTCAAGAATGAAAACGTCTCACTTTGAGAGACAATTTCTCATTCACCCCTTAACCGATTTTAGCGAACCAATATATGATTTTGATCTACTCACGAAGGAGAACACAAATCAATCAAGATCTCTCAATAATTCATTGAGGATCTTACTCAAAAAATTGCTCAAAAATCGGTTCGAAAATAGTGTATAAAACACTCATTTTCTAACAATCCCCACATGAATGAAAATTGACGACCACAGACAGGACTGACTGACACGACAGACTGACACGACGGACTGACCCGACAGACTTGGTGATAGAATTCAACGATTGATTTCTGCATAGGATAGGTAGGTGTTACCCTTTGAACCTTCCCTTATGAAAATATGTTTACTTTACTAACTAAACAGTAGACACGATGTCTTTGAACTGTTCTGCCATTTGTGTAAACGATGACATATCTCACACAGAAATCTTTCTAACGCTTTTTCAGTTCTCACTGTTATGTTCGTTTTGGCCATGAACATACGCCTGGTTCTGCAAGATTTTAACAGGAATATTGCCCTATATTATTCCCTTGGAAGCGGCCCTTCTTCCATCTTACATAGGTGATTTCTTACTTAAGAGTAACCCGCATTACTCTGCTCGGATATCCGACGCATAAGAATCATTAAAAGCCTAGCTTAACCTGTTACCTTGCGGGCATCACTGTTTCATCATGGGAATGGACATGGAAAATCCCCACAGTGATCTAACTTGGTCTTTACAATTTAGTTGTCCCTTTGAACCTAGATCTTGGGATCTCCAGTCAACTAGGTTGGGTTTCCATTGTATCGACTTATTCTTTCATGGGCTTTAGTCCCATTCCCCTCGATGATTTATCAACTAACTCTCTGTTTAACCCTTTGGTTAGTGGATCCGCAATGTTATCTTTTGACTTTACATAGTCCACAGAGATAACCCCAGTAGAGAGTAGTTGTCTAATGGTATTATGTCTTCGACGAATATGTCTAGATTTACCATTATACATATTGCTCTGTGCTCTACAAATTGCAGATTGACTATCTGAATGTATGCAGATTGGAGGCACAGGCTTCGTCCACCTTGGAATATCTTCAAGGAAGTGGCGTAACCATTCAGCCTCTTCCCCACATTTGTCTAATGCGATAAATTCTGATTCCATCGTGGATTTAGCGATCACTGTTTGTTTCGAGGATTTCCAAGAAACTGCTGCACCACCTAGTGTAAACACATAGCCACTAGTGGATTTTGAATTATCACTCGATATCCAGTTCGCATCACTGTATCCTTCAAGTACAGCCGGATATCTCGTATAGTGCAGCCCGTAGTTACGAGTAAAACGCAAGTACTTCAGTACTCTTATAATTGCTTGCCAATGCTCGCTTCCAGGATTACTCGTGTATCTGCTTAGTTTACTTACTGCATAGGCTATGTCTGGTCTTATACAACTCATTAAGTACATTAGACTGCCTATGATTCTAGAGTATTCTACTTGAGAAATACTCTCCCCTTTATTCTTGGATAAGTGTAAAGTTAGATCTATTGGAGTTCTCGCAATTCCAGAATTATCTTTATCAAATTTTCCAAGAATATTGTCAACATAATGTGACTGGCTTAAAATAAGCTCGTCTGATGTTCTTGTGATTTTAATTCCCAATATAACATCAGCTAGTCCCATGTCTTTCATGTCAAACCTCGAGTTTAACATGTTTTTAACAGATTTAATTATCTGATCATTGCTTCCAATAATAAGCATGTCATCTACATACAAACATATAATGACATATCCATCTTCTGTGTCTTTGACATATACACATTTGTCACATTCATTGATCTTGAAGCCATTTGTCATCATGACATTATCAAATTTTTCATGCCACTGTTTTGGAGCTTGTTTCAAGCCATATAATGACTTCACCAGTTTACACACTTTCTTTTCATGTCCTGGAGATGAGAAACCCTCAGGTTGTTCCATGTAGATTTCTTCATCTAAATCTCCATTAAGAAAAGCTGTTTTTACATCCATTTGATGTACTTCAAGATTGCGTAGAGCTGCTACGGCAAGTACCATCCTAATGGAATTTATTCTCGTCACAGGAGAATATGTATCAAAGTAATCAAGACCTTCTTTTTGTTTATAACCTTTAATTACAAGTCTTGCCTTGTATTTATCAATTGATCCATCAGGTTTTATTTTTCTCTTGAAGATCCACTTGGAACCCAAAGGTTTACTACCTGGTGGAAGATCCACTAGTTCCCAAGTATGGTTTTGCAAGATAGAATCAATTTCACTCTTGATGGCTTCTTTCCATTGAGGACCATCACTAGAGTTCACTGCTTCCTTGAAGGTTTGGGGTTCTTCTTCAAGCATAAAAGTCAAGAAATCCGGACCAAAAGATTTTTCCGTTCTTGTTCTTTTACTGCGTCGAGGTTCCTCCTCGACTTCTTCATTTTGGTCTTCACTATCTTCACTGATAGTCTCATGTGTTCGTTTGGAGGAACTTGCTTCCTCCTTTGACTTACATGGAAATACATCTTCAAAGAACGATGCATTTCTAGATTCCATTATCGTGTTCTTTGATATCTCAGTGATATCGGATTTGTATACCAAGAACCGATAGGCACTACTGTTAAGTGCATAACCAATGAAAATACAATCAACTGTTTTTGGTCCTATTTTCATTTTCTTAGGTGGGGGTACTACCACCTTGGCAAGACATCCCCACATTCGCAAGTAATTGTAGGATGGCTTTCTTCCTTTCCATAATTCATATGGAGTTTTATCTTCTTTCCTTTTGGGCACCTTATTCAAAAGGTAGTTAGCTGAAAGAATAGCTTCTCCCCACAAGTTTGGTGGTAAACCAGAACTTATTAACATCGCATTCATCATTTCTTTCAATGTACGATTCTTTCTCTCAGCAACACCGTTGGACTGAGGAGAATAAGGCGCTGTGGTTTCATGTATAATCCCATGCTTAGCACATGTGTCAGCAAATGGCGATTCATACTCTCCACCTCGGTCGCTTCTTAGCGCCTTAATTTTCTTATTGAGTTGATTTTCAACCTCATTTTTATAGAGAACAAATTTCTCTATAGCTTCATCTTTGCTTTTAAGCAAGTATACATAGCAATATTTTGTGCTATCATCTATGAAGGTAATAAAATATTTATTACCACCTCTTGTTTGTATCATTTTCAAATCACAAATATCAGTGTGAATTAGATCAAGTGGTTCGGTGTTTCTTTCAACACTTTTAAATGATGATCTTGTTAGTTTTGCCTCAACACAAGTTTCACATTTGTGTTTGGAATCAATTTGGAACGTTGGTATGTGATTCAAGTTAATTAGTCTTCGCAAAGTATCATAATTAACATGTCCTAGTCTACCATGCCATAAATTGGAAGACTCAAGCAAATAAGTAGAAGAGCTAGCTTTATTCATATTATTGACCATGGTCATTACATTGAGTTTGAACATTCCACCACTCATATATCCTCTACCAACATACATTCCACTTTTAGACAAAACAAATTTGTTTGACTCGAACACTAAACGAAAACCGTGGTTGTTAAGCAACGAACCAGATACCAGGTTCTTACGGATTTCAGGAACATATGCAACATTGTTCAGAGTTAGTTCCTTTCCAGAAGTCATCTTCAAGATCACCTTGCCTTGGCCCTTTATTTCTGATGTAGCCGAGTTCCCCATAAACATTTTCTCCCCATTCTCTAATGGTTCGAAAGTGGAGAACATACTTCTATTGGAGCACACATGTCGAGTAGCTCCAGTGTCAATCCACCATTCCTTCGGATTTGAACCTAACATATTCACTTCTGATATCACAGCTGAGAGGTTGATATCGGAGACATCTTGAGCAATTCCTTGAACCAAGTTTGCTTCTCTGTTCCTGTTCCTCTTGGGAAGTCTGCATTCAGTGGACTTGTGACCCATTTTGTCACAATTGAAGCACTTGCCTTGAAACTTCGGCTTCTTGGAGATTCCTCCCTTAGGCCCCAACTTCGGACCCTTGTTGTTGTGCTTGTTGGAACGTTGTTTATGTTCCATTACATTTGCCTTTGCTGCATGGCTGATGAGTCCAACTTTTTCAGATCCCCTATTGTCTTCTTCAATACGAAGCCTGACAATGAGATCTTCAATGCCCATTTCTTTTCGCTTATGCTTTAGGTAATTCTTAAAGTCTTTCCAACCTTGTGGTAATTTTTCAATTATACAAGCCACTTGGAAACTTTCACTTAAGTTCATACCTTCAGCATGAATCTCATGCAAGATTAGTTGTAGTTCTTGAACTTGACTGATTACTGTTTTAGAATCTACCATTTTATAGTCTAGGAAGCGGCCCACAATGAATTTCTTGGCGCCGGCATCCTCAGTTTTATATTTATGTTCTAGTGATTCCCAAAGTTCTTTAGCTGTTCTTTTGTCAATGTAAACATTATACAAAGAGTCGGCTAATCCGTTCATTATGTAATTTCTACACAAGTAATCAGCATTTTTCCAAGCATCCACAGCGGCAATGACTTGGTTATCCTGCTCATCTTTCTTAAGATCTGGAGCATCTTCGTTCAAGAACCTTGCAAGATTCAGTGTGGTCAGATAGAACATCATCTTCTGTTGCCACCTCTTAAAGTTCTGCCCGTTGAACTTCTCAGGTTTCTCCCCATGGGAGACTGAGACAGGTACAACGGTGGGCATTGGCACTCGTGCCGCAGCAGCAATCGGTTCTTGTGTTGTATCAACAACCGGCACATAGACCGTTTCAGATACAACAGCATTGTCCAATGCAGTAGTCATCGTGAATCTGAAATTTACACAACACGAGTGTAAGTTTTCCAGATAAAAGAAATAAAAGAAAAACCGTGCCTCAAAATCGAAAATGAAAGAAATCGATAATCTGTTTTAAGTTTGTTACAGATAAAGTTTACAAAATTCTTTTTACAAAGAAAGATAGAGAGGCACAGGAAAAACCGAGAAGGGAACAGAGAAGAGAAATCCGAAAGAAAAAGAAAAGGAAAATAAATTAAACAACTTACAATAAGCAAATGAAAAGTACAACTCCCAAGAAGCCGAGGCCTGTGTATCACACAGTGTCCTTAAAACAGATTTCGCCTCTCTCCGGTTGCTGGATTGAACGGAGGCGTCTGTCTCCCAGGATGCAACGGCTTGGAGCGATCCCGTAGGCACCACGTACCACTCCCGAACTGATCAGCAGCGTTTTGAACCTATCACCTGACTTACCAACACAAGGACGGACGGACAGTACAGAAGAGAAGGAGAGAAAAATGATATGGTTTTGTGCAGGGAAGAAAGTAAGGGGAAGGCCTCTATTTATAGAGCCTGGGTTAGACAAGGCATTAACAGCCTTCATTGTAACGGCAGACAAGGCATTAACAGCCTTCACTGTAACGGCAGACAAGGCATTAACAGCCTTCATTGTAACGGCAGACAAGGCATTAACAGCCTTCACTGTAACGGCAGACAATGAATTGAATGCCTTCAGCGTAACGGCAGACAAAATATTAAATACAGCACTGAAACGGCAGACAGAACCGTCTCTGCATTCATTTCAGCCGTTACAAAAAGAAAACTGTAGCAAAAAGTGGCTCTGCACGGGGTGGGATCAAATCGGTCCGGCATTCGTGTCCGCAGGTCGTGCGGGCGCACACAAGTCGCATGTAAACCGGTCCGTGATTTGCACCCCCCCCCTGCGCGCGCGAGAGAGAGCCTCTCTTCTAGCCATCTTACAATGCTTAGAAGGAGATTACTATATATCCTCTTCTATTTCCTTTGTTATTTCCGATGTGGGACTAAGTTCCCTTTAACCCATTTTCAAGAATGAAAACGTCTCACTTTGAGAGACAATTTCTCATTCACCCCTTAACCGATTTTAGCGAACCAATATATGATTTTGATCTACTCACGAAGGAGAACACAAATCAATCAAGATCTCTCAATAATTCATTGAGGATCTTACTCAAAAAATTGCTCAAAAATCGGTTCGAAAATAGTGTATAAAACACTCATTTTCTAACATTCTGTTGGGGTGTGTTGACACAAGATCGTTGATGAAAAATTCCTTTTTCATCCAATTTTTTTTTTTTTTTGCTTCTGATGGGAAAGAAATTCTGCCCCATTGTCAAAGTCTTGATGGTTGGATTAAAATGGTTCTCAATCACTGCACAAAATTTCATTATATAGGAGTAGGCTTCACTTTTGAATTTCATCAAAAAAGTCCATATGCAACGACTAAAGTAATCAACAATAGTTACGGAATACCGTACACCAGTGTGTGTGGGTGTTGTGTATGCTCCCCATATATCACAGTGAATAAAGATTAAAAGGATGTGAACTCTTACTAGTGCTGCGAGGAAAAGGTTCTCTGCTTTTTTAAGCTATTGGACAAATTCTACAAGGACTACAATTATGTTCAGAAAAACAAAGAGAAAGTTCTTAAGACAATTTTTTTATACGCTAATTAGATGGATGTCCAAGACGAGTGTGCCAAAGTCGAGATATGGTCACTTATTGCAAAATTTATTTATTCCTGGGTCCTTGTAAAAATAGAGTCTATCACATTCCTGACTCAAACCAATCACCTTCTTCGTTGCTAGCCCTGAAACACACAAAAGTTGGGGGGGCACGGGAAACAACGGCACAATTGTGGGTTTTGATGAGTTTCCTAATAGAAGTCAAATTCAAATTGAAACTAGGTATGCACAAAACATCTTGGAGTTGAAGTGTAGCAGAAAGAGAGTGATTCCCTGAGTGATGAGCTATTTCACCATTGGGTAGACGAGTAGATTGGGTTTCGTTCAAGGTAGTTTTTTATGATAAGGAATGCAGAGATGATGCCATATGATTAGATGCTCCAGTATTGATAATCGATGATGATGACAAAGTAGGTAAACTAGCACAAGATAGATACAACCATACCTGAGAAATTAGCAGCTGACAGGATATTGACAGTCGATAGGAATGACAACAGTTGAGAATGATGCTCAGGATAAAGGTGTACAACAATGGTATTATCGGTTTGTTCAATATTTTCCTTGCTCGAGTTATTTGCAGTGGTTGCCCCAACATTGAGAAATGTTTGCTTTCCTTGGAGTTTACGGGACTGCTCTCGTACATGACCAGAATAGGCACATTGTCAATATACACAATAAGTGAGACCCTTGAAATTATTCATGTAACTTATTTCCTATACTTAAAGAGACACTTGACTTTTTGAAAATTCAACCCCCTCACCCTATTTCTCATGTTGGCCGGCAAAACCCTATGTGCACACTTGTACAATGTGGTCACACTCAATTGATACAAGTTGGCATGAATTGGTTAGGTTGTTCTAGACTCGGCTCCACTGTTGTCTTCAATTCATTCTAGCCCTAGTTAGGTTCTAGACACAATGTTCATTGCATTCATACCAAGTTAATATAACAAACAATTTCATTCCTACTAATTTTATAATCAGGAAAATACAACTAATACGTGCAGCATTCACATGTGCATTACACGTATTACCTTGTAAGAAAAATAGTCGCTTATTATTTTGCGGGTTATGCTACTACTTTTCAGTGTGGGAGCAACAGATAATGAGTTCTTTGGAATGAGAGGAAAATTGGATCTCGGCTGTAGATTTGACCAAGGCTAATATTTGTGGATTTCTGTGGATCTGATGACTACTACTGGCTGCCGAGCACCTACAAAAAAGCCTGAACACTGGGAGTATTCCCGACGACAGCCCTCCGATGATCTAGTCAGCGACAGAGGAAGTAAAGGTAGGAATTAGTAGAAAAATGTTGATTACCTCCTAACTGTGGAGATTAACCTGTATTTATAAGCTAGTGGAAATCTGTTAGGGAAAGATTCCTTAGCTGCCTGATTAGATCCCATGGATTTGGGGCCCTGACGAAGTAATTAGTCCCTTGATTTTAGGGGATTTGATTACTGGCCATGAATGACTGGTCGACTATCCCCTAATGGGCTGAGATGAGACGGTGGGCCAGTAGGGGGCCCGTAAACTGTCACTGGGCTTGTTTTCCAGACTTTATATACCTTGAGATTCGTGTAGAATTCGTGCAGTGCAGATCAGCTCCGATTTTCACCCTCATCATAAGCCCCCCACTCTCGAAGGTGAACTTCTGGTCTTCTTCAAGGAGTAGGTAATTTGTAGGGAAAATTTCATTTGCAAGAAAGATCTGTTTACAGCGCGGGATAAGATGCTCGACAAGAGGCCTGGGGTTGAGGCTTCATGCCGAGGCTTAAGCCTAGGGGAGGCTCAGGGTCGGACCTCCATGCCGAGTTCTTAGCTTGTGAAAGGCTCGAGGTTGGAGTACCCTGCAGAGGGGATATGCAAAGTCCTTGTTTCTACAATTTCTTTGCAAGGTTTCAGATTTAGAATCCACACTGAGAGAGGAGGCATGAGGCAAGAGTCTGGTTGCACGGATTTCTCTGCAAGGTCTCGGGGTCGAAAACCATGCTGAGGGGCGAGACATGTGACATGATCTTGGAATTTCTTCGCAAGATCTTGGGGTCGGAAACCTCGCTGAGGGGCGAGGCACGAGGCGTGATCTTGGAATTTCTTTGCAAGGTCTCGGGGTTGGAAACCACGCCGAGGGGCGAGACAATAGACATAATCTTGGAATTTGTTCACATGGTCTTGGGATCGGAGACCACACCGAGGGGCGAGACATAAAATTGCAAGGTCTCGGGGTCGGAAACCATGCCGAGGGGCGAGACATGAGGCTTGATCTTGGAATTTCTTTGCAGAAACTTCCTCTATAAGTTCTCCTTCCCATATCATTTTATAGGATTACTTTCTTTTTCTTCAACCAGAGCTCATCTCTCTAAAAATCTTACTTCAGGCTAACATATTTGGCAATCAGTCAAGTAGCTTCACCTCGTCATCATCTTCTGGATGAAGCAGGTGATCGTCTTGGTCGTCTTCGTGGGCGAGCAAACCGGTGAAGTTAAGATCCACTCTCGTTCCTTCCCAGGAAGTGGATATCGTTATAGAGGTGTGCCCGACCCCCGAAGGGGTGAATTCCGCTCACCAGCTAGAAGTGAACATGGCCGAAGTGGGGAGTGGAGGTCCTGAGGGCACTGAGGTCAAAATGGAGAAGGATAGCCAACATCAGGCGATAAAGAGGGAGGAAGGATGGGAAGGGAGTTGCAACGGATATATGAGTATGGACGGGAGCGAAGAAGGAGAAGGGAGTCCTTCGGTTCGTGAAGTAGGGCCCTCACCCCTTGATAGCATATTGTCTGTCCTTCCTCCTCGTGAACGTCGACCCGCGAAGAGGAAGAGAAAAGCCCTCTCTCCTGATAAAGGGTATGAGCTGATGGCGTACGAGCATGAGGGGGCATATTCCAGTCATCTATGGGCGCAAAGCCTATCCGGATGTATTCGAAAGCTTTACATGATATCTTGTGGTTCAGTGTATAGTAATCTTCGTGGAACTAACCGAAGATAGAAGCGAATGAAACGTAGAATACCATGTGGAGATAGATCTGGACCATATCTGAGAGGTCTTCCACATTCCCCAGAGGTTCATCCTGATGCTTCTGAGTGCTGGTGTCCGACCGAATGATAAGCTGTCGAAGTGGTTTTGTATGTTTCATCCAGACGCATTCGCTTCAGGTTTTCGTCTCCCCTCCACCCGTTTATCAAAGAGGTCTTGAATTGGGTGGAGATGAGCCCTACATAGTATGGGCCTAATTCGTGGAAGCAGTTGACCAGTTTCATTATGCTATGCCAGAAGAGGGGCATCTCCGTGAGGCTCAAGTACTTCAATAGGTGCTTGGGATTAAATTCTCTTCTAGGGTACCAAAATCGATGATACATCTCCCCTCGTCACAAGATTCGCATTGTGCACATTCATTCGGACTCCATAAAGGATTGGAAAATGAAATATTTCATCGTCTACAGTCCTGAGCCTAGGGATATTCCCACTGTGTGGTTGTATGAGTACCCGCAATAGAAAACCACGAAGCTTTCAGAGTTCTACCAGGAGGAGCAGGTTGAGTTCGAGGGGCTGTTCGAGGGGGGCCAGAGCTTAGATTGGGGCAGGGTGACAGAGTAGTCTTGCTGTATGCGTCCTGAGCCCTTGCATAGCTCATAAGTCCATAGTTTCTTTCCATGGTACTATTTGTTTGTTCTGATGTAATATCTTGCAGCTGCGAAAGATGTTGATATTGTTACCCTGCTGATTGAGCAGACAGAAGAGAAAGCCGCTGGGGACAGTAAAGGGAAGAAGATGGGGTTGACCGCGACCACCCAGGTTTCTCTAAAGGAACGACCAGAGAAGGTGGGGAGGTCGAATGCCCTGACAATCCACAACCAAGAGGAGGAGTCACCGAGGGTCCCACCGAGCGAAAGGCACTTAGGGCTGACTAACTGGCCTCCCCTCCCCTCCCCCCGTTCCACCCCGTGCTGAGGGCCATTATTCCTAAAAAAGACCAAGGAGACTTTCAGACCCGATTGGGCGGTAAAGGTACTTGACTCTATAATGAAGTCCCATGTGGCTCTCGAGGTAGTGAACAATATTGCTCCACCGAGGGATAGGAGAGCTCTCGTCAAGGAGACTACCGACTCGGCTTATCTTAAATATGCCCAAGCTTCCGTTGTGGTAGGGGTTTGGTCGTGAGTGGATATTTCTTTTTCTCTCGGTCGATCTGAACCTTGTTGCAGAGAGATCTGCTTAAGGTTCGGAGTCAGAACACCACACCGAGGGCAAGGTGTCAACCTTGTTACGAAGAGATCTGATTGAAGGTTCGGAGTTGGAACACCACGCCGAGGGGCGAGGTGCAAACCTTGTTGCAGAGAAATCCACGTGAAGGTTTGGAGTCGAAACACCATGCCGAGGTACGAGGTGCGAACCTTATTGCGGAGAAATCTGCGTAAATGTTCGGAATATGCAATCTTTCTAAATTGAAATGAAATTTTATTCACTAGCTGCCGACTTGCGAGCGCTTATTACATTCTTCGGCTTTTGGAGCCTTATTACAAGAATAGACTGCAAAGGATCAGAATAGACAGCTACAAGACATCCTAAAATTTCAGTAGATGTTCTGCATTTCAGGTTCTCTTAAGGATGATAAACGGGTCGGGTAGACCCACGACCCATACTGTTTGACCCAGCCTGCTTCAATCCTGTTCGGGTTCGAGTCGAACCTGATATCTTAACCGAGTCGACTTGGGTCTCAAAAAGCCCAAATCCAACCCGTTGAACCCAACGTGTGAAACCGTTGACTTAGTCAAACCCACCCAAACTCGCAGGTTTGAAACCGTTTGACCCGTGGGTCGAATGGGCCGAAACAAAGCTGTCGACCGTTGGTTGCTCTGTTTTGGCTCTTTTGGGTTTTTTTTGGGGGGGGGGGATTCTGTTTTTTGGTATTTGCTGATAAAAACTGCCTAACTTCAATCAATTTTTTTCACCCATTACTCTCTTACTTTCTCTATTACTACTACACAATACAATCAATTTCATTCAACAAAGAAGCAAGCAACAAACTTGTGAACAATTTCGATCGTATTGAATTTGTGTTGATTTAACACTCTCAACTAAGTCTACTAAAAATCTCTCAACAAAGAAGCTCTCTCTCTCTATTTCTACAACTACATGACTACGTCTACTACACTTCTCAATCGATTACCGGACTACGTCTACTTCTTCTATTATTTTCTCTCTCATTTATATATATGATAATTCGAAAAGTACAGTATCAAAATTTCACAACCCTCCAAACTCTTTATTTTTGTTATAGTTCTAATATTTTTTATCAGATTTGTTTGTTGGTTTTTTGATTCTCTCTATCTCTCAACCCTCCTATTGTTTTTTAGTTTTTTTTTAACATATCCCTCTTATAATATTTTTTTTAAATTTTCACATTCACTATTAAAACACTAGAGATCATTTTTTTAATACATACACTACTATTACAAAGAATTTATCATGTCTAGATTATGAGGTAGCGGCCGTAGCCAAAGTGGATAAGATTCCACTAGTTCTTCTCGTCGCCCTCCAACATTCCCACAATTAGAACCTGAATATAACTCCATGATAAACATAGATTCTCACGACATTTCTACACACGATATATAACAAGAAATGCATGATACTGAGACACAAACACAATGAACCGAATCCACACAACCCACTAGTAGTAGAAAAACTAGATGGGAAACTAGTGACTGATACAAATTTTATAATTTTATCTCCGACGAGAAGAATACTAGTATAAGACATAAGTTTTGTAAAACGTATAGCAGGAGTTACAAATGGAAGAAAGGTGAGGAAACCGGTAGAATTAAACGACACATTTTAAATGTACAGCCTGCACTAGTACAAGACCAACAAGGCCAATAAAAAATCAACCCTAGGACCGGACAAATTAAATAGATAGCCACCTCTATGATCCCAAAAATATTTGTTGGGAAATGACCAAACTAATTATTAAGGATGAGCTAACTTGTAGAGTATAGTTAACTTCCGATTGTTGAAAAGGTTGTAACAATATTCCGATGATGGGCATAATTTTTTATTGGATAGATAGTGATTGGATGAATCAAAAAAGAATTATATCACTTGCCACTATGCTGTATCCTCAGAGTGGTATGGTTATTGCAACACGTATTTTAGAAGTTCGTGATTTATATCATATTCGTTATAAAAAAATTTACTATTAGTTTCGATAATGCAACTAACAACAATGCTTCGATTATTACATTAAAAACACAATTATCACCTTCATGTAATTAATTTTTTTATGTTAGAAGTGTGGATCATATTTTAAATTTATGTGTACAAGATGCATTGAAATTAGCCAATTCATATATAATTGCAATTAGAAATTGTGTATATCTTATTGCTTTAAGTAGTACTATGCATCAAGAATGTAAAGAATGGTGTAAATATAGGAAAATACATTTTAGAAATTTTTTTAGAGATGTTAAACACAGACGGAACTCTACTTTCGATTTACTAAATGTTGTTATTCAAAACAAAGATATTATAAACTATTTTTATCTTGTAAAAACCATGGAAAATTTTCAAATGACTCCCCAATCATGATATTTTGCCGAATCTTTGTTATAATTTTTGGAACCTTTTAAAACCGCATCTTATGAATCCACTTGTAGTAGTATTTTTATTTCGATAATTACTATGATGCAAAATTTTCAAGACATGATTTCAGACCCGTACATTAGCGAGATTGTTGTTCCCACTTATAATAAAATTTTGAAGTATTTTAATCCTTCTCCTATGTTGTATTGTATTGCTGTTGTTATGAATCCTCGCATCAAATTAGCTGGCACGAGGAATTTGATTGAAATATTTTTTACTTTACTTGGAGATGATTTTGAATATGATTGTAATGATTTTTTTTGCTAGTTTTGAATTGACATTGAATAACTTGTATGATTATTGTGATAAAACTTTTGCATCTGGTAGTATAACTAGTGTAGTTACTTCTTCTTCTACTACAATTAGAGGTAAGGGTAAGAGTGTAACACCCCGAATTTTAAATAAAGATAAATTCGAGATTTCACAGGATCTTTACTTCACTTCGTACAATTTTACAAGGAAATTTTAAAACTTTTTATTCACAATACATCAGAGTTTCTTTACACTTGGTTTTTACACAGCGGAAGACTAAAAGATTACAACAATAAAATACAACTTGTATAACTTTAACATCATTTGCAACGTCTTTAACTTCTAAACAGCAACAACATATCCACTTTATAACTCCATGAATAGTCCATTATCTGCATGTCAATCTGTGGGCACGTCAGTTATTTACAACTGACGAAATGTTATACACGGCTATCCTCTCTATGCCGGGAATAGTATAACGATCTCATACTTTAACAAATCATAAAAAAAAATTGAATGAACAAGTAAAGTGTCAAAGGTGATTACTCTAAACATAAGTGTATGTCATGCCTTAATGCCTAATGCACACATTTCTATACTAGGATGACACTAATGCACACTTGTTCGGATTCTATGCATCCCATACTACATAGGTCCGAGGGCAAGCGCCTACGTACTCCACATTGAAGGGTTCGATCCCTCGCCATGAGACTACCCAGTAATAAAACAGGTTTTAGAGTTATTTTACAGATACGGATCTCAGCCTCCCTAGCTATAATAACAGATCCCAGCCTCCCTGGCTATTATATCGTGAGAATAATCCCGTAAATGCCCCTCTAGCCCCGGTATATACATAATCTTTGGAGTATGGTAAACATCCGCCGACTACCCTAAGTCCCGGATAAAATACAGTCCATCTCCTACGGAGCAACCACAGTCCACCAACTGGGTCTATAGCCACGGAGATCCACCGCCGACTATATAGAAACACCCATTTACGTTTGCACAAGTCTATTACATCTTCACCTAAGTGCCTAATTATTTTTAGTTCAAGACATGAATATGTTATCACCCTAGAATCAGTTTTACCTCATACCGGATTTGTTCAAAAAAATACGAGATCGCCCGACGGCATTATCTCAAAATCAAGTCTCAAAATCTTTCTTTCAAAATTACCGGTAACAGAGGTCTTACTAATTCTAAATCATAAACCTTTCATGTACAAGAAACATGGGTACACATACCCTTTAATAATCATGTCTTGACTTAGATATTTTCATGTCTCTAACTTATCCATAATTTGTTCTATGTCTCATTTTAACACTATTCATAATAATAATTCTTTTTCATGAAACCATTTTATTCAACAAAATTTTATTCCTTTCACAAACATGATTTTATCACTTGCAATCTCATTTGCAATTTAAATAATCAAGTATGCAACACAAATGAATAAGCCCATCAAAGACAATTAATTTACAAATCTACATTTTACTTTTCTTCTAATGATAAAAATCATGTTCTTTGAGAACAAACCTCATTCTATCTAAAAATGTCTCTTTTATTTCTCAAGTATATATAGAAAAATCTTTAAAATAATTTTAATGAATCCTTCGTCACATTTTATAAATACTAGGGATTTTTCCCATCTTTTTAAATACATTATAAATTCACTAAATCATCTTAAAACCCCAAAAAAAATATTCAACCAACAGAATGATACACTAAGTTTTGAACAGAATGATACACTAACCCAAAAAAAAATATTCAACCACTAAAGTTTTGAACCCGTGACTATCCAACCAATGCCCAAGGTTAATCCTCTAACCAATAGTCCACTGTGACTAGGTTGTCACAGAGAAGAAATCAACTTATGAAATATCAAATCTCGGCCTGTGGATTAATTTAAATCAAAACAAAAAGAAAAAGGGGGAAACCGTATGGTTCGAACTCGGGACCTTTGATCCCATACGAGCTACAGTGACATTCTTAAGGACCCCCAACTAGCCAGTTAGTCCATTGTGACTACTTGACATGAGAAACAAAACTAATCTTTTGTTCAAACTTTCTGTCGTTTGCTCATTCCGAATGCTTGATTCTTCTTTTAATCTAATCTCCTCATTAGTCTACAATAGTATAATTTAAACTGAAATTTACTCACTAACAGAAACTTATAGATTAGAAAAATCTCATATTTGATAAGAATTCATTTCTAAACTAGAAAAATTGTATTTTCTTATAACAAATAAAAATAGGTTATGTATACCCATTTTACTATATGAAAATTCCTCTCTAAATATAAGGGATATCTCTTCAAATATTTTCACAATTACTAATTTCCACCTTGGTATATCAACAAGCAAATGACAAATATTCATTCATTTTTATTAACATGCACATTCTAAAAACTAGAAAGTAGGAGAACACCCACCTTGATTGAAGCTTGAACGATTGAAAGAATGATCACCACTTCTAGCTTCAAGGATTCCTAGCTCTTCCCCTCCTAGCAATGGCCTCCAAGCACAAAGTTCTCTTCTCTCTTTCTTTTTCTTACTCTTATTTATTTTATTTTGGTGTGGACAAAAGAGAAGAGGATGGGGCTATTTATAGGATATGTAGAGGGTTCAATTTGCATAATTACACAACCTAATAAATTACAAAAATTAATTCATCAACTCTTCATATTTCATAACTCTCAAACCCCTAACTTTTCATCTCCCCACTCTTCAAAAACCCAACTCCCATAACCTCCCCACCTCTTCCTCTCCCCACATCATTACCGTGAGCACATTTCTCTCTTTACTACCGTGTATACTCAGAGAAGCCACGTCATGAACCTGGACCAAAGTCAAGCACACTCAAACCACCCAACTTTGCTGCTTATACTTCATATGTGGGCCCCCAAATGCCATTCCTATTCAACTTTTTACTAATCTGAATATATATACACAAATAAATCCACTCATACCCCATTTTACTTATACTTACCGTGGGCCCCCATCTTCACCATCACACTTGTTTATACATTCTACCATATATTATATACTACATATATTATACTCCATTTACCATAATATTAAGTAAAAATTTGTTTAACTAAAATTTATAATGCAAAAATAAATGTGCATTCATTTTATGAAATTCATTTCGAGAAAGGATACGCTCAAACGCGTTCGCCGAAAACAAACACGTGCGTCGCACGTGAAAACATGAAAAATGCAAAAATTGACTTTATTAATGAAAAACTATTAAATATAATCGAAAACAACATAAGAAAAATTATATTTACTAATTTCATGATGAAATCACTACATGTAGAAAGCACGTGCATTATATGTGCAGAAAGTCGAAAAATGCATTTTAATCAAAACAAGGGGAAAATAAATTTTCGTTTTATAAAATAGATTTAAATACATAAAAATAAATAATTTAAACCTATAGAAAATATTATACGTAGTGGTGGAAACACGTGCATCAAAACACGAAAAAAGC
This sequence comes from Hemerocallis citrina, assembly GCA_017893485.1. Classification (NCBI taxonomy): domain Eukaryota; kingdom Viridiplantae; phylum Streptophyta; class Magnoliopsida; order Asparagales; family Asphodelaceae; genus Hemerocallis; species Hemerocallis citrina. Next base: position 168,877 of record JACEHZ010000673.1, on the reverse strand, counting down.
ACGTAAATCCCAGGGATTGAAATATTGTATTTTAGTTGACTGAAATCAATACGGAAAATGTATAAATAGTACGAATCCAAAATATGTAGTGAAATACATTACAAAATATACGTGCTTAACACCCAGGGGCAAAATTGTAATTTTCAATTTTGCGGGGTGTTACAAAGAGTAAATTATATAATGTCACTGCTAATTTACTTGCTCGTATTCAATCAAAAAAACTTACGACTAATGCGCCTAATGGATTAAATTGGTATAATCAATAAGATAGTGAGAGTTATAGTACTAAGATTGAAGTGCTACAATGATAGAAAGAGCATGAAAATCTTTTTCCTATTCTTTCACGTATGGCTAGAGATATACTAACTCCTTCTGTCTCCACAGTTGCTTCAGAAAGTGCTTTTTCTACAAGTGGCAGGATTCTAACAGATTACAGGAATCACTTGAAGCCAGATTCGTTGGAGATGCTCGTGTGCACCGAAGATTAGATGAAGGTTGAAGATAGGACTCAAGAAAAAGCGGCATCTACATCAACAAGTGGAAGCAACTTGCCTGAAGTCCAACAACAAGATTATGAAATTTAGGGCGATGAGATCCTAGGTTTAGGTTAAGTAGAGGTGCACAATAGTAGACCAATGCTCCCTCTTCAGTCTAACTCTTTGTTATGTCGAACTCTAGATTCTGATTATCCCCTCAAACATGTAAATGTTATTCAGGAAATATTGTATGTTCTTTGTGGATTTCTATTAATTGTATTAGTATGTAAAACAACATGTAAAAATTCATAAAAGTTGAAATGAATAATACATTCATTTTTTTTACTCTTATACAGTTATACTTGTTGTATTTTTTAAAAAAAATTTGTCAGTGAAGTTATAAAAAAAATTAAATAAATTTATTAACCGGGCCAACTCACGACCCAGCCCGACCTGAAACGGGTTCGACCCAAATGGGTTCGCTGGTTTACTTGACAACCCGACCCGGGCCCGCCCGAATATCAGGCTGACCCGAGCAGTTTCGACCCGACCCTGCCCGAAGGCCCGATTGCCATCCCTAAGTTCTTTTGATTATCCTGTCCCCCGGGTCTTCAATTCGGGAAGTGTCCGGGCGGACCACTTTGAAGACCCTACATGGGCCCTCCCAGTTAGGAGCCAACTTTCCCTTTTTACTCGGTTCAGAGATGTCAAGTCTTCGTAGCACTAGATCATTCTCTTTGAAGTTGGCTGGTGATGAACCAAATATTATTCACTTTTAGGAGCAATAATCTTAAGGCAATTAGAACATTTAAATGCTCTATATGTGGTATTTACGCTTCTTTTCTCTTTTTCCATAGGAAACAGCCTAAAACAGCAAAACAAAGCAGATTCCAGACTAACACAGACTTTGAGGATGACACACAGAATACTGCAGACATCAGTCGACTGGTTCCCCCACAACAGGCGACTGGACAGAGGAGTTGATTTCCACAGAGCTGCTCATGACAGTCGACTTATCTCAAAGACAGTCGACTGGACTGCTTAACTATGAATCTCCAGATGTCTCGACACAGTCAACTTACTCCAATACCAGTCGACTGGTACGCGGCGAGTCAGAAGATAAGAACAGATGCATCCTCATCCAAATTTGAATCAAAATTAAGTTATCCAAACCCAGGTGTTTTTTGCGAATAACAACTTCTCAAACAATCAAAGCAAGAGCACGTGGTGAGCAGATAAGGAAGGAAAGAAGAAAAAGAGAAAGACATAAAAATGCAGATCAAGATAAGGAAAGAAATAACAAAAGAAGAGGACTTCTCTGCAAAAAGTACAAACCCTAATTCTCTTCTCTTGTTCTATAAATACCAATCAAGAAAGAAGCGAAAAAAAAACTATCTAGAGGAGGCCGGATCCATCATCAAGAACCGATCGTCGACAGCAAGCATCAAGAAGGAGAACAAGACGATTACTGATTGGGCTCAACGTCAACATCATAAAAATCAGTGTTCTTCTGTTCTTTCTTCTATTTTTATTTCTATTGTAGTCATGAACTCTATTATATTAATCAATAAAAATTTTATTATGTGGAACTAATTTTATAGTTGGGTAGATTGAGACGATAGTTATGTAATGCTTGCTACTCTCTTACTTATTGATTAAACCTGAGTGAATTGGAATAGATTTATAATAATCAAACTAGTTCAGAATCCTAAGGGCAGTCGACTGAAGTGACAGCCAGTCGACTGGTCCGAATCTGGGATTATAAGTTTGTGTAGTATAGATCTGAATCTGTTATATGAGCATATTGAGACGACCCGTATCTCGTGTTCATAACTTGTAACAAGGGAATCTTTAGGGGTTCTTGGTTTAATCAACTTGAGGGATCTAGATCTGATACCAATTTCTAGGACCTTGAGTGTTTGTTCGTTTCCACTGATCTTATGTTTTCTTTAAGTGCAACTTAGTAGATACCATACTAAATACTTAATGAAAGAAACGAATTGGAGTAGATACCATGCCTAATTCTTGGCTTAGGAAAATATCACTTTAAGGAGTAGATACCATGCCCTTGAAGAGAACAAACATGAGTAATGGATGTAGTATATGACTTAGCATTACTGACTATTGGTGGAGATAAAAAACCCAACTACTTTAATAGAGATTTGTGACTCAACTTGTGATGCTATTTAATTTAGATTTTTATCCTTTTATTTCCTTAGACTTTTAGATCAACTCTTTAAGATTCTGTTTTCTATTTTATTGATTAGTCAGTTGGAATCTACAATCTCTGTGGGATCGACCCTTGCTTGCCGCTATGCTTCTTCAAACGATTCGTGCACTTGCGAGGTTTATAATTTGTGTCTAGTTTTATCTATTTAATTAGGTAACTAGATTGCACAACAGCTGGTCGTACCTTCTTGATGCAGAAGTGCTCTAATCGTTGTTGGTACACATTCCTCCAGATGATTGACCTTTCTCGGACTTCATCGAATAGGTCCAGGTTGGCCCTGAGGCCATCTGAGTTCGAGTCCTCATCGAAACTCAAAATCTGAGGTGAAGGTAAACCGACCTCCAGGGCATGATGGCTTCGATTTTGAAGGTTAGATTGAAGGGCGACTCGCCAGTCAGAATCCTCTTGGTCATTTGGTAGGACCACAATACACTGGGTAGCTCATCGACCCATAGACCTTTGGGGGATTTGTCTAATCGCTTCTTGAGACCGTCGAGGATTTGGCGTTTGGCGTTCTCGGCATGGCTAGCCATTAGTCCGGGGATGTGAAATTGAAGTGAACCTTTGCTTAATTACCAAGTCTTCCTCGCAGTACTTACGAAAACCTCTGCCAGCGAATTGAGTACCATTGTCGGTGAAGAGGACCCAAGGGATCCCAAATCAGCTGACAATAAGTTTCCGAGAGAATAGCTGGGCTTGGTTCTCGGTGATGGTGGCCACGGGTTTAGCTTCAACCCAATTTGTAAAATAATCGATGGCTACGATTAGAAAGTGCCTCTGACCTGTCGCTTTAGGGAACGAACCGACCAAATCCATTCCCCACATGGCAAAGGGAGATGGACTTGCCAGCGACTTGAGCTCGACCTGGGCGGTGTGTTTGACTGTAAGGAACCTTTGGCATGGGCCACATTTTTTGACGAGATCCTGAGAATCTTATAGAAGTGTCGGCCAATAGTACCCATGGTAGAGTACCTTTCTCGCGAGCGACCAGCAACCCATGACACCGTCGTGCATTTCTTTGAGGCATACTCGGCTTCTTCTAGGGTCAGGCACCGAAGGTATGATTGGCCATTGACCTTCATGTATGATCATTTGAATAGAACATCATCGATGAGTACGAATCTCTTGGCCCTGGCTCTGATCATTCTAGCTTCGAAAAGGTCTTGTGACATATCGTCATTTCTAAAGAAATTCACGATCTGATCCATCTATGTTGCAGTCTGTGTTAGCTACTCGTGACAAAGGACTTCGGTGTACTCTTTGTCGATGTTTGGCAGGACGAGGACTTCCACCAGAACCATGCAGTCGAGGCCCTCGAAGGAAGAGGATGCCAACTTGGATAGCACATCTTCTTAGTTGTTCTGTTCACGCGAAATCCGAACAACTGAGCTCTCTTCCAAATATGCCAAAAGGAGCCGAACATGTGCCAAGTACTGGACCATTCGGGTGTTGTAGGCCTCGTACTCCCCACATACTTGATTGACCACAAGTTGTGAGTCATTGAAGGCCCTAAACCTTTTGGCCCCAACTTTGCGAGCCAGAAGGAGTCTGGCGATTAGTGCCTCATACCCCGCTTCGTTGTTGGAGGCCCGAAAGTTGAAGCACAAGGTGTATTGGAGGATGAAGTTATCCGAACCGTTCAGTATGACACCGGCTCCGCTTCTTCTTCACACAATAAACCATCTACATAGAGTTCCCATACCGACTTTCCCTCTTGGACTTCAGGTATCTCTAGGATGGTGCACTCGGTTATGAACTCAACGAGCACCTGCCCCTTGATGGTGGTCCTAGGCTTATAGCTGATGTTGTGTTGACTAAGCTAGATAGACCACTTGAGAAAGCAACCGAAGTTCTCTAGCTTGTTGAGAAATTGCTTAAGAGGTTGTTCTATTAGGACTTGGATAGAATGAGCTTAAAAATAAGGGCAGAGCTTTCTTGCAGCCATGACAAGGGCGTATACCACCTTCTCCATTTTAGCATAACGGAGCTCGGCATCCCGGAGGACTTTATTGACATAATAGATGGGCCTCTACACCCCGTCGTATTCTCTGATCATGATGACACTGAGGGCATGTTCAGATGCCGCTATGTAGAGGGATAGGAACTCACCCGATTTGGGTTTGCTGAGGAGAGGAGGGTTAGAGATGTATTCCTTCAGTTGATCAAAGGCCTGCTGTTGAGGCTCTCCCCACTCAAAGTTCTTCACCTCCCGGAGGGCCTAGAAAAATGGAAGGGATTTTTCGCCCGACTTCGAGAGAAAATGCCCGATGGCTGCAAGCCGACCAGTTATTCGCTGAACCTCCTTGACATTCTTCAGAGGGTCATGTCTAGTATGGCCCGAACTTTTTAAGGGTTTGCCTCTATTCCTCGTTGGCTTACCATGAAGCCGAGGTGCTTCCTTGAAGTTACATCGAAGGCGCATTTGGACGGGTTGAACCTCATGTTGTGCATCATTAGGACCTTGAAAGCCTCTTCGAGGTCCTTCATGTGGTCCTCTCTCCTGAGGCTTTTGACGAGCATGTCATCCACATATACCTCTATGTTTTGGCCAATTTTCTCAAGAAGACTCGATTAACAAGTCTTGATATGTTGCCCCAAAATTCTTTAGGCCGAAAAGCATGAAATGATAGCAGTAGAGACCCTAATTTGTCACGAAGGCCATCTTTGGGATGTCCAGAGGAAACATCCGAATCTGTTGTACCCCAAGAAGGCATCCATGAAAGTGAGGAGCTCATGTCGGACGTTGCATCGATGAGGGCATCAATGCTCGGTAGGGAAAAGGGATCCTTTGGGCACGCCTTATTAAGATCGGTGAAATCGATACATATTCTCCACTTGCCATTGGATTTCTTCACCATCACAAATTTGTCCAACCAATCCGGGTAGTTGAACTCTTGAATGAAGCGAGTGGAGATGAGCTTCTCCACTTCTTCTTTCACCGCTTGCTGCCTCTTGGGATCAAATTTCTAACGCCTTTGTTGTACAGGCTTGGAGTCTGAATGGAGGCTCAACTTATGCATAATGAGATCTTTCGCGATCCTGGGCATATCTGAGGGGGTCCAGGTGAATAAGCCTCAGTTCCATCGAACATAACTGATGACATCTTCCTTGAGGCCCAGAGGCAGGGCCTTGCTGACTTGGAACTGTTTGGTACCGCCTGCTTCGAAGAAGGTGACCTCCTCTAACTCGTCGACTGGTTTAGGGTGTAACACTGAATTCCAAATACAACTGAATTCGAAGTTCTACAGGATCTTTACACTTCTTTCGTACAATTATACAAGGAAATTAAAACAATTCTTACGTCAGAGTTACATTATACCTTTACATTATTACAGCGGAAGCAATTTTACAGTAATTACATGAAACAATATTTAAATCAATCTTTGAGCAGCATGTATACTTCAATTTGTCAAGCATCTTTACCCTACATGTAAAACTGTGGGCGCATCAGTTCATTCACTAACGAAATATTATACATGGCCATCCTTTCTATGCCGGAAACAGTATAACGATTCTCAACACTTAACAAACCATAAACTTGTTCACAAACAATACTAAATGGACTATCCTATAGATGTCGTGTTGTGCGGTGCGCTTAGTCCTTAATGCAGTTATTATGTTACATGACACTAATGCACACTTGTTCAGATTCTATGCATCCCATACTACATAGGTCTGAGGGCAAGCCTTTAACCGTTCTTCATCTTCCAGGGTTCAGTCCCTCATCATGAATTAAACTACTACTGTAACTACGATAAGTATCCTAGATGTTCTATGAATACGAGCTCATGTCCAGAAAGCCTGGAGGGGAATCCCATGTTATGTCATAACGCATCGTGAAGACAGCCTGTGGACAATTCAGCCTCCGTCATGGGACATGACACCACCCGCAGTCACCAAACACCCCACGAGCGTCACCTGCGGTACGGACTCCTAGAGATATATCCACATCATGTCACGACGCATCGTGAAGACATCCTGTGAATATTCTCACTCCGTAGCTCCGAGGCCCTCATACTCGTGTTTTTCTCTTATTTTCATCACCTCTTCACTATGTATCTAATCCTTAGTTATTTGAATCATGAACAAAATCAATTCTCTAGAGTTAGCCTTTCCACTATACCGGTCTTAATCATCTATTCAACATGACCCAATCTTGGTCTTTTCATCTCAAATTTTCATTTCAGCATATCTCTTTTCAATACCGGTATGAGGCTTAACTACACTATAGTTCTCAATTTCAATTCACAATAAAAAATCGAATAAGTCTTTTTCATGATTAACATTAATTTTCTTTTCATGTTCATAGCATTTACATACTCATGCTCATAAAATCTTTCATAATTCATCATAACATTCAATTTCACTTTCATGTACAACTCATGCATAAACAAAATAATTCATTTTTCTAACTTGTCACATTCATAGCTCATTCAACTACCATGAAATTACCGTACTGTCATTTTATCAAAAATTTCCACTTTCATTGCCCAAACTCATTTCAAAAAACTTTTTTAAACAAGGCATATATTCAGAGACAATTTAACCCAATAAAATAATAAGTTCTTTCTTGCCAAAAATAGTCTCAAATTCTTATTTATCCTAGGCCACAGGTTATAGAAAATTATCTCACGAAAATTTAGACATTAGTTGAAACTTTAGGACAGTCGTCTGTTATACTATGACCGGTCGACTGTTCCGCAAGGATTAAAAACTCGAAAATAAATACTCAGAGCAGTCGACTATTACACTATGATCGGTCAAGAAATGCGGACACAACCGGCCGATGGATCAAAAAATGATAACCGTTTTGTTCGGGACTGAGACCTAGGTGAACGCACTTAACAGCACGAGCAGAGAGATTCGTGTGCTCAGTAGGAGGGAGAGGGACGTAATGGATGCACCCAAAGGTACGGAGCATACTGTAGTCCGGAGATGAGTGATAAAGAGCCTCAGAAGGCATCGTACCAGCTAGGGCAGACGAGGGAGTAATGTTAATGAGACTAACAGAGGTCATGCCAGCTTTAGCCCAGAAAGAACGAGGAGAGAAAGAGGAGAGTAAAAGAGCGTGAGCCGTCTCAAGGATGTGACGATGTTTGTGTTCAGCTACACCATTCTGCTCATGTGTGTGAGGGCATGATTGCTGAAAAAGGGTGCCGTGAGACTGAAGGATCGATCTCATAGTGGTGGAAGTGTACTCACGAGTACCGTCTGATCGGAAATTCTTAATGCGCACAGTGTGAATCATAGTCATAAAGAACCGGTAAATATCAGGTATCTCAGATCGCTGACACATAAAAAAATCGATGTATGTCTAGTGAAGTCATCGATGAAGGCAACATAATAGAGATAGCCTTTCCATGAAAGTACAGGAGAGGGTCCCCATATGTTAGAATGAATAAGTTGAAAAGGATGGGTAGTTTGAGAAGTGCTTTTGTGACTAAAGGGTAGTGCGATATGTTTGGCCAAATGATAACCATGACAATCAGATATAAAGAAAATCTAGATGATATAGACGACCCTGACGACTAGCACGCCCAAACTCCTCACCGATGCATGTCAGTAATAGAACAACCGAAAGAGTCAAAAATAACGACAAGACCACTATCGCACAATACACTAATAGAAATAAGGTTTATGGATAAATGAGGAGCATAAAGAACATATGGTAAAGTGAGAGTAGGAGAGCTAATTGTCCCTGAGTGTGTAATAAGAAGTGGTGAGCCATCAGCTGTGTGTAGAGATGGAGAGTGAGAGGGAAATGCAGTGCAGGTGGTGAACAGTGTCTGATTACTAGTGAGATGATGTGATGTACTAGAATCTAAAATTCAGAACGAATTCATACCGGGAGTGGCAGAGAATGCAGGAGTAGAGGAGCCAGCATTGATAGACTGACCTATAAGCTGTAGTTCCAGCTGAGTGAGGCGTGACTGAAGATTAGCCCAATCAGCAGGAGACGACAAGATTGGAGTGACGGGCATGGCCGAGGATGTAAGGAAAGAAGCACTGCGAGAAGGAATAAGACTAGTGCTGTTGTGACTGAGAGCACAATAAGGAGGGAGATGTTGCTGGTGTCTGAATCGGGGTAGGGAGCAGGACGATGCTACCGGTGGCGGAAGTAGAGGTGGCGTAGGGTGAGGAATGATGCTGGGAGAAGGTAGGAGGCCGGACGCAGACTGAAGGTGGCGCTGCTGCTGTTTGAATCTGGAGGAGGAACGAGGTGGGAGGGAGAGGGAATGTGAGGCAGTTGCAGCGGGAAAGTCGGTGGAGGCAAAAATATGTGGGAGAGACTGAGATTCCATCAAGTAGTAGTACCTGTAAAAAAAAAAATTGGATTTTTTTTTGTTTTTTTTGTGAAACACTGAAAACTGGTTTGGGTTTCGGGTAATGGGTTTAGAAGAGGAGCGGATTAGGATTTAAGGTGGGAGAGTAGAGTGGTGGGTTAGGGTTTGAGGTGGGAGACAGTGGAGGTCGGGGGGGGGGGGGATTGGCGGTGGTCTAGGAGAGGGGAGGCTAGGGTTTTGAAGTAGGAGACAGAGGCGAGGGGTTGCGGAGTTGGACGGTGATGGGTTCGTTGATGATGAAGGGTTGTTGTTGACAATGAGGGTGCCGAGGACAATGGGTTCTTTGATGACTGGACATAGGGTTGATGGTGATGTAGGGGAGGAGGCACTGCTAGCCCAGGGTGAGCGGCCGCTCACCCTGGACTGGGCAGGCCCCTTATAATAAGCCCAGCGGATTTTTTTAAAATTTTTCGCTCCCCCTCATTTTGGCCCAACACCCCCCCCCCCCTTTCGGCCCACGAAATTTTTCAGCCGCTCCATTCCAGACCAAAGCGGCTCTTCATCTCCAGTCTTCACTCTCTTCATTTTCGAATTCCCACACAGATCCACAATCGAAACCCTAGATCCCTTTCCTCTTCGTCTCTTCAATCTCTTCAATTTTTACCACAATCGAAACCCTACATCCTCATCCTCTTCGTCTCTCCATTCTCTTAATTTTCGACCACAATCGAATTCAAAACCATAGATCCCATCCATTCCCCCAATTTCCAAACCTCCATTTCCTAAACTCGCAGCTCCAATGTCCAAAGGGAGGAGGTGGTGGAGCACTGGAGCTAGTCTGAAACTATCCGAAACTCTAACTATTCAGCCATAGTCAGGTACTCATTCATTTCTCCCTTTTTTGTTTGGAATTTTTGAAATATCTCTTGGTGAATCTAAAGTTCTACTGCAATTTGATAGTATGCTACTGAGTACTGATGATGTGAATTTTTTGCCATTGGCCTATATGTTTATAGTGAATATCATTATTTTTGCCATATGCTTTTTGTTGAGAAAATTGAATAAGAACAAATTTTCAGTGGATGAACTGGTTCAGAAGAAGATGACTGCACTGGAGACTAGATTCAGTTGGCTTTTTAAGCCAAAATTACTTCGGTTTACGGCATTTGAATGGTCAATTGCCTCAACAATATCTCCAGTCTTACTCTTTTCCTCCACCACAGCAGTAGTTAATTCAGAATCAGGAGAATGTTCAGGTGCTTTCCCATGTGAGATTAGAGAAGCTTGTGCATAGCTTTTGTCAATTTCCTCAACAATATCTTCAGTCTTGCTCTTTTCATCTTCCAAAATAGTAGTAGTTATTTTGGAATCAGGAAAGCGTTCAGGTCCTTTCGCATGTGAGACTGGAGAAGCTTCTGCATAGCTTTTGTCAGGAGCAATCTCTTCTTTCACTGCAATAAGAACATCAGGATCTCTAGCAATAATATTTGACACTTCTTCCTTGCTATTACTTTCTACGCTTGTTTGTTCTTCATCTATCCTTTTTACATCATTGAGAGTAGATGATTGTGAAGAGGTCTCTAGACCATGCTCTGTTTCATTCTGCCATATAAATACAAGTTTTTAGCCAAATATTTTGTGGGGGATATCTTTAAATCAAAAACAGAAGTTTGATACATCATCAATTGGACTAGCAGCTGTTTCCTGTACTCAACCAAAAAAGAACAAAACAAAGAAAAAAAATAAAAACAATTAGGATCCTGTGATCCTACAATTCAAACTCTTTGAAAATCTTAATTTTCTGAATGACATACATTAACAGAGACAAGATTTTTCAAGGTCAAACCTGAAAATGCAGAGATGCCCAAGCCTTCTCGATGTTTCCTGCAAAATTATTATTATTGTCATATGCTTTTTGTTGAGAAAATTGAATAAGAACAAATTCCCCTGTTGAAAATGCAGAGATGCCCAAGCCTTCTCGTTGTTTCCTGCAAAATTACTTCGGTTTATGTTTAGCAATATTCCCCTGTTGTCTGTTGAATAATTACTTCGGTTTACTGATAGGTTTTTTGCTTGGTGCTTCATTTTCCTACCTTATGAAGGTATAGTTACCCTGTAAATTAATTACTGATAGGTTAATTATTTTACAAATGTAGGATTTTGGGAGTGGAAGAAGGTGTACAGGACGTATGTCAGAGGACATGGGACTGGGATAAATCCTTCTTAAGATACTAGTTCTTCATATCGATACTCTCCCAGGTATGCTTCTAGCTATCTTATTTTGTTCCTGTAATTTTTAGTTATCATGGCTAAATTTAGATCAAAGTATGTTACTTTTACAAGCATGCTTGCTCAAGTCATGGTACCGTACAATCCGTCGGAAGATTTTAAACTTTAAACAACACACGCAGAGATGAGACTTAGAAACATATTCACAAAATATGATTGTTTCCTGATAAAAGTTATCCTGCTAGTTACTTTAAATCTTCAAAGCATCTCATGAAGCTCTCCTAACAAATCTGATGTATGGTCCACAAAATGATACTCTAGATGCTATTATACCTTGCATTAGTTACATCTTATTTGGTTCATAAATTAGATTTTTGTTTGACACTAATTTAATTTTTGAACAGTATTCAAACATTTATGGATAAATTTTTTTGAAAAGAAAACCAAGGGAGGATGGTGATTCAAGTGTTCGTCCTCCTCGTCCTCATGTAGAACTAAACGTTGATGAACTTGAATCTGATCTTGGAAATAGAAAAAATATTTATTCCTTTGATGCTAATGATAGAGAGATAATTCGAAGGCATTATTGGCAAAAAGGTCCATGTCATCCAAAGTCTCATGTTTTTCCTTCTAGGAATTTTGACAACGAGAAAAGAAAGTTTTTTCCTAATTGGTTTCAAGAACACACTAATAGGACTTGGTTGGAGTATAGTATGTCTAAAGATGCTGCATTCTGTTTATGTTGTTATTTATTCAAGCCCGAAAGTGGTTCGCAAAGTGGCGGTGACAAGTTTGTTGGTGAAGGATTCACAAATTGGAAGAAAGGACCACATAAATTCAAAGAGCATGTCGGGGGTCATAATAGCATTCATAATTTGTGGATGAAGAAATGTCTTGATTTAATAAATCAAAGACATCATATAGATGTTCAGTTTGTAAAGCAATCAGACAAAGTTCGAATGGAGTATCGTACGCGTTTACTTGCTTCAATTAAAGTTATTAAATTACTTTTGCACCAAGGATTTCCATTTCGAGGACATGATGAATCCGATGAATCAGATAATCGGAAAAACTTTCTTGAAATACTAGAGTTTTATGCTGAAGATAATGAGGAAGTAAAAATTGTTGTTTTGAAAAATGCTTCAGAGAATAATAAGTTGACATCCCCAATGATTCAGAAGGATATTGTGAAAGCAATAGCTGCTGAGATCACAAATGTAATCATGGATGATCTAGGAAGTTATTTATTCTCGATTTTAGCTGATGAATCTAGAGATAGATCTGTGAAAGAACAAATGGTTGTATACCTTCGTTATGTGAATAAACAAGGTTATGTTGTTGAACGTATTCTTGGAGCAGTACATGTTTCCTCTACAACTGCTATATATTTGAAAGAGGCAATTGATAGTCTTTTTGCTAATCATGGGTTGAGTATCTCACGGTTGCGTGGACAAGGTTATGATTGAGCTAGCAACATGAAGGGTGAATATAATTGTCTCAAAACCTTGATTATGAGAGAAAATCAGTCTGCCTTCAATGTTCATTGTTTTGCTCATCAATTACAATTAGCACTTGTGGGTGTTGTTTATAAACATAGGACTCTTGCCACATTCTTCAACTTAATTACAAAATTGTGCAATATTGTTGGAGGTTCAGCAAACCGACATGATATTCTTCGGAATAAACAGTTTGACAGATTGATTGCAGGCATAAGTAGTGGTGAAATTGAAACATGGCGAGGATTGAATCAAGAAGCTACACTAAAGCGCTCAGGAGACACACTTTGGGGATCTCACTTTCATACTCTTTTAAGTTTAATTCACTTGTTTCCTCAATAGTTAAGGTACTTGAAGTAATTGATGAGGATGACCTACATGGAGATGCAAATATGCTATTGAAGTTATTTGATTTTGAATTTGTATTTATTTTGCATTTGATGAGAACAGTATTGGGAATCAGTAATGAGTTGTCTCAAGCATTACAGAGAATGGACCAAGATATTCTAAATGCAATCAATCTTGTTAGTGTAACCAAAAGACAATTGCAGAAATTGAGGGGAAGCGAATGGGAGTCTCTCTTAGAGGAAGTTTGTGAGTTTTGCAAGAAGAATGAAATTTCATTTCTAAACATGGATGAAACTTTTGTAGCACCTGGGAGATCACGTCGTCTAGCTAAGGAATTGACAAACCTTCATCATTACCGTGTAGAGTTATTTTATGCAGTGATCGACTTACAACTTCAAGAGTTGAACCATCGCTTCGATGAAGTGAATACCCAGTTGGTGTTGTGCATTGCTTGTCTTGATCCAAGAGATTCATTCTCTGCTTTTGATAAGGTAAAGCTACTGCAATTTGCAAAGTTTTATCCAGTTAATTTTTCTCCTACTGATTTGATGGCTTTGAGTTTCCAACTTGATACATACTATGAAGATGTCACACATGTTGATGAGTTTTCTAATCTGATTGGAATTAATGATTTGGCTCAAAAAATTTTGAAGACTAGAAGACATATTGTTTATCCATTGGTGTATTTACTTATAAAGTTGGCGTTACTCCTACCTGTGGCAACGACAACATGTGAAAGAGCATTTTCAGCTATGAAGCTTATAAAAACATCGCTTCGCAACCAGATGGGAGGTGAATGGTTTAATGATTGTTTGATTGCATACGTTAAGAAAAAGGCATTGAAGTCAATCAAAAATGAGGATATCATAAAAAAGTTTCAAAATATGAAGTCGCGTAGGGGAGTTTTGTAATAAAACAACGTTTGTTTAATTGCTTTTGTAATATGATTGTGATGTGAATGTTTAACGACTTTTATAAATTTTTAGTTCCTGTGATTTCGCTCCCAGTGGATGTAAATCCTGGCTCCGCCACTGTGGTGATGAACGGATGCCGACGACGGTACTGATGCTTCTTCTTCTTCTTGATGATGGGTCTACTTCTTGTTGATGATGAACGTTTGTTTTTTGTTTTTTTTTTTGTTTTTTTTTTTTATTGGAAAAGGAACTCTATTTTTTGTAGAGAATTTTTGGAGCTCTGATATCATGTTAAGATAAATCAGAGAGATGAAAATAATACTGATTACTGAATTGTCCCCCTTCTCATACTATTCAGAGTTATATGTCTCTTTTGGCATATACATATTTTCCCCGATATACCCTCCTGATTTTAATTTTACCAAGCTAATGGTAATACCGTAATAGTAATACACTGCTATTCAAACCCTTCTCAAAAATGGAGTCCAAGGTTCTAATCCAAAATCCCAACGTGTGTTGGAAACAACGCAATACCTACAAGATAAATGCCAACTTAAAAAATCCACAGATAATTGGTTGCCTAAAAAATCAATCAAACCATCATCCAATTAGAACAGCAGCCAAAAAAATGGAGCACAAAAGTGAGGAAGTGGAAGACTATGGAGCCTTCAACCAAAAATTACAACTCAACCCTCTTCCGCTGTCTTCATCAGACTATGGACTCACCTTTGCAGTCAAAGATATGGAATTTTTTGCAGTGCTAGGCCACTTTTTGAAACTATTTGTGATTTTGGGCCACAACCCAAACTATTAGCATTTTTAGCTAGGCAGTGTCACGTCAGCTGAGGCCGCTATTGAAAATAGCGGGCTCTTCATAGCGACCAACACATTGGACTCCCACACTTGGCAGATGATAGAGGGTATTGTATAATTGCAAACCACTTGGTATAACTGAGGTCGCTATTGTCAATAGCGGCCTTGTATAACTAAGGTCGCTATTCCCAATAGCGACCTCAGGTGGGACTGAAACAGATTGGGCCAACCTATGGTCGCTATTGGGAATAGCAGCCTTAGTTATACAAGGTCGCTATTGACAATAGCGACCTCAGTTATACCAAGTCGTGTCCATTATATAATATCCTCTCTATAAGTTGACAATGGTGGGAGGTCGCTATGAAGAGGCCGCTATTCCCAATAGCGGCCGCTGCTAACGTGGCACTGCCTAGCCAAAAGTGCTAATAGTTTGGGTTGTGGCCCAAAATCGCAAATAGTTTCAAAAAGTAGCCTAGCACTGCAAAAAAATTCAAAGATATGTGAGTTTATCACCCATTATCTGATCAATTTTTAAGAACCCATTTTGGCATTTTCTAATGTTGTTTATTGGGTCGTTATCAGATTTGAAATCAGTGGTTATGTTACTTGGTTTGGAAGCCCAGATTGGGGAAGAACCCATGAAGAGGCTACAACCACTGCGCCGGCTGTTCTTGCAGTTCTTGAAGCAAGTGCTACTTGTGTAATTGGGAAAACTGTGATGGATGAGATGGTGTCAGGGACGACGGAGACTTCAAGAGTTCACCGGTGCCATGGATAGTAAGATTGTATCTGTGACACAAAGAAGGGGAGCTTCTGATAGAGATAATGAGTTAATGTTGTTTAGTTTTAGTCTAAATTGTATCCGAGTCTGTATCTATTTTTGAATGTATCTGTTTTTACGTGCTATGTGCACTTTATGTTCAAATGGTCTGTTGGCAGGAAGTGAGCAGGAGGCGTGTGTGCGCTTTGCGCGTGTGTTTGTAAGTGGTCCTGTCGTGCAACCACCGACTTTTTCCTCCTACGAAACTCGATTGTAAATCTTTGGCCAAATTATCAATAAAAATCCAAATTCTTCTTCCCCAATTCTCTCTCCCCCCTTCAACCCTAGTTCTTGAGCTTCAGCAATGGCGAGATCCAGGAACTATCGTAATCCGACTCCTGATAATCTGGTATCAGAGCAGGGCATTAACGATGATGATGGGCGCGATGAAGGAAGTACGGCGCTCGAAGGAGAGGTGGCCAATCTGAGAAGCAGGCTGATAGCAGGGGAGCTCCAGACCAATTACCTCACGGAGAGAGTTGAAGCCATCGCCACAAGTATTGGTGAGAGATTCACGTCGATTAAATCCAGGATTGAGTCCTTGGTGACGATGATGCAGCAAACTCAATCAAGAAATCTGCAACCTCCTCTGCTTCCAAATCCACCACATTCGCCACTTCAACGGGAGGTAGTCACTTCTAACTCTAATCTCATTCAAACTACAACCCATAGCGATGGAGGAATGGTGTTTAGGACCCCGTTCAAAGTGGAATTTCCGTTGTTTCATGAGGGGGATCGGATGGAGTGGATCTGCAGAGTAGAATAGTTCTTGGATTTTTATGAGATTCCACCAAATCAGAAATTGAAATATGCCTATCTCAATTTAAGGGGAAAGGTGTCGCAATGGTTTAGAAGGCACTTGAAACCTAGGATTCAGGAGGTTACCTGGTCAATTTTTCTTGAAGAATTGCTCACCCGGTTCGGGCCTGCGAAATTTCAAGATTATGAAGGAATATTATCCGAATTGCAACAACGCGGTGACATCGAAACCTATATTTAAGAGTTTGATAGAATCTCAAATTTTGTAGATGGATGGACGGAGTCACACTACTTGAGCACTTTTATCAGTGGTCTGAGAGATGAAATTCGTTGGGATGTGAAATCGAAACGACCTAAGAATGTCAATGAGGCTATGGGACTGGCAAGGGGGTATGAAGAAAAAATTTCTTGTTTGAGGAGGAATTATAGGAGTTCTTTCACTGCAAGGACTCCAAACCCATCATCTAAGCTGAGTTTCCAACCAAACTTTTTCATAACACTCAATCTCCATCTATTACTTCACCTAACTCTCCGAATGCTATCAACCAGAATGTTAACAATCCTTCAGTTGCATCTAATTTTGTTCCTAAGAGATTGAATCTACAGGAGATGAGGGAAAGAAGATCAAGGGGATTGTGTTTCAATTGCGATGAAAGATATACTCCTGGTCATCTTTGCAAAACACAAAAAATCTACTATCTGGAAAGTTTAGAGGAGGAGGATGATGAGGTAGCTGATTTTGAAGTGAGGCAAGGTGAAGAGAGTAACTCAAAATTTTCGAAGGATTCTTTACAAGACTCACAATACCCTGAAATTTCATTCCACGCATTGGTTGGCAATCAAATATATATGCACATACTATGAGAGTCAAAGGAAGAGTGAATGGGAAGGAAGTATACATTCTCATCGACTCCGGCTCAACCCACAATTACCTAGACCCCCACACTGCCGTAAGAGCTAACCTATCTGTCATGAAGGAGCCCTGATATAAGGTCAATGTGGCTAATGGTGAGTGCATGTATAGTGAAGGCAAAGCTGCAGGAGTGAATTTTGTGGTACAAGGTGTAGAGCTTCAAGCTGACCTCTTGTTATTGCCCCTTGGCCCTGCACAGATGGTCTTGGGAGTCCATTGGTTAAGATCTTTGGGTCCAGTAACCATGGATTTCTCCCTCATGACCTTGGAGTTTGGTAGGGAAGGACAAAGGAAGAAGTTGCAAGGAGTTGTTGCAACTCAAATGCAACTTATGGATGCACATGAACCCTCTAAGATGAACCTGTATTCTTGTTAAGCATATATGATTCACATACAAGAAACTGAGCCTGAGGAGGAGGAAAGGAAAGCTATGCCACAGATACACTCAATGCACACTGATATAGATGAGATCCAACAGATCCTGCGTGATTATCCTGAAGTGTTTGCTAAGAATCTCTCACTTCCACCTCATAGAGAAATTGATCATTACATTCCCTTATTCGCAGGTTCTAAGCCAGTGTGTCTTAGACCATATTGACATCCCCATTATCACAAAAATGATATTGAAAAACAGATTGCAGAAATGCTCTCATCTGGTTTCATCCGACCTAGTAGCAGCTCTTATGCTTCACCTGTGATTTTGGTGAAGAAGTCGGATGGTAACTGGCGACTCTGTGTCGACTATAGGGCACTTAATAATCAGACTATAAAGGCTAAGTTTCCAATTCCACTTATCGATGAGCTCTTAGATGAATTGAACAGTGCAAAGTTCTTCTCTAAGATTGATTTGAAGTCGGGATATCACCAAATTAGAGTGAGAGATTCTGACATTGCCAAGACTGCCTTTCGCACCCACCATAGACACTTTGAGTTTGTTGTTATGCCTTTTGGGCTCACCAATGCTCCGAACACTTTTTAATGCCTCATGAATGAAATCTTCAAAGAGTATCTATGCAAGTTTGTTCTGCTATTCTTCGACAACATGTTGATCTATAGCTCTTCTTGGGAGAGCCATTTACTCCATATCACTACTGCTTTGGCAGTGTTAAGCAAGAACAAATTGGTTGCAAAGGCAAGCAAATGCATCTTTGGCAAGAGAACTGTAGGGTTTTTAGGACATATAATCAGTGAGAATGGAGTTGCTGTTGATCCAAAAAAGATTCAAGCTGTGATGGAGTGGCCAGAGCCAAAAATAGTTAAGGAACTTAGAGAATTCTTGGGCTTGACTGGCTACTATCGTAGGTTTGTGAAGAATTATGGTGGAATAGCATCGCCTCTCACCCAACTCTTAAACAAGAATTCCTTCCAGTGATCTCCTGCTGCAACTGAAGCATTCAAAGCTCTTAAAGAAGCCATGACTACTACACCTGTGTTGAGAACACCTGATTTTTCCAAGCCATTTGTACTAGAGATGGATGCTTCACAATCTGGAATTGGGGCAGTTTTGATGCAGGAATCTCAACTTAATGCCTATATGAGTAAAAGTTTAAAAGGAAGGTTTCTTGTTCTTTCCACATATGAAAAGGAGGTCTTTGCAATTCTACATGCGGTAAAGCAATGGAGACAATATCTTTTGGGTAGTGAGTTCATCATAAGAACAGATCAAAAGAGTATAAAATACATCTTAGATCAAAGGATCAATACCGAAATACAAGAGAAGTGGTTGTGGAAGCTCTTGGGGTATAACTATACTGTGGACTATAAGCGAGGAGTAGATAACTCCGCTGCAGATGGTTTTTTGAGAAGAGAGGGAGAGACCGACGCTTGCTATGAGATCACATTTATTGTTCCGGAGTGGTTGGAAGACATTAAGAAAATGGTTAGAGAGGATCCTTACTTCTCTAAAGTGGAAGAGAAGCTGCATGAGGGGACATTAAACCCAGATTGGTACAAATTGGTTGGGGGGGTTTGGTATTACAAAGGCAAAATCCTAGTGAGCCCACACTCAAATGTGTGACATTTGATATTCTTTGATAACCATTCTTCAAGTATGGGGGGACACTCTGGCTTCCACAAGACCTTGCAGTGACTCAAAAGGGATTTCAAATGGGAAGGAATGACTAGAGATGTTAAGCAGTGGATTAGGGAATGTTTGGTCTGTCAGAAAAGTAAAAATGAAACCATTCATCCTGCAGGATTACTACATCCACTCCCAATTCCAGATCATGTGTGTGAGGATATATCTATGGATTTTATCGAGGGTCTACCTAAGAGCCAAGGGAAGAGTGTGGTAATGGTGGTAGTTGATCGACTCACTAAATATTCCCACTTCATTGGGATTTCACATCCTTACTTAGCTCCTTCGATAGCACAAGGGTTCATAGATAACATCTATAAACTCCATGGGATGCCCAGGAGTATAGTGAGTGATCGAGACCCTGTTTTTGTTTGTTGATTTTGGAAGGAATTTTTTAGGCTACAGAACTGCATGCTTCAACACTCAACAGCCTACCATCCTCAAAGCAATGGGCAAACAGAGATTGTGAACAAGGCATTAGAGTTATATTTGCATTGTTTTTGTAGCCAGAAACCTACAGATTGGGTGAAGTAGTTATCTTGGGCCGAATTTTGGTTTAATACCAATTGGCACTCATCAACTGGAGTAACTCCTTTCGAAGGAGTATATGGCAGATCACCACCATTAGTGCTGCAATATGTGAGAGGAACTGCGAGCATGCCAACCTTGGAAGATGAGTTGATGTCCAATGACTCAATTTTGAAGTTGTTAAAAGACAACATTGCTCAAGCGCAGGGTCGTATGAAGCATTTTGCGGATAAGAAGCGTTCTGAGAGGGTTTTTGAAGTCGGGGATTTGGTGTTCCTGAAGATCCAACCTTACAAGCAAGTATCACTTCGGGGTTCTATACCACAGAAACTCAGCTCCAGATTTTTTGGTCCATATAGAGTTATTGAGAAGATCGGGGCTGTTGCATATAGGCTATAGCTACCTAGAGGGGCACTAATTCATCCAGTCTTCCACGTCTCAAACTTAAAGAAGTGTCACGGTAGTCACCAACCCATTCCGTCATCTGAAATTCCTATGTGGTGGGTAGAAGATGGGAAGGATGAGATTCCAGAGGAGGTGCTTGATTGGAGGGTGTTCAGAAAGCAAAATCGAGTGGGAATAGAGTTACTGATTAAGTGGAAAATATGGGTTTAGAACATGCCTCCTGGATTGACATTGACATGGTTAGATGCATGTTTCCAACCTTCGAACTTGGGGCAAGTTCGTTTTTAGGGGGGGGAGTTGTCAGGGACGACGGAGACTTCAAGAGTTCACCGGTGCCATGGATAGTAAGATCGTATCTGTGACACAAAGAAAGGGAGCTGCTGACAGAGATTATGGGTTAAAGTTGTTTAGTTTTAGTCTGAATTGTATTAGAGTCTGTATCTGTTTTTGAATGTATCTGTTTTTACGTGCTATGTGCACGTTATGTTCAAATGGTCTGTTGGCGGGAAGTGAGCGGGAGGCGTGTGTGCATTTTGCGCATGTGTTTGTAAGTGGTCCTGTCACGCAACCGCTCACTTTTTCCTCCTATAAAACTCGATTGTAAATCTTTGGCCAAATTATCAATAAAAATCCAATTTCTTCTTCCCCAATTCTCTCTCCCCCCTTCAACCCTAGTTCTTGAGCTTCAGCAATGGCGAGATCCAGGAACTATCGTAATCCGACTCCTGATAGATGGCCTATAGGTGGAAGATTTTTGTGAAATTGTGTAGTTTTTTGGTTGCTAATTTGAGCCCTTATGATTGCAATATGTGTTTTTAGAGGAATTTTGATGTGATATTTTGCAGTATTGATGGAGAGAATTATCATTTTGGGACACCGATTAACCCATGTGTGCCAGATCGAGTGCCGGGAGGTTCTTCCAGTGGGTCTGCTGTGGCAGTTGCTGCTGGGCTTGTTGATTTCTCCCTAGGTGATTACTTTTGTTCGCTTTCACAATTTTACAGAAATTTGTTTTAGGGTTAACTTACTTTGTGTAAGTTTAGATAGTTGTGACTTTTAGAATAGGAATGTAAAAAATTTGCAACCCTCACCAACACTTCGCAATTTTGGTGTAGTATCATAGTGACTTTGTCATTTCACATGGCATTAGAGCTACATGTTGGGATTGGGGCGTCAACAACCGCCCTCTGATCGCAGCAGAACTAATTAGAGCAATGAGAAAGTCGAAGTAAACGAGGCAAATAAATTGAGCAAGCAAGTAGATCCACCAAACTAACACAAACACAACAACGATGACTTATCCCTGTTAGCTTTTGCTTAATCCGGGGAGAAATATAGAGAGATCTGATATTCAACTAGAAGAGATTACAAGAAGTGACTGATTCACTTGATACAAGAAATTAAACTCACCCACTAAGAACTAGGCTCTCTTTGCAATGGAGAAAAGAATTTATGAAGTACTACCTCTCATATTGGAGGAGTTTATAATATATATAAAAGAATATAGAGAAAACTTAGGTCTAATCTTGATCCTCAGTCGTCCGATAAAATCTAGAAAAGAAGTAACTAAATAGGAGCCGCACGATCTAACTTGGAGTTGAAGATTGGGCTAAAGCGACCTAACGAATCGAAGCCCAAAACAGATTCAGCGCCGCGGCCGGTCGATCGTCCAACAAGATCGGTCAACTGTACCTCTCTCGGACAATCCATGTACAACGAGCGGTCGGGGGGCACAGTCGGGGGGTGCGGTCGACTGTCACCAAGACCGGTCGACCGCAACTAGCCTGCACCTTACTATTGTGGTTTCTCCTTCTACTCATTTCGACGCTTCGACCTCTGTGCTTCATATTACCTTCTTTTAATCTGAACAATGAGTATTCAAGACACAATCCTTACAAACTCCACCTTGGATTGCATACGAGTGCTATCACATGATGTGTTACTCATCTCCAAACTCTAACAATTTCCACTTGCAAAGAAATTGTAGAACAATAGCTTCTTCTTCCAGTTGAACTGATCTCTACCCAATCTCACCAAATCCAGTATGCCCCTTCAAAGGCACACCTCCATATATGTACTCACGAAGTTGCCAAACTCTGCACGAATGTTGTGTAATCTAGATACCTAAATAAATAGATAAAACTAGACACAAATTAAAACCTCGCAAGTGCACGAATCGTTTATAGAAGCGTAGCAATAGCAAGGGTCGATCCCACAGAGATTGTAGACCTTAACTTACTAATCAATAAAGAGAATAAAAATCATAAAGAGTTGTTTTAAAAGCCTAAAAGAAATGAAAAGATTAAAACTAAATTAAGAAGTGTTGAATCACAAATATCTATTAAGTAGTTGGGTTTAGATTTCCACCAATAGTCAATAATGCTAAGGCACCTTCTGAACTTCTTCTTATTACTCATGTTTGTTCTCTTCAAGGGCATGGTATCTACTCCTTAAAGTAATGTTTCCCTAAGCCAAGAATTAGGCATGGTATCTACTCTAATTCGTTTCTTTCATCAAGTATTTAGCATGGTATCTACTAAGTTGCACTTAATGAAAACATAAGAACAGTGGAAACGAACAAACACTCAAGGTTCTAGAAATTGGTATCAGATCTAGATCCCTTAAGTTGATTGAACCAAGAACCCCTAAAGATTCCCTTGTTACAAGTCATGAACACGAGATACGGGTCGTCTCAATATGCTCATATAACAGATTCAGATGGACGGTAATACAAACTTGATATTCTCGAGTTCTGTATGTCAGTCGACTGGCTCTCACCACAGTCGACTGCTCTCAGAACTTGAGAACAAATTTGATTATCATCAATCTATACCAATTCAATCAGATTCAATCAATAAGTAAAGTAGAAGGATTCAGAAGAATATAGCACTACATAACTATGGCTTCAATCTACCCAACTATGAAATTAGTTCCACATAATAATACTTTTATTAATCAACAAGTTTGAATACATGGTTAACATAAAAGAATTGAAAAGAGAAGGAATAGACTGATGTAGTTCGGCTAGATGGATCGGCTGGCTGTCACACAGTCGACCGGCCGTTCTCTTCTTAATACTTGATCTCCTTTCTCCTCCTTCTATGTTGATGCCGTGCTGCTCTTTGTTGATGGCTTGATCGTTCAGGAACTCTTGTGATTCGGCTGATGGTGTGTGTGGAAGAGATTCAGAGAGAGTATCCCCCGAGTAATGCTTCTTGGTTGGTATTTATAGAACACGGCTAGAGAATTAGGGTTTGCACTTTTCTTTTTATTTTTTTTCCTCCCTCGTCGCTCTGCGTATTATTTCTTTCTCTTTTCTTCTATTCTTCCTTTTCTGTTCTGATTTTGATTAGATTTGGATGAATCTTCAAATATCTTATCTTTTGACTCTGCCGCCTACCAGTCGACTTGTTTTCGAACCAGTCGACTGTATCGAGACTTCTGAAGGTTTTATAATTGATCATCCAAGTCGGCTGTTGACAATCAACTTCTCTGGGCAGTCGCCTGTTGTAATAGACCAGTCGACTGATGATCTGCAATTTCCTGTGTATCGTCCTTAACATCCTGAATCCGCTTCGTTTCTCTGTTTTAGGCTGTTTCCTATGGAAAAGAGAAAATAAGAGTTAAATATCACATATAGAGTTTTAAAATGTCTAATTGCATTAGGATTATTGCTCCTAAATGTGAATAATATTGTGTTCAACAAATACCCCCAAACTTAGATTTTGCTTGTCCTCAAGCAAACTAGAATTATGAACAAAGGGAAAATAATAATACTCTCGATCACCACGAATTCTTATTATGTGAGCATCAACATATAAAAATATAAACAATTTCAGATAGAGTAAAATTAAACATACCCACTTTCTCTAGTGCAATTGTTTGTTCATACTCCCCAAACCCAATCATATTTGTCATGCAATTAATTTTAATTATAGTATGCGATTACTCAATCTGTGATTATCCCCTTTTCTCTACTACAAACCGAGTAGCAAACTAGTGATTTTTTTATTTTTTTATTTTTATTTTTATTTTTTTTTAAGTCTCTTCTCTAAAGTTGTCACTTGCCTTTTGACGCGAATGCGAAACATTTGTGATGAATCCACCCGGTTACTCAGCAAGTCACAAACTTTAAAGTGCTTTGCATACTCATATTTCAAGTTGCTGTTTGACGTAAAGGTAAACATTGGTGATGAATACCCCTAGTTACTAAGCACCCAAAACATTGGAGTAGATTGACTTTATTCAGATATATATATACATATACTTTATCACTCTATTTACTTAAACTCAATTTAGGACTAGATCTAAAGGGAATAATCACCAGAAAAAGTATCACATTTGTGTATTATGTATAATCGCATGACTCATATAATTTTATAAGGCATTATGAAACTCAACAATCCTAAAGTAAATAAGTATCCTTACTATTACTTTATAAGAAATTGTTTATCCTAAAAAAAAATTTCAAAAGACTCCAAATATAACTAACTAATACCCCCAACTTAGATGGAACATTGTCCTCAATGTTCGAAAGAAGATTTAAAAATAGGGTCTAGTAAGGAGAGACTGAAAATAAAAGATAAAAATGAAAGATGAATAAATAAAAGAAAATAGAGGGAAAGTGTAAATACTCCCCTGAAAATTGGGTTGCCTCCCAATAAGCGCTGTGTTTTCTGTCTTCAGCTAGACTTGATGAGGTCATGCCATGTATTGAATGGATCGCGGCTCAAAACTCATCTTATTATAAGGCTTCCCCCTCTGCCCATTCACCTTGAACGTTTGATTTTTTTCTCGAACGCTCTATGTGGGAAAACCTCTTGTAACAATTTATGGACCGTACCATCTTGACATCAGTTTATCAGCAATGGTCCATCTTAATGCACCATTGTGCTCTTGCAAGACTCCCTGCAGCCTTGCTTCTTCATGCATCCTGAATTTTGCAGCAACTGTCACAGGTAATGTCTGATTGTCCCCCAAATATTCATACAGTGGCTTCAACTCCTCATCTGGTTGCCTGGTAGCAGTCGACTTATTCCATTCACCAGTCGACTTGTCCTGTTCATCAGTCGGCTGGTCTGGGAAAACACAAATGTTATCAGACACAAAATTTTTAAATGCAGGTGCAAGCTTACCTGAATGAACTGTCTCTGCAATTCTCCAGTCATAGTATTCCTGTTCAACATGGGATGATATTGGAGGGTGTGTAATTGTTTCTTGAACTGGATCAACACTATTTTCCTGAAATGTTTGGTCACAAATTTTCTGAACCACATCAACATTATAACATTCATGATCATCGTGTGGAAATTGTGGTGCATCAAACATTTTAAACTCAATCTCTTCCTCTAGTGTTGTCCTTGATTGGAGCTGTTCTTGTCCTCTAGGGTTAGGTATGGTTTGTGATGGGAATTCTCCTGCCTTTCTTTCACTTAATTCCGTAGCAATTTGACCAATTTGAAATTCCAATTTTTGAATGGCCTGTCCTTGTTGATTGCTTGTTTGCTGTTGCTGTTGGAGTAATTGAAGAATGGTGGACTCGAAATCCAACTTATTCTTTTCTTGTTCTGGCCTATCATACCCATTCTCACCCTGGAATTGCTGCGTATGCCCTGGTGTGAATTGATTGCCTTGATGGTTTTTCCACCCTGGGTTATACGTGTTTGAAAAAAAATTGTTCTGGGGCGGGTACATTCCCTGTTCTTCGTAGTTTGTGTGCTCCTGATCTGCGAAAGAAAACATGGGACATGAATTAGTTGTATGGTTAGATTGAAAACAATTTGCACAAATTTCTTTTGGTTGTTTTTTACGCCACCCAACGTTGAATTTACAAGCATATCAATCTTTTTGTTCATGGTTTCCATTTCTAATTGCATGTTATTATTATGAGAAATTTCGTATACTCCCTGTTTTTTCGAAAGACCCCTCCTTATTGAGAATTGTTGTGAGTTCTCGCTGAGTTCTTCAAATAACTCTATGGCCTCCTCAGCACTCTTCCTCATCAACATTCCATTGCAACCTGTATCTACAATTGCTTTGTTAGTGTAATTTAAACCCTCATAAAATGCTTGTACCTGATCATCCTTGGGTATGTTGTGCGTAGGACACTTGAAAAGCTTGTTTTTAAAGTCCTTCCATGCCTCGAAAAACAAATCGCCATCTTTTTGTTGGAAAAGTAGAATCTCCCTTTTTAGTTGTCTGGTTTTCTGGGCTGGAAAGAACTCTTTCAAGAATTTTGTTGCCAATTGCTCCCATGAATTAATTGATCCTGGTTCCAAGGAATTATACCACAACTTAGCATTAAGTTTTAAAGAAAAAGGAAACAAGATTAACCTGATTTGTTCAGAGGTAAGCCCTTGGATGCTTTGTGTCCTGCAAAGATCAAAGAAGTCTTGCAGATGTAGGTGTGGATCCTCGTCTATTCTGCCATTGAAGTGGGGAACCATACTGAGTAATTGAGGTGATAGATGCATATTCCCTGTGACTTTGGGTTGAAAAGCTATGCAAGACGATTGCTCAATATTCTTTGGAATGAATCTGTCTTGCATTGGTACTCGATTTAATACTTTTTCACCCATTGTTGCTTTTGGAATTCTTCGCTGTGCAGTCGACTGGTCCTTGGAGACAGTCGACTGGTCTGACCCTGTTTGTGCAGAAAGTAAACTGAAAGAAAATGTTAGAAAAGAAAAAGAAGAAATAAAATAAAATAAACAGAAAAAGATTTTACTGATTTGTAAGTTAAAATACTAAACAATCCCCGGCAGCGGCGCCAAAAACTGGTTGTGTGATCTAGATACCTAAATAAATAGATAAAACTAAATACAAATTAAAACCTCGCAAGTGCACGAATCGTTTATAGAAGCATAGCAATAGCAAGGGTCAATCCCACAGAGATTGTAGACCTTAACTTACTAATCAATAAAGAGAATAAAAATCATAAAGAGTTGTTTTAAAAGCCTAAAAGAAATGAAAAGATTAAAACTAAATTAAGAAGTGTTGAATCACAAATATCGATTAAGTAGTTGGGTTTAGATTTCCACCAATAGTCAATAATGCTAAGGCACCTTCTGAACTTCTTCTTATTACTCATGTTTGTTCTCTTCAAGGGCATGGTATCTACTCCTTAAAGTAATGTTTCCCTAAGCCAAGAATTAGGCATGGTATCTACTCTAATTCGTTTCTTTCATCAAGTATTTAGCATGGTATCTACTAAGTTGCACTTAATGAAAACATAAGAACAGTGGAAACGAACAAACACTCAAGGTTCTAGAAATTGGTATCAGATCTAGATCCCTTAAGTTGATTGAACCAAGAACCCCTAAAGATTCCCTTGTTACAAGTCATGAACACGAGATACGGGTCGTCTCAATATGCTCATATAACAGATTCAGATGGACGGTAATACAAACTTGATATTCTCGAGTTCTGTATGTCAGTCGACTGGCTCTCACCTCAGTCGACTGCTCTCAGAACTTGAGAACAAGTTTGATTATCATCAATCTATACCAATTCAATCAGATTCAATCAATAAGTAAAGTAGAAGGATTCAGAAGAATATAGCACTACATAACTACGGCTTCAATCTACCCAACTATGAAATTAGTTCCACATAATAATATTTTTATTAATCAACAAGTTTGAATACATGGTTAACATAAAAGAATTGAAAAGAGAAGGAATAGACTGATGTAGTTCGGCTAGATGGATCGGCTGGCTGTCACACAGTCGACCGGCCGTTCTCTTCTTAATACTTGATCTCCTTTCTCCTCCTTCTATGTTGATGCCGTGCTGCTCTTTGTTGATGGCTTGATCATTCAGGAACTCTTGTGATTCGGCTGATGGTGTGTGCGGAAGAGAGTCAGAGAGAGTATCCCCCGAGTAATGCTTCTTGGTTGGTATTTATAGAACACGGCTAGAGAATTAGGGTTTGCACTTTTCTTTTTATTTTTTTTCCTCCCTCGTCGCTCTGCGTATTATTTCTTTCTCTTTTCTTCTATTCTTCCTTTTCTGTTCTGATTTTGATTAGATTTGGATGAATCTTCAAATATCTTATCTTTTGACTCTGCCGCCTACCAGTCGACTTGTCTTCGAACCAGTCGACTGTATCGAGACTTCTGAAGATTTTATAATTGATCATCCAAGTCGGCTGTTGACAATCAACTTCTCTGGGCAGTCGCCTGTTGTAATAGACCAGTCGACTGATGATCTGCAATTTCCTGTGTATCGTCCTTAACATCCTGAATCCGCTTCGTTTCTCTGTTTTAGGCTGTTTCCTATGGAAAAGAGAAAATAAGAGTTAAATATCACATATAGAGTTTTAAAATGTCTAATTGCATTAGGATTATTGCTCCTAAATGTGAATAATATTGTGTTCAACAACGAACTCCACCTACCCGTAGGCTTTCTCCACCTCTCGACGATATTCGAATGTCGTGGTCTCGTCTCGATGAATCTAGTTGCGGTAAACTAGCTGAGCTTGCGGGAATAACGGGAAAAGGAGCGACACTTGTGCAAGTATTTCGAATTCCCCAAAGCTTGTAGAGATTGTTTTGGCTTGGCCCAACCATTCTCATACCTCTAATCACCTTATGACGACCTTAAAAAACAGACAGAACCCCACCTCGAGCTGTGTACCTACAACCCCGTGCATCAAGAGTTCCCAAGGAAATCAGATTCCGTTTCAGTAGAGGAATATGCAAAACATCCCTTAAAGTGAACATGTTTAGACCTGATATTTTCAACTCAACTGTCCCCTCACCCACTACTTCACAAATCTCCCCAGTTTTCGTTGTCACACAACGCTCTGTAGTCGACTTATAAGTAGAAAACAACTCCCTCTCGGAGAAAATATGAGAAGAACTCCTTTAGTCAAGAAAACAACTAGAATCCACTTCTAAAGAATTTGAAACAAGAAGATACGAACCACCTGAATCAAAGGCACCAAAGGCACTAACTACATTAGCGGCTGAACTCCCATTCTTGGCGCTCTCTTGATTTTGTAATTTCCAACAGTCTTTCTTGATATGCCCTGATCTCTTGCAATATCGGCAACAGATCGAATCCTTTTGCAAAGCACTTTGTCTTCCCCCTGAAGGACCATCCATCGCTAGACAACTTGTAGGAATAGACGATGAAGATTTATGGGTCTCCTTCCTAAGTTGATTTTCTTTCAATGCTTTGATTACACCATCTACCGAAATACTTTCCTTGGCAGATTTACCATGTAGCATGGTCGTGATCAAATGCTCGTACGAATCCGGCTGTGAATATATTAGGTTGAAAGCTTTATCTTCCTCACACACATCTGCGTTGATCGCCTTAAGTTTAGATAATACCTTATTGAACTCTATAATGTGGTCTTGGAGATCGGTACCTTCATTCATAGATAAATGGAATAATTTTCTCTTCTAATGCATCCGATCTAATAACGACGAAACAAAATAGTCAGCTATGAGTTTTTTCCACAAACTCGCCGCATCAGTTTCTTCAAGAAATCTGCACTTGACCTCGCCCACCAAGGATAGTTGGATCAGACTTATGACTCTTTCACGAATATCTTCCCAACCGTCATCCTTCATATCAGTTGGTTTTTCTTTCTTCTTAACGGCTAACTGCAAACGTTCTTGAACAAGAACATCAAACATGTCAGTCTTCCAAAGATTGAAATTGATCTTTTCATCGAACTGCTTGATCTTCAAAATACTGTGGCCTATCATCTTAACCAAGGGACTCAGCAACCTGAAGCTCTAATACCAGTTGTTGGGATTGGGGCGTCAACAACCGCCCTCTGGTCGCAGCGGAACTAATTAGAGCAATGAGGAAGTCGAAGTAGACGAGGCGAATAAATTGAGCAAGCAAGTAGATCCACCAAACTAACACAAACACAATAACGATGACTTATTCCAGTTAGCTTCTGCTTAATCCGGAAGGAAATATAGGGAGATCTGATATTCAACTAGAAGAGATTACAAGGAGTTACTGATTTACTTGATATAAGGAATTAAACTCACCCACTAAGAACTATCTCTCTCTCGAGCCTCTCTTTGCAATGGACAAAAGAATTTATGAAGTACTACCTCTCATATTGGAGGAGTTTACAATATATATAGAAGAATAGAGAGAAAACCTAGGTCTAATCTTGATCCTCATATTATCTTTTTTTAATCTGAACGAGTATTGAAGACACAATCTTAACACTACCCAGGTTCAATTCTTAGCAGACACAATATTATGAAAAATAGTACGAAGAGCAAATTCCACTTAGGCTTTAAAATGGGCCCTCGGCATGTAAATATGAATCCCTTTACTACAACTTTGAAGTTATGGCAGGAGCATTTCGTAGCAACATTATCTAAGTTATCATCATCTATGTCTTTCAATTGAAATGGGGTAAGCTATGTGAAAGGGTTTGATGAAAGTTTAAGACGATGTTATTCTAATATCAAGCCTTTCTTTACTAGTATTTTCTTTACCAGTATTAGGTTTCTTGATGAGGAAACTATGGGAGAATGAGCAGATTGCAATAATCATAAAAGGCCAATTGTTGTTCTTGAAAATGTGCTGGGTGAAATAAATGTAGAAGAAGGTTTTTATGAAAGGTTATAGGGATTTACATTTAACAATGATATCTTTAATCTCTAATATTATAATGGGAGAGTTGGAATTGTCATTTGTAGACAACCTGTAATTTGTAAACATTCAACCATCTAATCTCAACCATTCATTTTGTAACTGGGAATTATATTAACCATTCATTTACTCAACTACCATAATACCCTCAAAGTTCAGATTTATTTACGACATAATTATTTACAAAAGTGCAACTCATATAAAATAAAAGTTTGTACCACGGTTCGAGGTCAAATTACGTCTTATTATTTACTATATATAAAAAATTAATTAGAATATGCATCGCACGTGCATATTACTAGTAGACATAAAACCAAGGAACAAATGTTCCGGGTATATTTTCCTTGATGTGGTTTCTTTTTTCCCCAACTCTAACAAGATTCGTTAAAGCTTAGATGATGAAATCAGTGTATTAAACTTGACGAATGCAATCTGCTTTGATGGAATCAGTGCAATTAATAGACAAATGCTTATCTGAAATAACCTTGTCGCTGCACTGAAACTCTAAAGTTGTATCAGGGATATTTCTCACCAACATCTATAAATTAAACCATGTGACTTTACCCCTAAACCTAAACATGCTCAGCTGTATTTGAATTTTAAAAAAAATTAATCCACGCATATGCATTCTTGCTGAGAACCTGAATAGCTCTGATGCCGCATGTGAAAATCTTGCTAGTGCACCAAAATTTTGAAGTTGTGATAAGAAAAAATTTATATTTATATTCTAACATCTAGCACGTCTTAACCTTTTTTTCTTGCCATGTGAAGGTTGATGGCCTGCCATATTGTGAACAGTGTAACTCAATATGAATCTTGATAGAGAATTTCTTCAATAGTTCTGACTTTTATCTTTGCTAAAAAGTGCTCCAAGTCAATTCATAAGCAAATAACAGTAAATCATGGCTTTCGTCATTTATCGGAAACCTAACATATACAAGCTTTCTGTACTGAATGTAGACAATTGAATAATTATTACTATTTATATGTTATGGGTACTTTTATCTACTAATTTATCATCCGTGTATTTAGATTCATGAGAGGGTTTTCTGTAAAACCCTGTGTTTGGTGTGTTGGAATTAATTTTTGCAGTTTTTCGGACTGAATTTTGCCGGGCTCCGGTCATCGGCGGCACCAGAAAATGAGTGGATTGCGATCCTCTCGTCGAGTACTATTCCGTAGTGTACTCATTTGCCAAAAACGAATTACGTATGAATGAGAAATGTTGGTCCAAAGTTGGGTACTTGAAATGTACTAACTTGAAAACTTGGATAAAATGGATAGTCCCATATCGGAAATTGGAAAAAAAAATTTCTAATATATATACTAGTAAATTGGACTAAAGAGCGTGGCCTAGGGGTTACCACTAACGTGTGGTGTAGAGAGGGCTCAGCCAAAATAACAAACACACTCGCGCGCCCGGCTCGGCACGGCTCGGCTTGGTTTGGTCTGGTCTGGCTTGACTCTATCCTATATTTTTTGCCCTTCTTCTCCTCCTCTGTGTCAAAAACTGAGAGTACATCACAGCACTGTTTGCTGAAATCTCTGCAGTTTGGGTGCTGCTCTTCAGAGAAAGTTATACAGTTGTATCCTGGGAGGCAATTCGCCAGCCACCGTCACACTACGGGGTGAATTTTGCTTTAAGGAGAGATTTTAATCTCGACTCTGTATAAAGCTTTTGGTTTGTTATCTTTTATTCCTGTAATTTCTGTTCTTCGCAATTATTGTTAGTAATTTTCAGATTTATAAAATTCGAGTTCTAACAACCTTAAAGCAAAATTTTTTCCTCACTAATTCTAACAATTTTTGTGAAGATTGTTTACAGGTACTGTTATCAATTCGGAAAAAACAACAACTAATAGTTTTGTTTCAACTGTTTCAGAAATAACATGGAGAACACACAGAATGATATTGTCAGTGGGCTTATCAGTACCGAAACACCGGTGACCCAAAATGTGACTACACAATCGGTTGCGGCACATTCGGTCGTTTTGCCCACACACATAACCGTGGGAGAAAAATCGGAGAAGTTCAATGGAACTGGATTCAAGAAGTGGCAAGGGAAGATGCAGTTCTACCTAACCACCTTGAAGCTGGACAGGTTTCTCACTGAATCTGCCCCGATGCTGGCACCGATGGATACACACTCCGTTGCTACGGTTGATGCGTGGACTCAAGGCAACTACCTCTGCAGGAACTGCATCCTGAATGGCTTGGTAGACCCCTTGTACAATATCTGCTGTGTCTTCAAGACGTCCAAACTCCTGTGGGGGTCTTTGGAAAAGAAGTACAAAACAGAAGACACCGGGTCCAAGAAGTTTGTAGTCAGCAAATTTCTGGACTACAAGATGATTGACTTCAAAACTGTTGTGAGTCAAGTTCAGGAACTGCAGGTCATAATGCATGAAATCGCTGCAGAAAACATGACGCTGTGCGAACCATTCCAGGTTGCAGTGTTCATCGAAAAGCTTCCACCTGGATGGAAAAACTTCAATAACTACCTCAAACACAAGCGAAAGGAGATGTCTCTTGAAGACCTCATTGTCAGGTTGCGGATCGAAGAGGAGAATCGCAAGGCTGACAAGTCATATGAAAATCAGTCCATAGAAAAGGCCAACGTGGTGGAGCACGAACAGAAGGGCAAGAAGAGAAAGTTTTTGCCACATGCCTCAAACAAAAAAAACCTCCTGCAAAGAGGTTTGCTGGGAAATGCCACAAGTGTGGTAAGTTGGGGCACAAAATTTCTGAGTACCGCAGCAAGGACAACAATTGTGCAGGAACTGGACATGCAAAAGGGAATGAAAAATCTCACGCACATATAGTTGAGAACTTGTCCACTGGTCTCTCTGATCTGGACCTCTGTGCTGTAGTATCAGAGGTAAATCTTGTAGGGAGCAATCCTCGTGAATGGTGGTACGATACTGGGGCCACCAAGCATATCTGCTCAGACAAGGAGATGTTCACTTCATACAAGAAGTGCAACAAGGACGAACAGCTGTTCATGGATAACTCTTCCACCACCAAAATTACAGGACTAGGAAAAATAGTGCAGAAGATGACTTCAGGCAAGGAACTAACACTCACAAATGTGTTACATGTTCCAGATATTAGAAAGAACTTGATATCAGGTACTTTGCTAAGCAAGAAGGAATTTAAGGTTGTTCATGTTTCTGATAATTTTGTATTGTCTAAGAATGGGGAGTACTTGGGTAAAGGATATGTAAATGATGGACTGTTCAAGTTTAATGTAATGACAGTCATTCCTAAAACTATTATTCCTGCTGTTCCCAATATTAATGAAATAACTCCTATTGCCTATGTTGTTGAGTCTTCTTCTATTTGGTATGAAAGACTAGGCCATGTTAATATCAATTCTATGCGTAGATTAATTAACATGAATTTGCTACCAAAATTTAAGGTAGATAACACCGAAAAATATGAAGTTTGCACGGAGGCTAAACTCACTAAATTCCATCACGCTATGTAGAAAAAAACACAGAACTCTAGGTCTAATTCACATGGAATTGTGTAATTTAAAAGACGTGCAGACCAGAGGTGGCAAAAAGTACTTCGTGACATTCATAGACGATTGCACAAAATTCTGTTATGTATACTTGTTACATAGTAAAAATGAGGCTTTGGATAAATTCAAAGAATATGAATTTGAGGTTGAGAATCAACTTGGCAAAACGATTAAAATCACTAGGAGTGATAGAGGAGGAGAATATGATGCACCATTTAATATGTTCTGCTCTGAATATGGAATAGTTCATAAGACAACTGCTCCTTACTCACCCAAATCATACGGTATTGCGGAGCGCAATAACCGAACTCTAAAGGAGATGATGAATACCTTGTTGTTGAATGCTGGCTTACCCCAAAACATGTGGGGGCAGTGTTGGTGACTGCCAACTACATTCTCCATAAAATATCGCACAAGAAAACTAGCAAGACGCCATACGAACTGTGGAAAGGTAACGTACCTTCGTATGAATACCTCAAAGTGTAGGGGTGTCTAGCAAAAGTGGCAGTACCTAACCCAAAACAGGTCACCATCGGACCTAAAAAGATTGATTGCATATTCATAGGCTATGCACACAACAGTAGTGCATATCAGTTCTTGGTATACAAATCAGATATACCAGATATCCATGTGAATACAATAATGGAATCAAGGAATGCTTCATTCTTTGAACATGTGTTTCCGTGCAAGGATACTACGTATCCCAAATGTACACGTGAACAAGGAAATGCAATCACTTCAGTTGATGAACCAGAACATGATAATGATGAGCCTAGACGAAGTAAACGGGCTAGAATATCAAAATCATTTGGTCCTGACTTTGTAACGGCCTTTCTGCTAGAGAATGAGCCCAGAACTTTCAAGAATGCCATGTCTATGTCTGATGCTCCTATGTGGAAGGAAGCAATCAAAAGTAAAATAGACTCCATTATGCAGAATCATACATGGGAGTTAGTCGATTTGCCTTTTGGATGTAAAGCTCTAGGATGCAAATGGATTTTCAAATAGAAATTGAAACCAGATGGTTCAATAGAGAAGCATAAGGCGAGACTTGTGGTACAAGGATTTAGGCAAAAGGAAGGCCTAGACTTCTTTGATACATATTCTCCAGTTACAAGAATAACTTCCATAAGAATGTTGATAGCTATTGCAGCTCTACGTAATCTAGAAATACATCAAATGGATGTTAAAACTGTATTTCTAAATGTAGACTTAGAAGAAGAAATATACATGAAACAATCTGAGGGTTACGTAGTTTCTGGACAGGAGAACAAGGTGTGCAGGCTTGTAAAATCCCTGTTCGGACTGAAATAAGCTCCAAAGTAGTGGCATGCAAAATTTGATAATGTTATGATGTCAAATGTCTTCAAAATAAATGAATGTGATAAGTGTATTTACATCAAAGATACTCCAAATGGATACATTTTGGTGTGTCTGTATGTAGACAACATACTCATTATTGGAAGCAATAATGACATTATCAAACAAACTAAGAGCATGCTTAGTGCCAAGTTTGATATGAAAGACTTGGGAGTTGCAGACGTCATACTAGGAATCAAAGTTTTCAGGACGTCTGAGAGAATTACTTTGTCTCAAGCTCATTATGCAGAGAAAGTTCTTGAAAGGTTCAAAAATTACTCGAATGGAACTGCCAAAAGTCCTGTGGATCCCAATCTTTACTTATTCAAAAATACAGGTGAAAGCATATCACAATTGGAATATGCACGTGTAATCCATAGTCTGATGTACTTAACAAATTGTATAAGACCGAACTTGGCCCATTCCGTAAATGTACTGAGCCGCTGCACAAGTAATCCAGGACGAAGTCACTGGAAAGGAATAACTAGAGTATTGAACTACCTGCGATATACTCAGAGTTATGCACTGCATTACACCAGATACCCAGCAGTACTAGAAGGCTACAGCAATGCCAATTGGATATCGGACTCCAAGAACTCAAAATTCACAAGTGGATATGTCTTCACACTTGGTGGTACAGCTATGTCATGGAAATCCTCTAAACAAACGCTATTGGCCAGATCCACCATAGAATCTGAGTTTATTGCTTTAGACAAAGCGACAGAGAAAACAGAATGACTTTGAAACTTTTTAGAGGATATTCCTATGTGGAAAAAACTAGTGTCTGCTTTATGTGTACACTGTGATAGCCAATCGACTATAGCACGGGCACTGAGTTGTATGTATAATGGTAAGTCTCGTCATATCAGAAGGTGACACAAAATCATTAGACAACTGCTCTCAAATGGAGTAATCTCTATAGAGTATATAAAATCGGCAGACAACCTAGTGGATCCATTTACTAAAGGTCTATCGCGAGAGCAGGTTGTGAGATCATCAAGAGAAATGGGTTTAAAGCCTATGACGAAAGAGGATACTTGATGGAAACCCTACCTAGGAATTGGAGATCCCAAGATCTTTGTTCAAAGGGACAACTAAATCTTGTTGAATCGACGGGAGCACTGAGAGATTAAAATCTCATACCCACTCTTAGGATGATAAAACAGCGATGCCTGCAAAAAGTTAGGATAAGCTTGGCTTTTAATGATTCCCATAGCTTTGAAATAATAGTGGGGTATAGCAGGATACTCTTTATGGGCAATCACCGTGTGAGTGTGAAATGATGCCGTTTCTAGGAGAATGAAGAGAGGCTACATTCTCCAAGTTCACTCACGATTAACCAGGGTTGTTTAAGGCCAAAATGAATACAACAAGAGAACTTAGTTCTGTGAGGAGATGAAACTGTGTGATAGTTATTGTCTAGGTTCACATCAAAGCCCAGGTAATTCAAGACATCATGTTCACTACCTGATCAAGTGAATCCGATAACTACTTACTAAGGGTGGTTCAAAGTTGAAAAATTACTACCATTCCTAATGCAGTGATTTTCCGATTGTACTCTCAGAGTTTTTCTGTCATGCCTTTTCTGTCATGCCTTTTTATGTCATGTCTGGATTACATAGTCTGCTATTTCCATTCATGTGGGGAATTGTTGGAATTAATTTTTGTAATTTTCCGGGCCGGATTCCGGCAGGCTCCGGCCAATGGCGGCGCCGGAAAATGAGTGGATTGCGATCCTCTCATCGAGTACTATTCCGTGGTGTACTCATTTGCCAAAAATGAATTCTGTATGAATGAGAAATGTTGGTCCAAAGTTGGGTACTTGAAATGTACTAACTTGGAAACTTGAAGAAAATGGATAGTCCCATATCGGAAATTGGGAAACATTTTTTCTAGTATATATACTAGAAAATTGGACTAAAGGGCATGGCCCAAGGGTTACCACTAACATGTAGTGGAGAGAGGACTCAGCCAAAATAACAAACACGCGCGCGCCCGGCCAGGCTCCGACCCTGGCCCCGGCCCCAGCTTCGGCTTCGGCTCGGCTTGGTCTGGCTTGGCTCTGGCCTATATTTTTTGCCCCAGTCAAATTTTTTCTCCCCCAGTACACTGGTGAGGCTTTTCACATTCGTTAACTGATACCATTACTCTGCAACATCAGAGTAGTGGTTCAGACCATTACTCTGCTGTTACAAAGTACAACTTTTGATAATCCGAATTATACTTTTTCTTCTTTTCCTCTATGTCAAAAACTGAGAGTACAGCACAGCACTGTTCGCTGAAATCTCTGGAGTTTGGGTGTTGCTCTTCAGAGAAAGGTATACAGTTGTATCCTGGGAGGCAATTCGCCAGCCACCGTCACACTACGTGGCGAATTTTGCTTTAAGGAGAGAGATTTTAATCTCGACTCTGTATAAAGCTTTTGGTTTGTTATCTTTTATTCCTGTAATTTCTGTTCTTCACAATTAGTGTTAGTAATTTTCAGATTTATAAAATTCGAGTTCTAACATGGTGTTCATTGTTCACTTCACCAACACATAGCTCAGACATGTAAATAAGTATGTCACACATGATATTTTTTTCCATAAGACAGACATGTATATGTGGATGTATGTGAGTTTACAAGAGTTAATGTCTGAGATGTGCTTGTATATTGAAGAAACTCAGTGAGAAAACGTTAATAAAATCTACTTTATATTATATTTGTGCAGAATGGGGATAAAATTTTTGTATATACTGCATATTTCTTAAGTATATAAACTGAGCTGCAAAGGGGCATAGTAATCTTTTTGAAGATGTTTTTTTTTAAAGTAATTTTTTAGAGTAAAGAGGAGTATATTGTGTTGCCCATGGTGTTGCTGCATATTTTAGTGTGGGAGCAAACAGATGGTGAGTTTATATTTTGAAGGAAACTACTAAAGATTTAACATTTAATCGTTACCGTAAAAACTAGTTGGAGCTCCTGAGATAGGATCTGGATCGTTGATTGAACACTCTGATATGAATCCGACGGTTGCTGACGTGGCTGATGGATCTGCAAAAGACCTGAAACACCGGGGATGACCCCGATAACAGACCCTCCAACTCTCAAGTCAGAACCAGAGAGAGAAAGAGAGTTTGAGAGAAGAATTGTTGATTACCTTCTGACTGAGCAGGGGGTGAGGGTATTTATAGGCATAAGAAATAGTTAGGAGATCGATATGAATTCATTATCTCTTGTTGATTTTATTCCTTGAGATAGATTTTCTTGTTTGGGGATAAAAGATTTGACTTACAGCTCTCGTGGGGCTGGGTGTCTCTCCTAGTGGGCCCAACCACGTTTAATGGACTTGAAAGCGGTCTATGTCTTGTAGATGAGTTTGAAGAAGGTCAAAACCTGTTAAAGAGGTCCGTTATGGTTAATCTGCCAGTAGAAGTTTTAAGATCCGTGCTGGAATCATACGGTCCTGATTTGCTGTGATTTTTACCATTATCACATGGTTAGGTATTTCAAATTAGTACTAACCACTAAGCAAGGTCCTTTTTTTACATTAAATAGATGAGGGATTAAAAGTACTAAGGATGCAAAGATTTGTCAATACCGACATGTATTGGTCTAGCTTATCAGAATTTGGCTTACCTGATTCACCGGAAACATTTATAATTTGGTTAAGTAAAAAGTTCAAGTTTTTTACTTTTTTGTGGGTGTTGGGGCATTTGGAGATGAGTCTACTGAAACATGCGAATGCATGGTTGCTAGTGCACAGCTGATTTATGGTTAGAGCTCTCCATCAATTAAACTAGAAATAGACTGAACAATTTTCTTGTTGATACACTGTTACTGTGCTATGTATATTAAATAGTCCATGCATATTGAATCACTTTTTTTAGCTGATTTCATTTGTATGTAGACATTGAAAGAAAAATCAAGTGTATCAACCGAGAATATGATTTCATATCTATTCTGGCGTAGAAAATTCATGCAAATATATTCTAATAGCTATCAATTTTTTAAATAAGTTCAATATTGTTTGTAATTTTTTAATTAATATTTAAGTCAATCTGAAGAAATTGAGTTAGCATTACAAAAGTGTAAGGAATTTGGCACGGCGAAGTGAAGCTTTAGGAGCAAGAAGCGACAACCGATTTAATGAATAATCAAACAAGAGATCAAACCAATCACACAAAACACACAATCTTGTTCCTGTTTAGGCTATCCCTAATCCAAGGGGAAATAAGAGAGATATTACAATTAGAAAAGATTACAAGAGTTACAAATAATCTCACAAAAAATCTATCTATCTCTCAAGCCCCAGACAGCTAAAATCGGTTTTTGTAACTAATCGGTCTAGGAGCAATTAGTTATTAATCGGTTAACCGGAAAATAATTGGGGATTAAATCGGAAAAATCATGTGTATATATATAATTAAAAAAAATCCATCCTCATTATGTAGCAACCCTAAACCCTAAACCCTAACATAGAACTATTATGAGATTATCAAATCGGAATAAATAGTTATAGAGAAAAAAGAAAACAGTACTTGGTTTGAGCTGAGTTTAGATTTTGGATGTGGGTTGGGTGGGGTTTGCTGGTCGGTTGTGGGGTTTGCTGGTCGGTTCAAGCAAACAAAATAATCTTGGAGGAGGAGCATGAGCAGGAAGAGAGGAGAAGGTGCATTAAATGCGAGTCGGGTCAAGTTTGCAATGGCACAGGAAGAGTGATGGCGGTTCGAGTTTGAGTTTACTTTTGAGGAGGAAGAAGAAAATTGGTTTAGGTTTGGGTTTGGGTTTGCTCGAGGAAGACGAAGGGGTTTGAAT
This sequence comes from Hemerocallis citrina, assembly GCA_017893485.1. Lineage (NCBI taxonomy): Eukaryota > Viridiplantae > Streptophyta > Magnoliopsida > Asparagales > Asphodelaceae > Hemerocallis > Hemerocallis citrina. The sequence continues at coordinate 128,276 of JACEHZ010000673.1, read as the reverse complement.
TTTGGATTTGGATTTGAGTTTGGACCGGATTGAACCCAAATAATGCAAACTAGCATGAAAATTAAAGGAGGATATTTAATCAGCTAATCAGCCACATAAAATCGGCCAATTAACCACTAATCGGCCGATTATATCCAATTAAATCACTAACTATTGAAATATTGAAAATCGCTAAAAAAATAATTGCTTAGTCTTCGATTAGCGATTAACCGGGAATTAATTGGGCGATTAATCGGTATCTAACTACTTAGCTCAAGCCTCATTAGAAGATATCTGTTGTTTACAACGGAGAACTCTCAATGAAGTACCACCTATCTCAATAGAGGTTATTTTAATATATAGAGATCAAGAAAAATCCTAGGTTATAGTCTTAATACAATAACCGTCGGATATATCATGAAGAAAGCCACACAATAGGAGCCATACAATCTAACTTAGAGTAAAAGATGAGCTTAAAATAGATCACCCATGCCCGATCTAAAGAGGTACTGCCACTGCTGTCGAGACTGCCCAAAGTGGTCGACTGCCCAAAGTGGCGGTCAACCGCTTTGGTCATCCCCCAAAACAGAGAGATTGAACAGTCGACTGAAAAGTCAATTGGTTTTGTTGTCGCTGCTGCTGTTGCTTCTTCTTGCTTCCAACAATGCTTCGACCTCTTTCGCTTCAACGTCTTCTTTTCATATCAAAACCCAAGTATGCAAGACGAATCCAACAATCTGCACCTTATTGTCGATGTAGATGTACTATTAGTTGTTGTTCGTTGTTAGTATTAGCGCACAAAGAGATCCAAAAATTATGCAATTTTGTGAGTACATCGGGCTCGCCACGCACAAGCCAACACAACTTGTAGAAGTGTCTTTGGATTCATGGTTTGAAGTGTACGACCGTGTATCGCTTTCGAGTATTTTTCGTGACTGAAAGCGATACATCGGTGTATATTGCAAACCGTGAATCGAAACTCATCTCTACAAATTTTGTTGGCTCATGTGTTTTGCATCCGTCATACTCCCAAAGTTTGGATTTTTTTTATCTCGTTTGTGTGGATTTCTACCGTATATCAAACAACAACAACAATTAATATTTGATTTCTATCGATGGACTTTTCACTAAGAAACGACATCCAAAAAATAAGAAATTTTGCGAGCATATTGGGCTTACTGCTCGCTGCCAAACGGTACTTGTAGTTGCGAGTTCGGACTCACAGCTTGGGGCCTATGTCAATGTATCGCATTGTTGGCATTTTCATGAATGAATGCGATACACGGCCGTATCTTACAAGACATTGGTCGGAACTCGCTTGTACAAGTTGTGTTGCCTTGTGTGCGGGGAGCCTGACCCAATCACAAAGTTTAGTTTTTTTTTTACCGTCAATTGTGCAATTTTTCTCATGAATTTTGTTATGTTATGAGCGAGTTTTCAATAGAGAACCCACTTGAAAAATCTGTAATTTTGCGAGTAGGTCGGTCTCGCTACTCACAAGTCATAGCAACTTGTAGTTGCGAGTTGTCACCCATGGTTTGCTATATGCGTCCGTGTATCGCATTCCCCTTATTTCTAAGAGTGAAAGCGAGCGAGACACAGCCGTATCATGCAAACCGTGGATCGGAACTCGCTTCTACAAGTTCTGTTACCTTGTGTGCGGCAAGCCGGACCCAATCGCAGAGTTTCTTATTTTTTTGACGTTGTTTTTTAGGTTTTGTCACTTATTTTATTTCGTATGTATATACATATCACAATTGTTTATTAACAAGCTGTTTTATATATGATGTGTGTATTAATTTACCAATAATATATTATTTCACCATATGAACAACGATACGGAGAGTTCTGCTGCCGGCGATAATTTTGTGCGGGTAGAACCAATCATTGATTCCATGCTATTAGTCGAAGAACATCTAAAACCAAAGTTAGGTATGACGTTTCCAACTTTAGTTGAGGCTGAAAATTTTTATTCTTCATATAATCGTTGTGGGGGTTTTGTAATGCGTAAAGGTGGGAATAAGTTAAAGGGAAGAGTGGAAGTAGATAAGTCATATCTTTGTAATAAAGCCGGGTCGTCGCCGAGTCAACATAGTGATGGTAAACGGGGAACAACCTGTAGAACGGGTTGCAAGGCTTGCGTTCGTGTAAAATTAAACGAAGCAAGTAATGCTTGGGTGTTGTATTCATTTCATGAAGTACACAATCACGAATTCACCTCACCCGGTAGACGACATCTTTTGCCCCGAAACTGTTCCGTGTCAAATACGGATAAAAGGATAATAGATCAATTCAACCAAGCTAATATCCAGAAATGTCGACAAATGCTCTTCTTCAAAAGTGCTAGTGGTGGTCACGATCAAATAGGATTCACCGAAAAAGATGTTAGAAATTTACTTAGAGATTCGCAAGAAGCATTGAAAGGATATGATTCTACAATGCTAATTAATTTTTTTGAATCTAAGAAACAGACAGATCCTTCATTTTTTTATAACATTCAAGTAGATCTCGAAGGGCGGTTGTCACATTTTATGTGGGTTGATGGTATTTCTAGGATGAATTATCAAGAATTTGGCGATGTACTTTGCTTTGATGCTACGTACAATACGAACCGGTATGAAATATTATTTGTTCTCTTTGTTGGAGTGAATCAATATTGGCAATCGACTTTTTTAGGAGGTGGGTTCATTCCAAATGAGACGGCCTCTACATTTGAATGGTTCTTTGAAAAGTGATTAGGGGTTATGAATCCCGCTCCATCTGGTATCATCACCGATCAAGACCGTGGGATCGCCACCGTAGTTAAGAAAGTTTTCCCCCAGACTCAGCATCGTTTTTGTATTTAGCACATATTGGATAAGTTACCGCAAGAGGTGTGTATGTTGAACGATATCGACAAGTTTAGGGAATCTTTGAAGAATGTTGTTTACAATTCCGAATATGTACATGACTTTGTAGAAAAATGAAATTTATTGATTTCACAATACTGATTAGAGAATAACAAATTGTTAAACGATCTATTTGATATCCGTGAAAATTGGGCACCCGTTTACACTAAAGATTCTTTTTGAGCCGGCATGTTGAGTAGCCAACGGGTTGAGTCATCGCATTCTGCCTTGAAGCATCATACAGGAAAAAAAATTTCCTTGCATGAATTTTCCATCATCTTCGACCTTTTTTTGGGAAGGCAAAGACACGATGAACTAAAATAAAATTATCGTAACCATTAGAAGAGACCGAAGTTGAAGAGCGAATGGGCTTTGGAGGCACAAATGGCAAAAAACACACACTTTGAAAATCTTTTACAAATTCCAAGATGAAGTTACAAAAAATTTCATGTACAATCTGAGTTTCGTTGGCGATCTTGAGACACCGGATAGTTCAACCTTCCATATGATACTTGTAAAGAATCAGAACCGGTTCGTCTTCTTCAGTTATGCAAAATCAATGGAATTATTACATGTGCATGTCACTTGTTCGACTTCGTTGACATTCCTTGCAAGCATATTTTAGCCGTTCTTCGGTTTAACCATTATACTTCCCTTCCGGATGTATACATTAAAAGAAGATGGACCCAGAATGTGATGAGAAGAAGTTATACATCTGTTCCAACCGAACCTAATACCGAGAATTTTGCTTCTCGATATTGTGAGTTAAGCTACCATGCAAAACAGATTGTCGATCTCGGTTGTTCCTCCAATGAAAGTTACAAATACACGTTAGAGAATTTGCAGAAGATCATTGACGGCATTTCTCAGCTATAACCCAAATTGGGTGAACAACTTGAACAGGCCTCACAACCACATGACAGTGCAGAACCGGGAGGTTGTGCACAACCGTATGGTAGTGCACAACTTCATGATGAAGACAGTGGACACATACCTACATGCGTAAGTGACCCAGAATAATGCATGACAAAGGAAAGGCCTCACACCAAAAGATTGAGGCCGATAAGAGAGCAACTTCGCATTAAAAAACCGAGGCGGTGCGAACATGCGGCATTGTGCAAATGAATCATGATTCAAGAAATTGTCCAACATTATTTAAGGGGTAAGATTCGTACTTTCTTTGTTTCTCCATCTTTTAAATTTATTATACTTCATGTGTAGTTAATGAGTTTCTCACTAACTAAAACTTATCTTTGAATGAAGGCCAATCCATTCGCAAGAAGAGATTCCATCCGATGAAGAGAGTTCCGACAAGAGATATGTTGATCCATTGTGAATTGGAATTTTTTTATGTAAAGTTTCAGTATATTAGATCTTGATGTAAGTGTTGTTAATTGGTTTTTGTTGTTAACTTTAAATTTTGTTGAGGCTCAAGTGTTGTTGATTTATGTTGATTGTTAATTTTGTTGTTGTTGTTATTGGGAGATTGTAACTGATGAGATTGTATATAGTTTTGGGGGAAAAATTTAGTGTAGCAGCTCTAGCTGCTATGTGAAATTGTAAATATTTTTTTTTCTTTTACTTAGGCCGTTGTTGAAGATGGCCTCAGTAAAAGAAAAAATTTCTGCTGTGTGAAGACAACGGCCTAGGTTCTATGTGGAAAAAATTTCTTTGGATCAGTAGTTCTTTGTATTGGCCTATTGGAAAAGAGCATATTTTTTTCTAAACCTAGGCCTAGGTTATAGCAGAAAATTTGAATTTTTAGGGGTGCTCTCTGACTTGGCCAAGTTAAAAAAAGCAACAAGTCAGAGACCAACACCTTTTTTTTTAAAGCTTAGGCCGTTGTCTCCAACAACGACCTAAGTTATAGCCAAAAATTTGAAGTTTTTGGGTTGCTCTCTGACTTGCCTAACCTAAAAGGAGCAAAAAGTCAGAGAGCAACACCCTATTTTTATTAAAGCTTAGGCCGTTATTATAGCCAAAAAATTTAAAGTTTTTGCGTTGGTCTCTGACTTGACCAAGTTAAAAAGAGCAAGAAGTGAAAGAGCAACACCCTATTTTTTTTAAAGCTTAGGTCGTTGTCTACAACAACGTAGGCCGTTGTCTACAACAATGGCCTAGGTTATAGCCAAAAATTTGAAGTTTTTGCGTTGCTCTCTGACTTGACCAAGTTAAAAAGAGCAAGAAGTGAGAGAGCAACACCCTATTTTTTTAAAAAGACGACGGCCTAGGTTATAGCCAAAAATTTGAAATTTTTGCGTTGCTCTCTGACTTGACCAAGTTAATAAGAGGAAGAAGTTAGAAAGCAACCATTTTTTTTTTCAAAACTTAGGCCGTTGTCTCCAACAACGGCCTAAGTAATACAATTTTTTTTTGGATATTTTTGTTTGCTCTCTGACTTGCCCTAGCTAAAAGGAGCAACAAGTCAGAGACCAACCTTTTTTTGTTACAAAGCTTAGGTCGTTGTCTCCAACAGCGGCCTAAGTTATATAGAAATTTTTTATGCTTTTTACAACTTTCTCTCCACTCTTTACGAATAGTGTCTATGGAACTCTATACCAAAGACATTCATATGCTTGTATATCGTTTATATATTTTATTAATTTCTATTTTTATCCACCTAACTAACCAATATAAAATCATCTCTAATATTATAATGGGGGAGTTGGAGTTGTAATGTTGTCAACATACAAACCCGTGTGTTGTACGTGCAACGCCAACTCTCCCATTAATTACAACAGAAACAAACAAATTGAAAAAAAATCCACCTATTTAAAACATGCAACGCACGTTCAAAACAAATTTAAAATATTTTTTAACACTGAACATACACATATGTTGCACATACAACTCAAATTCTACTTATAAACACGTGTAAAAATTGTAGCTTTTGCTTCAAAATAATTTTACCAATTACGTGCAACGCACGTCCAACTCCCAAATTATTTTTTTACACGTAAATCGCACGTGCTAAAATGTGCATCGCAAGTGAAAAATACTAGTAAAGGTTAAATGTTCAAAAAAAAATAGAAAATAAAAGATAATCTTTCCATTTGTAAAAATCAATTTTTTAAATATATTCTTACCCCCTATTATGTAACTTCTTCTGCAATGCATACACCTATCCGGTTCAACACCTATCCGGTTCAACACCTATCCGGTTCAACACCTAACCCCTAACCGTACCCCCCAAACCCAAAATATTTCAGTTAGGGTTAGGGTAAGGTTAAGTTTATTGTTAACAGGGGCTAGGATAGGGTAAGGGTAAGGTTAAGGTTAGTTTTAATATGGGATATGATAGGGTTAGGGTAAGGTTAAGGTAGGGTTATGAGTAGGGTTATGGTAGGGTTACGGGTGCATGTAGGGTAATGAGTAGGGTTATGTTGGGTTACTGGTGAGTGTAGGGTTTCAACCCAAGTAGTAACTTCTAGGTTGTTTGCCATTCTGTTTTTCTTCCATTTTTCAGTAATTTTAAAAGTTTATTCACTCTCTTTTATTTGCTTTCCTTTTGTGGCTTTAGATTGCCAAATCTATGACAAATACAAAGAGCATTATTACAAGAATCATGTGAATGAGAATGGAATGGAGTTTTATCAACTCATGGATTCCATAACTTGCCTACTATTATATTTCACTCTACAAAGTGGGCACCACATGTAGATCCCCACATGTAGAACCCAATAAGGAAAAAGATTCAGTGCGCTTTAGAGCGGAGAGTCGTCAGATCCAACTACTGAAAAGGACAAGTCCATAACTTACCTACTATTATATTTCACTATACAAAGTGGGCATCACATGTAGATCCCCACATGTAGAATCCAATAAGGGAAAAGATTCAGTGCGCTTTAGAGCGGAGAGTCATCATATCCAACTACTAAAAAGGAAAAGTCCATAACTTGCCTACTATTATATTTCACTCTACAAAGTGGGCACCACATATAGATCCCCACATGTAGAACCCAATAAGGGAAAAGATTCAGTGCGCTTTAGAGCGGAGAGTCGTCAGATCCAATTACTGAAAAGGACAAGTCCATAACTTTCCTACTATTACATTTCACTCTACAAAGTGGGCACCACATGTAGATCCTCACATGTAGAACTCAATAAAGGAAAAGATTCAGTGCGCTTTAGAGCGGAGAGTCATCAGATCCAAATTGGGGAAAAAGACAAGTATTTATGGTTTTATCCTAAAAAGGACAATTTCTTTTAACAGTGTAGGGTTATGAGTAGAGTTATGGTAGGGTTACTGTAAATATTAGCCTAATTAATGATAACCCAAAACAACCTCTTACTACAATCTTGATTCTTACAGAATTTAGAATGTTTGAATTTCATTAGTAAATAGATGATCTATATACATTAAAGAGTATATTGAAGAAGCAAAATTCTTATGAACCTATCATAACCCTATTCATAACGATACACTCACCCCTAACCCTACCATAACCTTACTTATGAGTAGGGTTAGGGTAGGGTTAGGGTTAATAGGCCATTTTTGGAATATTCAGATGGGTTTGAAAATTGGAAGGGTTTTATTTTTGGAGATGAGTATTCATGCCAATGGAAAAATGCGGGAGGTTATTCAGCATGAGATCTACATGTGGTGCCCACTTTGTAGAGTTAAATGTAATAGTAGGCAAGTTAAGGAAACACATTTATTAGGAAAGAAGAATGTGCTTTTAGAATCGAAGAACAGTGATGGCAGGGGAAGGGGGGGTTAAAATATAACCACTAACCCTGACCCTAACACTAACCTTTGACCCTAGCTTAACCTCACCCTACCCTAACCCCTGTTAACACTAACCCTAGTTGAAATATTATTACCACTTTGGGGGATATGTTCAGGGGTTAGGTGTTAAACTGAATAGGTATACACACTCCAGAAGAAATTACATATTAGGGGTAAAAATATATTTAAATTTTTGATTTTTACGAATGAAAAGATCATCTTTTATTTTCTCGTAATTTTTTTAAACATTTAACATTTTTATATTGGTTAGTTAGGTGCCTAAAAAAGAAATTAATAAAAAATATAAACGATGTACAATCATATGAATGTATACTTTGTAGAGTTCAAGAGACACTGTTCGCAAAGAGTGGAGAGACAGTTGTAAAAAGTATAAAAAAAAATTTGCAAATATTTTGATAACACCTAGGCCGTTGTCTCCAACAACGGTCTACACTTTAAAAAAAACTTGCTTGCTCTCTGACTTCTTGTTCTTTTTAACTTGGTTAAGTCAGAGAGTACCCCAAAAACTTCAAAATTTTGGCTATAACCTCTTAAACTTAAAAAAAAAAAAAGGGTGCTGCTCTCTGACTTGTTTCTCTTTTTAACTTGTCCAAGTCAGAGAGCACCCTAAAAACTTCAAATTTTTTGCTATAACCTAGGTCGTTGTTGGAGACAATGGCCTAAGCTTTAAAGAAAATGGGTGCTACTCTCTGACTTGTTGCTCTTTTTAACTTGGCCAAGTCAGAGAGCACCCCAAAAACTTCAAATTTTTTGCTATAACCTAGGTCGTTGTTGGAGACAACAGCCTAAGCTATAAAAAAAGGGGGTGCTGCTCTCTGACTTGTTGTTCTTTTTAACTTGGCCAAGTCAGAGACCACCCCAAAAACTTTAAATTTTTGGCTATAACCTAGGCCGTTGTTGGAGACAATGGCCAACAACGGCCTAAGCTATAAAAAAAAAGGGTGTTGCTCTCTGACTTATTGCTCCAATATAGAGAGGTACTGATCAAAAAAAAAAATTCAGCATACAACCTAGGCCGTTGTTTTCAACAACGGTCCTGGTAAAAGAAGAAAAAAATTAAGTACAAATTCACAGCAGCTACAGCTGCTACACTTCAATCACCCCCCAAAACTATATACATTCCCATCAGCTACACTCTCTAAATAAATTTCTACATACAACCTCCAACAACAACAACATAATTCACAATTATCACATAATAAAAACAACATCAACAACACTTAAACTGGACAACAACAATTATCACATAATAAGTTACAGCAGAAGAAAAAAAATAAAAATAAAAATAAAAATCAGTAAAATACTACAAATAATTTACTGTATCGGGAATTAGCTAAGCACCGGGCGTGTAAGTTTGTGGTGCTCGCATCTTCTGAGCAGAATTTCGTCGCCGGTAGGGGGATGACGCCTCAGCAATTTCTTCTTCTTCTCCCTTCTCTTGTACATCTCCAACAACCCTTTCTTGATTCTCTTCTTGTTGCTCTTCTTCTTGAGGTGGAGATCTAGCTTGTTGTTGTCGTTGTTGCCCTGGGGCAGATGGCCTACCCCTCACGCTCTTACATCGTTGTGAACGTACGGTTCTATCTCAATATCGTTGCAAATCTTCACCCCTCCCAAAATATCCAAATTGGTACGACATGAAGAGAGCATCTTCTGAGCGAACTTTTTCATGGCGTGCCAGCACTACTTTTGATTACCGTCGCGCATTCTTTTGCCATGTCCAACGTATTATCGATCTAATATTAAACACATTCGGATATGTAAACAATTTAATCACTTTAAATTTAACGAACATTCAACAAAATTTAAACATTATACTCACCAATGTACATATAGCTGAGGCCTTCGGTTGGAACATGGGTTGTGAACTATAATAGGCGGGTGGTGGTTCAATCTCCCTCTCCTCAATTGGTACTTGCATACCAGCTGGTAGTTTTGTATTGGGAGAGATGTGCAAACATGTATATGATTTGAACCACTGCATGTATTTCGCTTACAGCATGCCATCGTACCTTGCAACATTAACAATTACAAGTTCAAACCGTCACTCGTTCCATTCTACAATGTGAACACGGTGGAAATCTGCCCAATCATGGGTAGGCATACGACCGGTACCCCCTCATGGCGTGTAACTCATGGTTGTATAGATTTGCACAGCTTGGGGGACTATTTTGTTGAAGATCGAACTGTTGAAGGACTCTCTCCAACTGCGAATGCTCCACTATACCAAAGTTGATGAGAGGAGCCTTCGTCATCCACAACTGCGACCCGATCACTACGATCGATGGTAGTCTTCCAATCCGCTCGGGTGTATACGACACCAAATCACAAACTCTTCTCGTAGTTGGTCGAGCTCATCTCTGTAGTACGTTAGTACACCTTTTGGGTTGCCTTTGTAACTCCGTCTACCTGCCCAATATACCTCTAAGGGTGCTAACATATGAGCATTTGGTGCTTCGGCCATCCAACCGTTCGCCGACCTCGTAATTCGATGACGACCCAAGTGTAGATGCTCCCATGACCAAATCTTTAACATGACCATTGGACCGGTCATCTCAGTCCCATCTAACACTACAGAACACAACATCCTGTACAGCGTTGCTAACGTGTAACTTCCCCAGCTGTACCGGCCAGCTAAGCCTAGGTGGACGAGCAATCGTGGATACATGAGCTGTACGATATCTCCGGATGAGTTAGGCAAGAGAACCCCTCCGAGCACCGTTAGAATGTACTCTTTTGTGTAGCACTGTACATCGTGGTCAGCCGATTCATCGTTCAACCTCCCTTCAAAATGTTCCTTCAACCAAGATAGTCGGATTGATTGTTCGACAAAAATATCCCTATCTTCCGCAGCCTCCTTATCAAACTCTGTACCGAGGAGTTGATTACACAGCTCTAACTTATCAAAGTTCATATTACCGGTCACGATCATCCATCTATTGGAAGACCGGAGATCATTGCTATATCCTGTAGCGTCACTGACATCTCTCCGACCAGTAGATGAAAGGTGTGCGACTCTGGCCTCCATCGCTCCACGAGTGCTGCAAGAAGTGCTCAGTCAAGTTTCACCTAACCCATCATGCTAATTCCATAGAAACCGGCTGTAACTAGGTACCCGACGATACGTAGGTGCACCGTCATAGTCTCGTGGGTGCAGAAATTACACTTTCGCGTCTCCCCACCCCACATTGCTGCAGATCTGTGGTGGTCTTGCAAGGTGAGTTCACCGTCAAATATTGGTCCTGGACCTCAACGTGGTGGACTCGAAGTGGATGCACCAACCTACACGAACATAAAACACAATTATTATTAGTGTACTAACAATACCACTATATACAAAATGCACAATACAAATCAAAAGTTCTCTTAATTCCGTGGAATGTTCGCCCCGACCACTAACAGATGACCTTCCCCCTCGTTCGAACCATTTCTCCGTAAGAAAGTTCGCATATATAAAACAAATTGTTCACAAAAAAATCATATATATAGATACGAAACAAAATACATGAGACAACCGCAAAAATAACTTTCAAAAATATCAAACTTTGCGAATGGGTCTAAAATGCCGCACACAAGCTACCATATCTAGTAGAAGCATGTTTGGACTAACGATTTTCAAGATACGGCCGTGTATCGCTTTCACTCTTGAAAAAAGAGCGAAATGCGATCAACGGACTCGTATATCTAACCATGGGTGAGAACTCCCAACCACAAGTTGCTTTGGCTTGTGAGTGGCGAAAACGGCCTACCCGCAAAATTTCGTAATTTTTGAGCCACTTCTCTATTGTAAACTCGTTAAATACATAACAAAATTAATGAGAAAATCACAAAAATGGCAGTAAAAAAAATTAAACTTTACGATTGGGTCGGGCTCCCCGCACAGACGGCAACGCAACTTGTACGAGCGAGTTCCGACCGACGGTTTGAAAGGTACGGCCATGTAAAGAGCGGAAAGTGATACATTGACGTATCTCGCAAACTGTGGGTCGGAACTCGCAACTACATGTTGCGTTGGGTTGTGAGTGGTTAGCCCGACCTACTCCCATAGTTTCGTATTTTTTGGAATTCGTTTGGGCGGTTTTCTAGTGAGCTTGTACATCAAAATTCCAAGGTATATAGAAGTTCTTTCATATACGCGACAATACAACACAAACGAGATGCAAAAATTCCAAAATTTGGCCGTTACATCTGGCACACCGAACACAAGCCAACGTAACTTGCATATGTGAGTTCCGATTCTCGGTTTGTAATATACGACTGTGTATCGCTTTATATCCATTTTATTGAATAAAAGTGATAACCTGACGTATCTTGCAAACCGTGAGATGAAAATCGCCACTACAAATTGCGTTGCCTTCTACGTGGTGAGCCCAACCAAGTGGTCAAATTTTGAAATTTTTGTATCTCGTTTGTTTGCTTTTTCTATATTCTACAACTACAACTAACACTACATCTACAAAAATGTCCAAAGTATATACAACACACATGATACAAAAACTGTACACTCTCTAAATTGAAGACTACTACGCATAGTACAAAAAATCAAACTCAAAAACTGAAAAAATATTCAATAAATTAACATAGTTCATTATACTAAATTATGAAAAAGTGACTACCTAGTCCAAAGAGAGAGAGAGAGAGAGAGAGTTGTCGAAGATGTAAGGAGCTGCTGCTGTAGACGAACAAGTTGTAGAGTCTACGGTATCGTAGAATTTGTGCTAGGGTTCGGGTGAGTTGGAAAGATTTCGGATTGGATTATGGTTTGGGGTATTCGGGAGAGGGAGAGATAGATAGAGATAGATCGAGAAGAGGGGGAGATCAATAAGAGTTTCAAATCGAGAGAGAGGAGGTTGGAGTAGAGCTAGGGTTTGGGGATTGGGTTTTGGGAGCTCCAGATAGAGAGAGAGAGAGAGTTTTCGAAGAGTTGTGAGGGAGATGGCTCAGATCTAAGTATGTACATACGTAGGCCGTTGTTCTTGTTAGGAACAATGGCCTAGGTTGAATTTTTTAATTAAAAAAAACCTAGGCTGTTGTTGGAAACAACGGCCTAAGTATAATTTTCTTCAAAAAAAAAACTTCAAACAACTTAGGCCGTTGTTCCCAACAACGGCCTAAGTATAGATTTCTGCAAAAAAAAAAAACTTCATGCTAAAAAATGCCAAGTCTAAAGCGTTTTTTGGCTTGAAGTTACAAAATTACCCCTCCGCTTTTAGAGCCGTTAGTGGGATCCTTAGTGGGTTTCGATCCGAGCTATTGATCATGATCTTGAGCGATCCAACGGCTCACAGGTGCGTTTTCCAACCCGTTGAAAACGCACCAATTTTCAATGGAGCATTTGCATACACACACACACACACACACACAAGTGTGATCATTAGATCTAAGGGTTCGGGTTGGGTCCTCCGTGCCAAGTCAGCATCTAGATGCACAATCCAGTAAACAAATTTTACTCGTCCTTTTTTTCAATAATTCCAAATTTTCCCACTATTTTCTTGCCTATAACCTTATTTAATTTGGAGTTTTTTTCCGTCATAGGCCACTTTTTGAAAATATTTGCAATTATGGATCAGTTTCGAAACTATTAGTGCTTTTGGGCTATCTTGTGCCACGTCAGCAGCGGCCGTTATTCTCATTAGTGACCTATTCATTTTGAAAGTCGCTAATGGGAATAGCGGCCTATGTTTTAAATTTTTTTGAATTTTTTGTTTGCTGTCGCTATTCTCACTAGCGACCTTAGTATATATGAGGTCACTGATGTCATTACCGACCTCAAATGAATGTATTGAGAAACTTAGCAATTTTTAGAGAGTTTTTTGCACTTTTGGGAAAAAAAATTTAAAACTGTGGTCACTATTGGGAATAGTGACCTTAGTAAAAATGAGGTCGCTAATGAGATTAGCGACCTTTAATAAACTGTATTCTAACACTTAACAAAATCTAGAGAGCTTTTGCTCTCTGAAAAAATAACAATTAATTTATTTTTGAAACTGAGGTCATTATTCCGAATAGAGGCCTTAGTTGTATGACTATTTTGTAAATTTTACAAAGAATTAGGGGATTGTGTTTCCTACTGAGGTCGCTATTGTGAATAACAACCGAAGTATGCTAAAGTCGCTATTCCCAATAGCAACCTTAGTTTTTAAAAAAAAATTCAAGAGAGCAAAAGCTCTCTAGAAATTGTGTCACGCCCCGCTTCCCAAAAATACGGAATACGAGCGCGTGACAAAGCCCAGCAAATAATTTTCATCATTCATGAGCTGTAGGATCGACTCAGCATCATAAAAAGAATATAACAAAATGTACACAACAACGCATGCATGAATAATTTATTAATCAACAGAAAACAATTGAAACAAAATAATAATATCCCAAATAGTTTTCAAATCTGGATCAAAAGATAAAACTCGGGACTATAAGCCCGTTACAAGTTTTTAAGCAGCAAGAAATAAATAACTCATGATAACAAAATATCTGATATGGCTAAAAATGGGGTTAAATCGGAACCGTCCAGATTGGGCACAAATCTTGAAGCTCGGGGGTAAAAAGGTAATTTCACATACAAGCGGATCCAAAGCGGGTACTGGATCTCCTTCTCACAGATCCAACAATCCACGAATGGGTCCGCTCCAATTGGGCACGGGTCCCGACCCGAAGCGAGCCCAGACCAGCAAGAGACAAATCAGGGCCACTGATTTGACCAAGTCAACAGGCCTGATTTGCTCTCACCGGGAATCAAGGGGTTAGTTTCCTAAACAGGCTGTGAGGATTTTTCTCCTAGCAGTTACACAGGGAACCAGGCCTCTAATCACTCCCCTGGCGACTATAAATACCTTCCCTCTGCCACTGTGACCAGGTTAATCACTTTTTCACCACTTTAAGCTCTTTCTTAATCTCTTCTGATTACTGACAAGAGCGTCGGAGGGTGCGTCGCCGGAGTCAACCCCGGTGTTTCGCACTTCCTTGCAGGTTGCGGCAGGAGCAAGAAGGCTTGAGTCAACTGTTCAGGTTTTTCTCGAGCTCACAAATTCTATCTGTTTACCCCCACACCGAAATCAGCGGTAACAATATCTAAGCAAGTCTTTGCTCCGAGCGAAGCCTAGAATATCTGTTCACCAATTCCAGCAGGCAACACATCTCCAAAGTCTGTTTATAAATATAAAAATGAGAAAATAGAGAAAACAAGATAAACGCCCTTAGTGCAGTTAGGGCCGTAAATAGTAAAAACAAGTACAAGAAATATAGAACAAGATTTAGAATCAAGAATGTAATAGGGATGCAACAAGTAGTGGGAATTCAAGAAATTAGCTAGCAAGAAAGGCAACTCGAGAGACAAAATTGGGTAACAAATACTAGTAGTAGAATAAGTGGCTAGTGAACATGTAATGGTATTCTGCATCAAGTAAAAAGTATCGCGTACAAGTGTCGAGTAACAAGTAACAAGTCTAATGTGTTAAGTTGTCAAGTACAAGTATCAAGTAGCAAGTGTCAAGTATTACGTTCAAGTATCAAGTCTCATGTATCATGTCATCAAGTATCAAGTAAGCATGTATCATGTTCAACTATCATGTGTCAAGTCTTGTAGTTATTACTATCTAGGTAGCACTTCATGTGCCATCCTTTTATCATATGGTTTCTACAGTTAATACAATTTCGTTTGGGCCTAGTGGTGGATTTTAAAGGGCGGTGTACTCAGGCATCAAGTATCAAGTAAGCACAGTTCATGAATACAAAAATAAAATAACAGGTTCACGAACCAAGTTCGTGTATCCACTAGCAAGTTCAAGAACCACACAGTAGGTTCATGAATACATCAAGTTCATGATCCAAGTAATGGCTTCATGAATACATCAAGGTGCAACAAGTTCATGAACCGAGTACTGGGAGACACGGGCCCCCTTCTAAGTACACTTACCTATATTGTCCACTACTATGGTCTTTCCCTTAAACACCGGCTTGTTATTTATTATTATTATTAACCAAGCATGAAAGTGTGTGAAACAAGTCAAGTAAACATGGTCAAGAATATGGGACAAGTCTAGGTTAGGTAGGATACATGTTCGAGGGTCAAAGTAAATCAAAGTATTAAGAACAATGAAAATATCAAATCTGAACAACATGAGGTTGCTGCACCAAAACTGTGATTCCCGTTGCTACAAGGTAGCAAATGTGGATCCGTTAGAAAGTCTAAAAACTAGACTTCTGCCCGGTTCCAACACATATAATTAAGGTACATAAAAGTTGTGATAACATGTGTCAAAACAACCAACTATACAGCTTTTGTGTTCAGCCAGAATTTGTGAATCTGAGTTTATACATATGAGATAGGGTTGAAACATTATTAATTAATTCTGAAAAAATTAGAGAATGTTATGTAGATTGTCCAGTAATAGCATGCAAAATTTCAAGTCATTTACTTACTGGTAGTATAGTTAAAATAATTGTAAACTAAAGATATGCAGCAGTTTTTGTGAATCTGCGACTACCGACATAGTAGCAGTAAAACTAGGATATCTCACAGACCATAACTCGAAATTCAAAAATTCTGGATGTTATTGACAACTAGATATTTAGGGCTACATTTTACGTTCAGGACTCAAGTTCATATTTTGGTTTTATCGGGGTCGAAACAGCAAGGCAAGACAGAGACAGCAACCAACTAAAACATTTTTTTGTATGAAATGAATCAAAATCTTACTAGTTGTGAACAAGTGTATCAATGAAGGGTTGTGACTCTTAAATCATGTAGTAGATAAGGATAAACATGAGATCATCAACGATAAATAAAGAAGAGTCACAATTTACAATCTATTTGCAGTATTTTCAAGGAAAAGCTTGCACTAGAAAAACGAAATATACAAGAGATACTTGCCTTGGGATGTAGACAACGAATCCGACGAAAGATTAACAGGAATGGATCCCGGGCAGTGAACTCAATACATGGATCACAAACCAAACACAAACACACGATCACGATCTCAACCACGAACACAAGAACGGATCTCGATGATCAAGAGGATGATCAAGATGAAGATCAAGCGAATCCAACAATCGAGATCAAAAATAAAATATATAAGAATTAGAAGAGTACCAAAAGAGTAAATATACCATGATTAACAATTTGATGAATAAGAAAAAAAAGTGGATCAAATATTTAACTCACCAAGTAGAAGACGAACAAGACGATCAAGGGTCGAGATCAAGTGTGATCGATCGATCGGACGGCTGAGATCCAAAAACAAGATCAAGATGATGATCATGATCGCGATGATCAAAAGAGATCCGATGGTCGAGATTAAGATCTTGATGATGATGATGATAATGGTGATGCGATCAACGGTTGAGATCAACGGATCAAGAAGACGATGATCATGATTGTGATGAACGACGATCGGACGGCTGAGATGCGATCGGATGGTGATGATCTTGATGATCAAATCAACGGTCAGAATTCAGTAGATCACAACTCAAAGATGATGATGATCATGATGTTGATCAACGGCCTACGATCAAGGAAGATCAAAACCCAAGAACAGGGGCTCGGTCACGGACGGTGGGGATAGCGGCCATGGTGGCGGCCAAGGGGCGACGGCGTTGCACTGGACGGCATCGGAACGGGGAGGCAGCACTGGCTGCTGCCTAGCTAAGCGGTGTTGTGGCATCGCGACAGGAAGGGGAGAAGGGGAGGGCACAGGCTGGGCACGCGGCATCGCGACAGGGGCCGCGAAGGGGCTCCGACGATGGAGTCACAGTCGGAGGACACCGGGCGCAGGCGGGGGGTTGCGACTGGTCCCGTGGGTGCAGCACAGCGGGAGGGAGACGGGTTGGAGGTGATCGGGGTAGCGCTATGACTACGGGAGTGGGCGACGCAGGCAATTCGTCGGCAGGAAGGAGGAGAGTCAGGATGGAGGAGGGTGCTTCGACTGGAGTTGAGGCGGCTGGAGGGTAGAAGTCGGGATAATGGGTAAAAAAAGAGAGAGCGGGAGGTAGGGGAGAAGGGGTAGGGTTGCGGCTGGTGTGGGGTTAAACAGTATAGGGTAGGGTTAGGTATTAGGATAGGGTATTTATATGTAGGGTTATGGGTATTGGGTAGAAAATCCAATAGGAGAATGGGTATGGGTTTAGATTATAGGGTATTGGATCCATTAGGGAATTTGGGTTTTTAATGTGTATTGGGTTAAGAAAATCCAATAAGAAAGATATACAATTAGAAAAAATAAATAAATAAATAAATAAATGAATAATAATATAGTAACAAAATAAATAAATCTGTGTGTATCAAATTAATACTCAAATACTACTAAATATAATAAAAATAGATTTTCAATTCAACAATCAAATATAATAATAATATTAATAACAACAATAATAATTTTGATATACATATCAAAATGAGATTTGCGATAAACAAGTTTATTAAAACTTAAATAGTAATAAAATAAGATACAAATAGTCGATCACTTAGAAAATAAACATCAAAGTTAGAATATACGATTATTCGAAGAAAATACAATTTCCGATTCGAAAAGATTTTAATAGGAGGCCTAAATCGAGTTTAAAATAATACCGAATTTATAATTAGTCAAAATACGAAAAATATTCAGAATATACATATTTGGGGAAACAGAGGTTACAAATTGCTAAGTGTCTCAATACATTTATTTGAGGTCGCGAATCTAATCAGCGACCTCATATATACTAAAGTCGCTAGAGGGAATAGCGACAGCAAACAAAAAATTCAAAAAAAATTAAAACGTAGGCCGCTATTTTCATTAGTGACTTTCAAAATGAATAGGTCGCTTATGAGAATAGCGGTCGCTGCTGACGTAGCACAAGGTAGCCCACGAGTACTAATACTTTCGAAACTTGCTCATAATCGTAAATATTTTCAAAAAGTGGCCTACGGCAAAAAAAAATTTAATTTGGCTACCTTCTCCTACCAGTAGGCAATTCATTATATTTAGGCAATACATTATATTCCGCTTTTTAATTTGGAAATGGATACATTTGAAATCAAAATTTCTTAACACATTTAAAAAAGAAATAAGCTAGGCTTTTATTCGATTCTTTCTGCATGGCTATATTTTTCGATCAATCTTAATCCCCAAGTTGGTTGAGTCACCAACATAGAACGAAGGGTTAATCTAAGGTGCAGAGTAGTACCTAACGATAACTAGATTTAAACGCTCATTAAAACTAGGAGATTATTTTATCACATTTGTTAAAGAAGGTTAAAGTGGTTTATCAGTTGAAGAGGGTTAAATTTTTTTTTTTTTAATCAATTGGAGAAAGATTTTTTTACTTGACTCATAATTTTGGAGTTGCTTACAGCCAAAGAACTTAACCACGGCCTCAACAAAGGGCTTTTCTCACTTAAAACGCTAGCTTTATAGGAAATAAAGAGATTAGTGCCTTTCTATTTATATCACACTAGTAATTTATACGTGCGATGCACGTCTTAAGAATTTTTTTTTTTTAAAGTCAAAATTCAGATATATTATGAGTTTGAACCTGAAACCTTCTTTATATTAGTTATGTACGTGTATTGCATATGTAGGTAGATTTACAAAAAGATAGATTTACAAATGACACTTAGGCAAGGCCTTCTCCCATTATAGTATTAGCGATTAGAGATTAGAGATTAATTCACATCTTCTATTCAATGTTGGACTAAAACTTTCATACCATGCAAACCTAATTCCTCACATATTTTATTCAAAGCTTTCTATAGCCCACTATCTATTGGCCCATTTTATAACCACATGCTTTTTCAACTAGATAGCCCACAAATTAATCTAAATTCATTAATAATTTTTTATGAACCCAACTATTATAATTCTAAGTCTACCACAAACTTTTAGAGATATTACAAGAACTTAGGGTGCTTTAAAGTTTATCTAATCAAGGTAGCTATTGATCAATTCCCACCATACTGAAGATCTGGAGGTTTGGAAGTTGAAATTGAGGACTTGGATAATTGGATTGGGAGCAAGAGTTTCGGAGGAGCATGAAAAGAAAGAACCAAAGAAAGAAGAAGAGCGGGTATTGAGTGAGTTGGGCTTGGGCTAAGGAAGGGAGCGGTTTGTTGGGTATTGGGCCGAAAGAGGAGCGAAAGTGTTGCTTGGCCCAGTTCAGGGGGGGCATGGGTGGCTCTTTTAAAAATGGGATTGGGCCTACATAGAGGGGTTGGCAAACCCCAGGAGGAGCAACCCCTAACCCTAGCCCATTAGTGGCTCCGCCCATGAAATTCGGGTTTGTAATTACTTTCTTTTTATAATTATCTTTTGATTATTATTTTATAATTATCTTACTTTATGTGAAAAGTAAAAACGAACTAGATGTACATATCAATACAAGTTGTAAACTCTTATTTAATACTAGCAATTGACCCATGAGATATATGCGCGTGCCATTATATGATTAAAAATCTTATTCGTTACATATACGTTATCATTAAAAATGGTTCAATAACATGTGCAGTATGAGATGGACATGTACGGATTGTCATTAATCATAGCTTAATTTAACATCTTACTTAGTTTAAATAAGATAAGTATTTTTATCGGTTGTTAAAATTATACGAGAGAATGTACGATTCTAATTCTAAATAAATTTATCTAATATTAAATTTAGTTAAATTTAATACATAAATTGGTTATATTAGGTAAGATTCTTTGTCTAAAAAGAAAAAGAATTACAATATATGATATCTTGTGTATCTTATGTATGTATCGGTGTTATTATGATCTATTTTCTATTGATTTATATTAACTTTAGTTTTAAATTTTAAAATTTATTAATTTTAATTTCAAGTTTAATTGTATGATGAGACAATACTAATCCTTTTGATTTAATATCTAAATAGTTTTAAACTAACCTTTCAATGCTTTCAACTGAGATTATTTTTATCTATTACCTTTATATAGTTTAAATTGTATTTGCATATCTATCTCTTATTATCTATAATTCTAAAAAGAATTTGAACTTTTTTTCAATTAGAACATACAATTATGCCTAATGTCATCACATGGTTAAAAATCGTATTTGTCATGTACAACTATTATAATTAAACATGGGTTAATTACACATAAAACATAAGATGACATATGTGCGCTATGCATGGATTTTCATCGATCATAGTTTAAATTGATCTCTTATCCTTATTTAGTTCAAATAAAACATTTATATGACAGAATGAATAATTCTAACTCTAACTAATATTTTGTTATATTTTTTTTATTTAGTTTAATTTTAAAATGTACTATTACCATTTATCTTTCTACATGAAAAATAATAATAAAAAGAACTCCAATGTATGGTACACGTGCTTCTTATGCATGGACTGTCAATGATTTTGGGTTAGTGCTTCTTATGCATGGACTGTCAATGATTTTTGGTTAATGTTTCTTATTTTCTATTAATTTAATTTAATTTTAGTTTTAAAAAAAAGTTATCCTAAATTTTAAATTTAATTTTGTGATAAGAAATATAAATAAATTAGGGTTTGTAATTCCTCACTTTCTTTTTATAATTATCTTTTTAAAAAACTATTTTATACACTACAAGGAATTTGCCATATACCAACGGATACCTATAGTGACGGATCACTAAAATCGTGGGTGTAGGCATTATATACCTACAGACGTATAGTAAACTGTGGGTATAGGTATCCTATAGCTTTAGAGCTTTTAATCCGTAACTATAAGTTTTACCAACGGGATAAAACATTGTGGGTATATTCCATAATTTATTTTTCCCCCAACTTTTTCATTTTCCCCCTAAATTCCAAATCCCCCAATTTATACACTCTCTCTCACACCCATCTCTTTCTCTCTCTCTCTCTCTCTCTCTCTCTCTCTCTCTCTCTCTCTCTCTCTCTCTCTCTCTCACCCGAATCCCCGACCTGTTGGTTAGCGCCGTCGTCATTCATCCATGTCACCGTAGTCGTCCTCCTCCCACCATCGCCATTGCTCGTCCATTGCCACCGCTGCCGCCGTCTTCCTTTCAACCGTCGCCGTCTTCCTCCGCCGCCACCCACCTCTTCCTCCACTGTCGTCTTCGTTATCCGTCGTCACCCACCGTTTCCACCATCACCCGCGGTCATCTATTTTTGATTAATTTTGCAAACCCTAGGTATGAATTTGATGCTTGGTGCTTTTCCCTTAGTTGATTAATTTGGATGGTTACCCTAGGTATGAATTTGGATGGTTACAGTTGTACAGAAGTGAATTAGGCACTAGAGGTGGTAAGTGCTTCAGAAATTTGTAGATCGATGTATTTGCAATTTTGCATGGCAGAAATTAATATTTGATAAGTGGTTAATTTCATAGTTTAACGCACTGCCGTTATAAAATGAGCGAAGCATCCTTTGTTGTTTTTAATGCTAGTAAATTTGTCATTGGTTTTCACTAATAGTGAGTTTATTTAGCTTTAACTAACCTGACTCATTATCTTTGGTTGTCATTGTGAATTTTCTTTGTTTCCCAATCATTAAAAGATATGTTTAGCTACCAAAGTCTCATTTGTATCAGGTTAAGTTGTCTCTCTCCTCATTCATTTGCTATAAATCATGTACATGGACACAGGACAGTAACATGGACAGGACTTGATACAGAGAAGGTCCTTTGGCAATCGCGTAAAGCTAAGACACGGGATAGGGCAAGTTTTATATATTTTTTCCTATCTATCAGGTCTGTGGAAGTATTCAAGACTCTTGTCAGAAAATATCACTTGATCACATTATTGTTCACAAATGTAGTAGATATTGCCACAAGTATGCTAGAGTGGTTGCAGAGTTCATTTTTTGTTAATCAAGAACTTGTTGATTCCATGAAAGTGAAAAAATGACAACAAAATAATAGTAAGAGGATGGAATATTTTAGCTATTAATGTTGTGTTTATAGGCCATTATTCTTAGCTATTAATAACGGTGTCATCTTAATCTACTCTCTGTTAGATATGATTTGATCTGTTCAATTATAAGTAGATTTTGAATTTTTTTTGGTGGACAATTAATTTTTCTTAATTTTAAAAAAAAATTAAAATTTTTGATCTAAATAAGCTGTCTGGTTCATTTGATGTGCATTACTGTACTAATTTTCAAATTTCGATTCATGCAATGGCTGAAACATTTGATGAATGTTCAAATGAATTTTGCAGCTCCATTCGCCTGGTGTTCTGGAAATTGGCAGTAGTATGAAAGGAGAAAATTTGTATTCTCATCATCTTGACTCTGATGTAAGAAAATGGCCAGTGCAGATTTCCACTGGATAATATGTTAGCTTCACCTATTTTTTCATTGTTTTGCTGACTATAATATAATCAAAACTCATAATCTATGGGCTCAGATTTATTTCTTTGTATATTGCTTTATCATTTCAATGCAGATTGGTGTTTCTGTTGTTGATAGGTTTACCTTCTACACCCTTGCTTTCTTTGAGAAATTTAACATGTATAGCAGTGCTTCATTGAGCAGGTAATTTTTTTAATTTATATTATTTGCTCGCAGGAATTCGTTAACATACTTGTATTTTATTGTGACTAGTTTTATTCTATGTAACTGTGATTTTTTCTTTTTCATTATTATTTCTTATTCGGTAATCTTTACTTGAAGTTGAAGTGAAGAAAAATTCTTAGTCTTTGGTCAGTAAGTTATCTGCAGTGTGCTTGCTTATTTACCATAATGTGGGCGATATCAATGATTAATTGCGGACAAAATGTATGCTACGGCTTCCTTTTGCAGTGCAAATTCTTACTGAAAATCGGATGTAAACTCTTCATAGTGTTCAAGGTTTTCTAACTCAGCGAAAGCTTTAACCAATTTCCCACACATCCCATGTTGAGATTCCGCAGTCGTGACTCATATGCGATGAACAAAACCAAGGAGTATGATGATCTTGCAATGAAGTATCTGTCTTACGTTCTTTTCTTCCTTGTTTTTGTTCTTCTATTTATTCCCTCAAGTATGAGCGCCATAAAAGCTGGTATTCTTGGATCCTCTCATCTCTCACGAGCTGCGTGTACATGTTTGGTAAGCCTTTTTATCTCATGTTTGCATGACAAACTAGATCCACTTCATTTTCATTAAAGTATAGTGTAAACATGATTTCCCTGATTAGATTGCACGTTAGCACATATATCCAAACACACATTTCACAGTAAGATTGATTCGGTATTTCTTTTAGACATTGTGCTTTGACCCTTGATGGTACAACCACCTGCTTATGATTGCATAAGGGCCACAGGTGCCACCTTGTGGACAAGCTCTATTCTTCTAACTCCTCTCTTTGGAGCTGGACTAATGCATCCTCTTTTGTTTGTTGCTTTTATATGTTCTCCAGACTGAACTACATGCACTTAGTACCTTGTTCTCAGTTAAATTCAAATGCAAATTCAGTTCATATTGATTACATAGCTTTTTGTGAGAATGATAAATGCAGGTTTGCTAAATTCAGATTTATCTTTTCAACATTTATATGCAGGTTTGCGCAGGAGCTATACTTGGTTGCCTCGTGTCCTATTTAATGAGGAGCTCTTCTATATAAAATGAAAATTACGCTAAAGTTCTAAAGTTGCCTGAAGCTTAATTCTGATGGGAACACGAGTTCCCAATCATTATTGTAAATAGCTTTTTGTTCTGTGCTAAGGAGCTATATTTCTGGTGTTAAACATAGTGAATTTTATTTTGAAATTTGACATGCTTGTAGTACTTCATTAATTTTTAATATGATTGAAGTTTAATTTTATTTAATTTTGTTTCATAAACACATTTATTTATTTTATTGTGTATTTAGTTTATAATTGGATTAATATTATAAAAGAAAATATTAAATTATCATAAGCATAATTAATAAGAAAAAATTGTGTATAGAGCGATGAGTATATATTCAAATATGTGGATGCAAAAATGATCACTATAACCTATAGCAATGGAGTTTCAACCGTCGGTATAGGAAAGCAAGAGGTGTCGTTAAAACCTATACCGATGGATACAAAACTGTGGGTATAACACCGAGATTTTGTCCAACGAGTGAAAAAACCGTCACTATAGGCTATAGTGATGGCATTGTGCCCTGGGTATAGCTAATTAAAAACCACAGAAAAATATGTCCATTGGTATAGATTTTACGGGCTATACCTACGATTTTCTGCCTTTTACCCATGGATTTTTGCTGTCACTATATGTCAAATTCCTTGTAGTGATAGTTATCTTATTTTACGGGAAAAGTAAAAAACGATTAGATATACATACCAAGACAAGCTGTAAACTCTTATTGAATATGCCTCCTCTTTCGCTTAATCACACTGGTCCTTCTATGAAATATAGAAATAACCATGCCTCTTCTTCCTAGTTCGAGGAAGAGAATTGATTCAGTTCGTCGAGAACTCATAGAGGAGATTGCATCTTGTATTGGTTTTACATCTCCTACTCCTCTTCATGACTTGAGAAATTGGCGACATGCGCAAGTAATTCGTGTTCATATGTAATGTTTCTTCTTTCTTTCTTTCTTTTTTCCTCTTCTTTTCAGGGAGTTTTTTTTTTTTTGTTAAAAAAACAAAATCAATTTTTTGGTGATTGGAGATCTTCAGAGTCTTGTGTTAGGGTTTATGTCTTGCATACTAGGTTCGATGTGAAGAGAAAAGGGCGAAATGAGTGGAAATAAGGTGCAGATTGACTTCCTGGGAGATGAGAGTCGACCGCTATTTTAGTAGTCAATCGCAGTGGGCAGTAGACCGCATCAAGGGGTCTCTTTGTTTGGGCTTTACTTAAGCAAGTGGCAGACATCAACATTATAGGCCGATTATTGGGGATTTGTTTGAGCCTAGTTTGTTCTCCAAGTTATATCATACGACTTCTATCACATGATTTTCGCTTCAGGGTTTATTAGACGGTGAAGAATCAAGACTACAACTGAGGGTTTTCTATCTCTATAAATAATCGTAATGACCTCTATAAGAGGCAAATACATTATCTGAGAGTTTTCCATTTTAAACATCAAAGTATCTTCTAGTGAGGCTTGAGAGATAGATAGGTTCTTGGTGATAGTATTGTAACTCTTTTGTCATCTCTAGTTGAATAATATATCAGTTATTTTACCCCTAGATTAGGTTCGCTGAACCGGGAGAAAATTGAGTGCTTTTGCGTCTGGTGTGGTGTATTGTTTCTTGGTTTTTCATTGTGATTGGTTGTCGCATAATCTTAGCGCCTAAAGACTCCTGCTACACCGATTAAATTGCTTTATAAAGTGGTATCAGAGCAAAGGTTGCTCGAGTTCCTTGGTGAAGATGATAGATCATGGTTTTCTAAAGATCAAGCAGTCCAACGTTAAGATCAACTTTAATCTCTGGAAGGTGGACATGTATGCGTATTGGATCAACAGGGTGCTGCATCTTGCCCTAGAAGGAGATAAAGGGAAGTCATCCAGTATGAAGTAGAAGTGAGATGAGTTTGTTTAAAAGCCTTGAGTTTAATCCAGCTGTCATTAGTGGACGAAGTCAAGTGCAACTTCCTTAAGGAGAAAATCATGGTGAGTTTATGGGCAAGACTCATAATTAACTATTCAGGATCATCATTACTGGATCAGATGTACTGTGAATGAAGGAAGGTACCACTTTTCATGATCATATAGTGGAATTCAATAAGGTGTTTATCCAAATTGAAGGCAATAAACGGAGATGAACTTAGTGAAAAAGATAAAGCTTTCAACTTGATATATTCACTGTCAGATTCGTAGAAGCATTTGATAACCACCATGTTGTAGGGAAATCTGCTAAGGATAAGCTCTCGGTGGCCAGTGTGATTAAGGACTTAAAGGAGGATGAACTTAGGAAGAGAACTCAGAAATTAGGGTCTACTTCTCTGACTTGCATGAAAGTGGAGGGAACTTCAATTAGAAGAGAAAGTGTGTGTAAAGGTGATATCCATTGCCACCATTGCAAAGAAAAATTGCATTACAAGAGGGATTGTCACAAGTTGTTGAATCATAAGGGTGCCAAAATAGTCAGTGCCACTGAATCAGGTGATAATTTTGACTGTCTTCTTTTTTCAAGTTCTAAATTGTAGATTTTGGCTGGTGTCTTGATTCGACTACATCTTCGTATATTTTCTCTCAGAGGGTAATGTTTTCTCCTTACAAGTCTACAACATGCCGTTCTGTGAGGACGGGGACCGGTAAAAGTATTGTAACGTAGTGGGTGAGGGAACAATTGAGTTGGAGATGCCATGGAAAGGGGTTCACATTGGACAAGGTCATGCATGTTTCTTTATTGAAGCGGAACCTAATATCTTTAGGAACTCCAGAAGCACCAGGCTGCAGGTACATAGCTCGTGGTGGAGTTTTATTTGTTTGGGAAGGTTGTCATAAGGTGACGAAGGAAGGAGGGGTGTTCAACACAACCTCTGCAAACTTTGTGGGAACAGAAAATCTTGACCAAATATTTCTAAGTCCAATGTACCTAAAGTATCTAGTCGACCACCACCAGAATCACTTAAGAGAACAGCGTCTGAATACCATCAAGAGGAGGAGGATGCTTCAGGTAGGTGGAGTTCGTACAGAGAATGGTGTCTCTATATTAACACATACTGGGGTATACCCTTGAGGGGGCATACAATTAGAGAAACAACTGGTGGAGGTAAATTCAACTATCAGAAGAGGCCACTATATCGTGTCTTTTACAACAGGAGAAAGGGAAGAGTTTAGAAGTAATAAATCACACAGGTGTGACATAGTTTGTATGCAATTCATGGTGGAGATTGTTAGGATTTATGTCTTGCATACTAGGTTCGATGTGAACAGAAAATGAGGCAGCGAGAAGAGGCTTCGAAACCAGGAAAGGAGGAAAGGAGGTGAGGTGCTGGATTGGCTATTGGGAGATGAGAGTCGACTGCTACTTTAGCAGTCAACCGTAGTGATAGTCGACTGCAACCATTAGAGGTTCTCTTGTTGGTCTCGACTTCATTGCAGTCAACTAATATTTTTTAGCAGTTGACCGCAAGTGGCAAACAACGACATTATTAGCCAATCTTTGGGAATTTATTTGAGCCCAGTTTGTTCTCCAATTTATATCGTACGACTCTTATCACATGGCTTTCTCTTTAGGGTTTATCGAAAGGTGAAGTATCAAGACTACAACCTAGGGTTTTCTAGGTCTCTATAAATAATTGTAATGACCTTCATGAGGGGCAAGTACTTCACCTGAGAGTTTTCCAATCTTAACAACATAATATGTTCTAGTGAGGTTTGAGAGATAGATAGTTTATTGGTGAGTATTGTGTGTTGTTGCTATTTTCTATGTAGGAGCAAACAGATGTTGTGAATTCTTTTTAGAAACAATAAAAGATCTGACATTTAGTTTTGGCCGATGTTAATCACTGCAAACTGATCTTGATTCTGAAATCTGACTCGTGTGAACGCTTGAATCTGATATGAACGATCGTGCTCACTTCGATTGATAGAAAGGTCTGAAACACTGGGGTTGGTCCTAACGACAAATCCTTTGACACCCAAGTTAGAAAACTCAGAAGATATGAAGAGTTTTTAGAGCGGAATCTGCCGTTACCTTGTTTCTGAATGGGTCATGGGGTATTTATTGATTTATCTCTAGTTCCCCAAGTTTTGATAAGGTAGGTTTTCCTCTTCTTCATGAAGAGATAGAGTCAGTTACTCTTCTCTTGATAAAAAGATAAAGTTAGTTGACTTTCTTCTTCATGAATAGATAGAAGGAGTTGTGGAGATATAGTTAGAACTCTTCTCTTAATAAAGATATATAATTTTTAAACCCTTCCTTATGGATGGAGAGATAGAAGTGGTTACTCTCTTACAGATATAGAGTTTAAGACGACATTTCAGAAAACTATGAACTCCTTCATGTTGGGCCGCTATGGAAACCTAGTATGACGAACTTGTCTGGGTTGTTGGCTTAAAAGATGCCCAACTTCCATTTACGAGCCTATTTCTGGTGAAATTTACCATTTTACTCCTGAGAGGTTTAGGATTCGTGCTCGATTTGAACGGTCTCGATTTGTTTCTATTTTTACCCATATTATAAGCCCTCAATCCTGAAGACTGAATTTCACATCCTTCGAGGAGTAGTTCACCCATTTAGAATGGTTTACATAACTTTGAACATAGTTTTTCGAGAACGTTTGACTCTTGCTTGGGGTTTAACAGAGTTGTTCTGGCTTTATAAAGTACCCAAAATTATTTTAGAATTTTCTCAAAATTTTGTGATTTTTCAAGAATTTTTCTGACTTTTTAATACCAATTTTAAATTATTTTTTGGATTTTAAAAATCAATTTCTCAATTTTTATGATTAATTTCCAAAAATTTTAAACAATTATTCTAAATTTAAAATTATTTTCAAAATATTTTAATATTATTTTCGAATTTATAATTATTCTATATAACTTTTAATTAATCCGAATTAATAATTAAATAAAGAAAAAAAATTTACCTGATGACGTGGTGCAATCTGGATCGTCCATCAGACTAAGCTCGCACGTTGAAGAGATCTGATGGCTCAAATGCAATCCAAAGGGGGAGCTACCGGGTGCAATGGCTACCCGGTGCTATGCACTGGCTCGGATATTAGAAAGATCTGGACCACAGATTAAGTAGAGCGCACTTTCTGGAGAGATCCGATGGCCAGGAAGCGGTGAAGCCCTAGTGCTACCCGGTGTGAGAGTTACCTGGGATTGCACCGGGTAGGGAGCTTGGGAGGCTAACGTGGCACCACATTTTCCCCCTTTGACCAGTGAACGTTGACTGACCATGTCAGCGCTCTTTGTGGGTGTTGGGCATTTTCCAACCGTTAGAGACGCAACGGTCGGGAGCCCAATTGGAGGGGGGGAATGCATTCCCCCCCCCCCAAACATAAATACCCCTCAAATCCTTACTCCCACTCCTATTCTCTTCCCCGACTTCTCTCTCCTCTAGACTTTCTCACTCCTAAATTCTTCGGCGATTTTTTGTTTCTCTGGCGAACTTTATGTCTGTGTTGTTCAACTTAGACAATTTATATTAATTTATAAGATGTCTAGGATCTTGTCGGTCAAGGAATTCTCTTCCGATCTATTAGTGAAAGAAGTGTACCTTAGACCTAGTGAAAGAGAGAATGGAAAATGGATAGCGGATCAGTCTCTGGTGAAGGTGGAGACTATTATAGAGGTGGTTAGGAGAACAGGTGAGTTTGGGAGATACTCTGGTGCTACTACAGGTCTCACCCATATTCGACAATACCCAGACGATTTGGGGGACCTAGTTGAGCACTGTAGCGCCCCGATTTCCTAACACTGGAAACTCCTGACACAAGTCAGAATCTTACTTCAAATGAGTACATAACACAGAAAATCACAGGAAATTAAAAACTTTTATTACCTCAATAATATTACAATGTTCAATTATTTACAAAAATTTATATCAAATAAATGTACAAAAATCTATATCCTCCACTTGGATGCTCCACACACCTCCAGTCACCTGCTCCCACGATCAGCTAGTCCTGCAACTAATCAGACTGTGGGCACGTTAATTGAATGCAAATGAAACAATGCTGATATAATCAGCGACCTCCAAAATCTTCAACAACCAATATTAATGCGGAAAAATGTGAAAGACGTACAAACAGAAGGTCGGTGTATGCCATGACCTAGCAACTAATGCACAACTCAAATGCACACAATGCTCTTATTCTAATGCACACTTGATTGGAAATAATGCATCCCATACTACATACTTCTCAATCAAGCTCAAATGTCCTTCTGATTATAGGGTTCGATCTCTCGCAATGCAAACCTACTTTATACTCTTGCTCTGTTTCTGACATTTATCTAGTGACTGGTGAGGCTGCAGTCGTTCGGACCACTCTCACTTCTGCCGTCTGAAATTGTCATTTTATTATGCCATTATGCTGGGACCTTGTGGTCTTTCTCCGCCCCCGAGATTTGTATGTTCCTTAGTAGTGCCGGACCATCCGGTCTTTCTCCACTCCCCGGTCTTAATTAGTTTGCTCTGTCTGGTCCATGTGGTCTTTTTCAGCCCTCGGACAACTACGTGAGATTTAGATATTCACTAGTAGGGCGGCCAGACCCTGCGGTCTTTCTCCACACCCGGACCTCACCAAAAGTTGTTACGAACATAAACGTGCCCCTGCGGAACTTCCCACTCCACCGAAAGTCTTAAAGTCTTGCTCTTGCTCATTGTTCGCATTAAACAACATAGAACTTGACGGGTACTTAAGGTCCATAGCCCAAGCTTCTGACGAAAACTCGCTCTTACAATATATCCCAGAAATTAACAATCGAGACAACGCCGCACGTGTCCCCTTGACAGGTGAGACAACTCCGCACGTGTCCCCTTGATAGGTAAGTATAACACTCATCTAGTGCCTGTTCTTACAAACAATAATAACGTAGCCTAGAGATAGCGTACTCGACCGACGTTACTTCACAAACAACAATCTCCCAATTAATCCATTTGCTTTTCCTCGGAAGGCACAACTCATCAACACCACGGGCGATTGGGTCTTGCCTAGTCTCTAGAGCCATGCTATCAGATCAAGATACCAATCTACATTCCAAGACAACCCTATTGTTACATAGCTTACAAGAGCACTAAAACAGTGAGATTTGTTAATTCTATAATTACTGGATCAGTTCATTCATTAACTAGTTTACTTGATTCTATGGCTCTAGTCTTTCTATTATTGCAATTCTAGCTTCTAAACATAGACATTGATGTTAATAGTCAATTAGACCATATAATTAATTCCAGCCTTTATTATCCCACAAATTCAATTAACTACAGTGAATTTCTAGGCGATCTACTTGCTTAACACTATTAATCAATATTAGTGTTTTATGCCTCATATTCAATAAAAATCAGTCTACCATTTTAATTATAGTCCTAACTTAGAATTTATTCACTCATTTCAAGTTATACAACTAGTCAATATTTCTATTAGAATCAAGTGAAGATCTACCACTAGGTGACTCTTAACTAGTCCTATATTGTTAACTAACTTAACCATTTAGTCAAAACTTAACCCAACCCAACTATGGTCCCTCTTGGCCCACAAATCAGGCCCAAGAGTTGGCCCAAGCCCGGCCCAACTCAGGTCCAACGAAAACAGCGAACTGAGCTATCCTCGATCGCCATTTCACCCTCTTTGTTGAAGTTCCGAACACGTAAACGGGCCGCTCCTCGAGTCCCTTCAGTTTCCACACCTCCACGGTCCTCCCGATGAGTGGTAGCTCCAACAACAGCGGTTGCAACCCTCCGCGGACAGCGAGCAAGTCGGGGAGCGAAAACAGTCTTCTACCGTCGTGTTCGAGGCGTTATGGGTTCCTATTCTACCCAATTAACTATGAATTCTCAATTTAGGGCCTAGGGTTCATATTACTACATTAGTTAACAGCAAGTTATGGTCCTTAAGAGTAACATTTGCCTACTAAACGGGTGTGAAAAATTGCTCAAACCAACGAGCGAATCAGCCAACAACGACAGCCCAACAACATCGATTATATCGACGTTATGAGCTCTTTTTGGCGATCAAATTAATACCTAAGTGACCCAACACTAGCACAACACTCTGTGACTTTGTTTCATATGATAATCAAGCAAAAAGAGTGGTTAAGAGCCTTAAATCAGCAGAATACAATTTCCAAACAGCAAGCATATAAGGCAAAAATCTGCCGTTTATGGGTTCTTTTCGGACCCGTTTCAAGGACCAAACATGCCCGGACAAGCCAAAACCATTACCTAACATTCACAGCAAACTGAAGTATAGAATGGGGGTATTTTCATCCCCAAAACATCAATTTTAATCACATATACCTAGGGATGCTTTCGGATCGGATACAGATTGGATATTGGCTATACCAGTATCTGTATCCGCATTCCAAAGACGGATTCAGATACAGATACGGATATTAATCGAAAAATAAAAATCATATCCGTATCCGTAATTTTCTGATACGGATGCGAATTGGATACGGTCTACCGGATAACGGATACGAATTCAGATATCAAATATAAAGTTTTTGCTATTTATTTTTCTTAACTAGTACTTTAGACATGTATATCATTGAATTGTGGATATTGATTTTCATATCTAATCACAAAATGGAAATCAATTGAACTAAAGAGGTGAATGAAAATTTATTTCAAACATATACAACTCTTATAAAAATGAATACAGTACGCACTTACCTGTCTATTTTGCATTGGTTTAAATCTGAATCTTAACCTTCTTCACCAGGACGATGTGGCATCATTGAAAAAGACTGTACTTCGGAATAACTGCAGTAATAGAGAAAAGTTTCCTTTTGGGCAGAGCTCCCATCAAAGGAAGCTGGAGTATCTACTTTCACATGTGACGAAATGGCGACTTGAGCCCCTGCAAACATTTTTGGAAAAAACGGATAAGAGCATGTACAGCTTAATGTTAGAATTTTGGAATAGATGATATCTGAAATAACACATTTTATCTTTGGGGTTTTCCAAAGGAAGAACTTCAAAACACTGGCATCTTAACTTCCTATGCATTTGCACCTTAAGCAAACACCATGTTTACATAACCCAAAGCATTTTCCTGCACTATAAATCTTATTAAGATTTAAGTAAGGTTTAGTTAAAATAAACCCCTGCTCCCATCACTTCTTTTTTAAAGCAAAAAAAAATGCTTATTATAAGACTTATTAAGAGCAATTCTACTGCTGTTTTTAACATGAAAGATGTATGGACTCACCTGTGCTTCACTTGCAAGATTTAGTATCTTTACAAGATATTTCTAGATGAAAGATACATGCACCATCTCTATGGAAAAGAGAGAAAAAGGATTTAAGATATTCGATACAGTATCAACATTAAAATAAAACAAAGATTAAAGCCAAACTGCTACAATTATAATGACGAAACACTTTTCATCTCCAATAAGTCAAGATCTGAAAAGGACAAACATATAACTTTATTCAAGTTGGTTCATGATCTAGTTGCCATCTGTATGTCCAGGAACAAAAAGGTATACAGAGAAAGTTAGAACATTGAGAACGAATCTACCTTCCTTAAATGCATATCCATTTGATCATTTTAGACAACTAACAAGATTAATTAATTTAGTATGACTTGAGCCTTAGAAAATGCAGAATTTCATTTGGATTCAGGAGAAAGAAAAAGATGTTAATAATTTCATCTTAGTTGCTAATGAAAGGTACAGACAACCCTTAATAGAAGTAAATGGGATAAAAAGTATTCATATAGTTTAAAGTACAGACCTGGTATGAAATATTTATTGTTGTTTTCTTGACTAGAAAATGTCCACATTGTAAAACCTTAAACTCTGAAATGATCCTTCCAAAAGGCTCCACCCAAAATGTTCAAAAATATTTGTACACTTGCATGTGAATGTTGTTTGTTTCAATTCTGTGGTTTCTTAAAGGTTCAAATAACTTGACGTATCTCAACTTCACTCCAACCTCATGTTATCCTTGCCTCTTTCTAGTGTTCGCATGTATAAAGGATATAACTTAGATAATTTAAAGGCATGCAGATGACGTTTCTATACTTCTACCTCCACCAAAAACTACCTCAATTATCATCATTCTCCATCAAAAAAGGCCCTAGCTTGCTATTTGTTGTATAGGGACGTTATTTTACCTTATAAGCAGCATCCATAGAGTAATTGTTGCCAAGTCTTGGATCAAGTAGTTTCTTTAGATGTTCTCTTGGGTCAGGTTGGCTAAGAGCCTCCTCAATATGGAAACAGGATTTACATGAGTTTATGTTAGACACTCAGGTAAACGAAGATGCCAAAATATTGAAGTTATTGCCTTCTAATTTGAGATTAGCCTTAATCTAGATACAGATTAGGATTAACATTAAATGCATGATATACATATAGATTGAAACCAGAAATTAAATTTTTAATCACCACATAAAGTAAATAAACTTCAGAAGTTCTCTCCAATTTACCACTCTTTGTATAAAAGTCATGATAAAGCTGAATAGCATGTAAAAATACATCAGGAAGTTTCATAAAAGAATACCATGTACTCGAATATGAAATACAATATAGCGTTCTCCCTTATAACCTCCTTCAGCTTAACGATGTTTGGATGGTTCATCCCCCGCAAGGACTGAAAAGAGAAAATGGTGTCACAATATAAAATAAACCAAACCTAACCAAGAGAAATGTGCATAGGACACTGCAGCTAATTTACCTTCACTTCCCGAAGACTCATACATTCTTCCCCAGTGACATGTAAATACTGTTAACAAAATCAAATTTAAGCAGTGTGACATTCTGATATGCAGAAACTCATCTTGGCCAGAACCACTCTAATACACGCCTCACCAAACCAAAAGAATAAGAAATTATGAATGCCGGCCTCCAAGAACCCATATACGAAATCTGCACAACTACTAGCACACACCCTCTGCACACGCCTTCCGCACATGCTCATTCATCCATATCTACATTTAAACCCTTCTGGTGCAAAACTACTAGAATAATTAACATAATATTATAAAGAGAAAAGCTAATAAACTTTGATGACTATATGAGGTATTAACATGAAGAAAAGAAAGGTGACAAAATCTTTCCTTAAGTTTTTTACTTTGATTCATAACTCAAATCCATCCAAAATAACAAACAGAAAGGTAAAACAAATGGCCCTCCATGTTGTCACCTCACTTTACTTCTATAAATAAACCATATGCTGATCAACCAAGTCTTCAAAAGAAAGTGGGCTCCCATCAACTCAGAATGCAAAGATCAATAATCATCATCCAATTGCTCCAAGATATATTCATCCACCTCATCGTCACCTTAATAAAAAAAAATAACTAAAATTATATTTATGAAAATAACCAAAAATTCTTGCAAGTGGGGTAAGTGTGTAACAATATTTGAATCTCATCATACCTAGAGTTGTTGGTATAAGAGTCACATATTCATCCTCCGTCCTAGTATCTTCAATAACAAAATTATTAGAAAATTGTTCTACTTTGGATGCTACAAATTAACACACAATAGAGATAATTAGATAATGATTAATAAATACATGCAAGAAAGAGGGCGAGTATTGCAAATACCTCCATCCTCTGCTCTTAGCCAATCTTGAGTTAATATCAAGGCTTCAATTGTTTCATTCTTCATTCGGCTTCTATGACAGCGGACATACGACCACTAGTGCTAAAGGTGGATTCAGAAGTTACTGTGGAAACTGGGACAACAAAAACATCTCGTGCAATCCTTGCAAGTATAGGATACTTTCCGATATTCCCTCTCCACAAAGCTAATACATCAAAATTTCCCACTGTAGACTCATTCCACCTAAGAACACCCTCCTCCATATATATGTCTAAATTCGTCTTCGAAGGCATGCTTTCACAACTCTCAATATATTGATCAAATCTGTAACACCCCGAATTCCAAAATACAACTGAATTCGAGATTCCACAGGATCTTTACACTTCTTTCGTACAATTTTACAAGGAAATAAAAACTTTTCACTTTACATCAGAGTTACATGGAATCTTTATACTTTACATTTTACAGCGGAAGCGATTTACAACAGTTATATAAAAGTACAACAATATTTGAATAATCTCTAAGCATCAGTTCTCCTTTAATCTTTATCATGTCATTTACCTGCATACAAACTGTGGGTACGTCAGTTTATTCAACCGACGAAAATTAAACACGGCCATCCACTCAATACTGGGAACAGTATAACGATTCTCATTTCTTAGCAATCACAAACTTGTTCATAAAACAAATGCTAAAGGGACTATCCTATTGATGTCGTCTCGTGCTGTGCACTTAGTCCTTAATGCAATTGTTATGTTATATGACACTAATGCGCACTTGTTTGGATTCTATGCATCCCATACTACATAGGTCCGAGGGCAAGCCCTTAATCGTACTTCATCTTATAGGGTTCAATCCCTCGCCATGACTTAAGCTACTATGGTAACTACGGTAAGTATCCTAGATGTTCTATGATCTACGAGCCCATGTCCAGGCAGTCTGGAGGGGAATCCCATGCACTGACACGACGCATCGAGCAGGCAGACTATGGATAATTCAACCTCCGCCATGGAACAATGGCACCAACCGTAGTCACCAAAACACCCCACAAACGTCGTCACCGGGACGATAATTCTGGAGTAGTGTCCACGCCATGTCATGACGCATCAAGCAGGCAGTCTGTGAACCACTGTCACACCGCCAATCCGATGGCTCACATACTCGTGTTTTTTTCTTACTTTCATCACATCTTCACTATGTAACTAGTCCTTAGTTTATTAGAATCATGAACAAAATCAATTATCTAGAGTTAGCCTTTCCACTATACCGGTCTTAATTCTTTATTCAACATGACCCAAATTTTGGTCTTTTCATTTCAAATTTCATTTTAACTTCATTTCTTTCCAATGCCGGTATGAGGCTTAGCTACCCTCCATTTCTCAATTTCAATTCACAATTACACAAGAGTTGAGTCTTTCAAGCTCATAAGTTCATTTTTCAGGATTATATCAGATTTTTCCTTGTCATGTTCATAGCATTCATAATTGTAATACCTTTCATAAATTCAACAGAATACTTCACTTCATGTATAATTCGTGCAAAGACAATAAAATGCACTTTTCTAATTTTGCACAATCCAATCTTCATTCTTTCCATTATCAATCTCTTTCAAATAGTATATATATTTATTTTTATCACGAAGCAAATTTAGAGATCTGAGATGTTAAAAGGCCTGGACAGTCGACTCTCAAACATAGCCGGTCGACTGTTCAGCGAAGATTAAAATACACAAGCAAATGGTCGGGATAGTCGACTGTTAAACATGACCAGACGGCTGTTTTGAAAAGATTTAAAAATTCGAAAAAGATCAAGAGCATTCGACTGTTATTTAGACCAGTCAGCTGTTCTGCGGGGTTTTAAACTCGAAAAGTTTAATATTCAAGTCAGTCAACTGTCTACGCCTATTCGGTCGACTGATCAGCAACAAAATTTGAAATACGGAATCATTTCTTCTTTCCTTTCGATTAGCACACAAAATTTAGTTTTAGATTACAATATGTTCATTTCTCGAAACTAATACACGACTTTATTTAACAAACATCACAACATGCATAGTTTACTAAATAATGTAGGGATTCTTACGATTAGTATTTTTCACACAACCACGACTTCTAAAAACAGTATTTTTTCCATACTCATCAATTTTCTACAGACATAGACATTTATTCCAATTTAACATGCTAGATTAAATCAAAATGTAATCGCATCAATCATATCATTCAATGAAGTTCACCCATTCATTTCATACAATTTCACTTGTATTCTATTTTTACTTTAATCATGGTATTAACAAGGAGTAAAATGATTTATTCTTGCATAATTAGCACAAAACCTAACATGGTATCTAAATTAGAAGTCATGAGAAACACCCACCTTTTTGAAGAAACACGAATAGAAAACTCCTAGAAAATCCTTTAGAATGCACGAATAGATCCTTCTCCTCCTAGGTGTAGCAAAACCGAATCTCTCCTAGTGTGATTCCCGGCCTTCTTTGGATGAACACCCACACAAGAATTCCTCAATCTTTTTCTCCCCAAACTCTCAATCTTTTCTCACTCTAATTCTTTTCTCTCTTTAATAAATTTCTAATGCACTAAGATGAGAAGAAACTATGGGGTATTTATACATAATTTTGGGTAGATTGAATGGTTAGCATTTGATCAACTAGTTAGGGATTAAAAGCTAGGATGAGTTTGGAAGTTGCCATAACCACCCATGACTTGAGAAACTACCTCACCACTACTCCCATCTCTCCCTCTCTCTTGGATCCAATCCGGCCTAATAGGAAAAGTGTGCAATGCACACCCTATTGCATGCACGTGCCACCCTAGTGTCCCCATTCTTAAGTTTTTCATGCACTAATTTATTAATTGTCTACCATTGAGTCTACACTACAAGTCACCATAATTAAAAGAGAATTAAACTAAATGGGTTTAGTATTTGGGCCAAAAATCATGGGCCCAAGGAGAAATACTTAAATTAATTATAATGGGTTAGAATTAGGCCTAGGATGTTCTTTAGGCTTTAAAATAACTCTTGTAGGAAACAAAGAGAATAATCAGTCTATTAGGCTATTGGACTCTAGAAAAACATATGAAATTATGTATGCAAAAATACATACGGTCTCAAATCCTCATAAAATGAAATATATACGAATATATATATATATATAATAGATCGGGGTGTTACAACACTCCCTCCTTAGAATAGTTTCGTCCCCGGAACTACACTTAAAGGGTGAGGAAAACAGAAATACAACAAGAGGAAAGAAAATACAAATCAAACAAAGAGTTCGGGATGATCCTTCATCATCCTTTCCTCAGATTCCCAAGTAGCCTCTTCAACCAACTGGTTTCTCCAGACTACCTTGACCATCGGTATCGTCTTATTCCTCAAGACTTTCTCTCGACGATCAACAATCTCAACTGGGAGCTCAATGTAACTCAGATCCAACTGCAAACCCTCTGGCACTTCGGGCAAATGATGACTTGGATCTGGAATGTAACCTCTCAGCATAGACACATGAAAGACATTGTGCACCTGAGACAACTCTTCCGGTAATTCCAGCCGGTAAGCAGTTTTTCCGATTCTTTTCAATATCTTATATGGACCTATGAACCTCGGGGCTAACTTCCCACTCTTGCCGAATTGGATCACGCCTTTGCTGGGCGATATCTTCAGAAAGACAAAGTCACCAACCTCAAACTCAAGGTCCCTCCTCCGATTGTCTGCATAGCTCTTCTGCCTACTCTGAGCTTCCACCAATCTCTTCCTGATTAGATCAATCTTTTCAGAGGTCTGCTGCACAATCTGAGGTCCAAACATCTGACGCTCCCCAACTTCGAACCAACAAACAGGCGTTCTACACTTCCTGCCATACAAAGCTTCATACGGTGCCATCCCGATGCTAGTCTGAAAACTATTGTTGTAGGCAAACTCTACCAAAGGTAAATGCCTTTCTCAACTGCCTCCAAAGTCTAGTATACAACACCGAAGCATGACCTCAAAAATACGGTTGACTCTCTCGGTCTGCCCATCGGTTTGCGGATGAAAAGCAGTGCTGAAATCCGTCTTGGTACCCAAAGCTGTCTGAAGACTCCTCCAAAAATGCGAAATAAACCGTGCATCTCGATCAGACATAATGGTCAACGGAACGCCATGAAGCCTGACGATCTCACTAACATACATCCGAGCCAACTTGTCCATCGAAGCAGTGAGATTCTTCGCCAAAAAGTGCACGGACTTGGTTAGTCGATCGACTATGACCCAAATCGCATCGTTACCCTTAGGACTCTTAGGCAAACCCGTGATGAAGTCCATACTGATGTTATCCTACTTCCATTCCGGAATAGGTAACGGTTACAATAGACCTCCAGGTTTCTGATTCTCGGCTTTGACTTGTTGACAAATCTCACACCTCGACACAAAATCGGCCGCATCCCGCTTCAAACCTGACCACCAGAATTGCTGTTTAATGTCCCTATCCATCTTGGTACTCCCAGGATGTACAGAAAAAAAGAGTAGCATGTGCCTCCTGAAGAATACTCTCTTTCAAGTCCGACTGATCCGGAACGCACAGCCTCTCTCCAAACCACAGCATTTCATCCCTGATTTGAAATCCGGGCAACTTGCCAGCACCAACCTGTTC
Organism: Hemerocallis citrina; assembly: GCA_017893485.1. Lineage (NCBI taxonomy): Eukaryota > Viridiplantae > Streptophyta > Magnoliopsida > Asparagales > Asphodelaceae > Hemerocallis > Hemerocallis citrina. Next base: position 87,924 of record JACEHZ010000673.1, on the reverse strand, counting down.
CTTCAACTTCAGAATCTCTTCATCTTCCTTCTAACTCACAATAATCCTTTCGTTCAGCGTCGGTTGAAGCCTCAACTGATCTAAGGATGATCCCAAGCCTTGCAGAACAACTTCAATACCAGCCCGATCCAACTCCTCTGCCAACTGCCTCTGAGTTGTAATCAAACTCGCCAAACTGCTCTTGCGGCGAAGTGCATTAGCAACAACATTAGCCTTCCCAGGATGATACTTAATCTCCGGACGAAATTCCTCAAGTACCTCCTGCCATCTCCTTTGCCTCAGGTTCAGATCCTTCTACTGATAGATGTACTTCAAGCTTTTATGGTCTGTGTACATGTTCAGCTTTTCACCATACACATAATGCCTCTATTGCTTCAAAGTAAAGATAATCGCAGCCAACTCCAGATCATGAGTCCGGTAATTCTTCTCATGCGGTCGTAGTTACCTAGACCCATAAGCGATCACCCTTCCTTCTTGCATTAAGACACAACCAAGCCCACGATGTGAAGCATCGCTGTAGACATCATATTCAACACCTACTCTAAGCAAAGCCAAAATGGGCGCAGTATTCAGCCTCTCTTTCAACTCCTGAAAGCTTGCTTCGCACTGCTCGGTCCACTTGAAGTTCACACTCTTCTTGGTCAAACCAGTGAGCGGCACAGCTATCTGAGCGTAGCCCTGAATAAATCTCCTGTAATATCCAGTCAATCCAAGAAAACTCCTGACTTCCTTTACTGTAGCAGGCCTTGCCCAATCTCTCACTGCCTCTATCTTCTGAGGATCAGTTGCCACTCCCTCCTTAGAAAGGATGTGACCTAGGAATGCCACTTCAGATTTCCAGAAATCACACTTGGACAACTTGGCATATAACTCCTGCTCCTGAAGCTTCCTCAAAACTGCTGCCAAATGCTCCGTGTGCTCCTCCTCCGACTTGGAGTACACGAGAATATCGTCGATAAACACCACGACGAAAGAATCAATGAACGGCCTCAGAACTCTGTTCATCATGTCCATGATGATTGCAGGCGCATTCGTCACTCCAAACGGCATAACTAAGAATTCGTAATGCCCATGTCGAGTTCTGAACGTGGTTTTGTGCACATCTTCAGCTTTCATTCGAACTTGATGATATCCTGATCGAAGATCTATTTTTGAGAAAATAGCTGCTCCTTGTTGACGATTGAACAAGTCATAAATTCTTGGAATCGGATATTTATTCTGAACAGTGACCTTATTCAGCTCTCGGTAATCAATGCACATCCTCATCGAACCATCCTTCTTCTTTACCAAAAGCACCGATGCTCCCCAAGGTGACACACTTGGTTGAATAAAGCCTTTCTCCAACAGTTTCTCAATCTGCCGTTTGATCTCATCCTGTTCCACAGGTGCCATCCTATACGGTGCCTTGGAGATAGGTACACTCCCTGGCTGAATAGTGATGCTGAACTCCACATCATGATGCAGGGGTAATCCAGGCACATCTTCCAAGAACACAATCGGATAATCCCGTACCACAGGAATCTGCTGCACCTCTGCAGGAATCCCCTTCTTCTGGCTAATAGCAGCAACCAACTCTGAACATCTCCTCTTCCCTTGGAAAGTGACTTCAGGTCCTCCTGGAGCCTTCACTATTACTGTCTTGGTCTTGCACTCGATGTTCGCACTGTACACCGACATCCAATCAATGCCAATGATAACATCGACTCCCAAAACATTTAGCTCGATCAGATCGATCCCGAAAATTCGATCTCCAATCACGATCTCGCAGTCAACATAGTACCGATAAGTGGTTAGGGTCTCCTCTGATGGAGTAGCTACTGCTAAAATCTTGCCTGGAAAGATTTTTGGTTCAACTCCCAGAACTTTAGCAAATTTAGGTGACACAAAAGTATGAGAGGATCCAGTATCGAACAAAACAACGGCTTTCATTCCATTCAAATAAAGTTCTCCTGTTACATAATACACACTCATTACGTAACAGTTCACTAAATAAACGGGAAAAGAAAATAACATGAACTTCTAAACATCCGCCCTCGTACCAGTGATGACATGATCTACCTCATCAGCATCAGCTTCAGTCAAGGCAAATACTCGTCCTTGCTGGTACGGTCTCTTTCCGGCCTGCTGAGTTGGTCCCCTTTGGACGACATCCTACAACTTCAGGCACTGGAATCGGTAGTGACCTGCCTCCCCACAATTGTAACAAGTCACCACAGGAGGTCTCACCCATGCATTTCCGGGTCTCTCATCTATGTTGAAAGCATTCGCTCCCGTTAGTTTGAACCTCTGGGCTGACGGCTGTCCCCTGGCATTCCCAGCAACTGCGGGCCTTTTCCCCATGTTCCAGTTGTTCCTTCTATTCTGAACAGCGTGGAACTGCTCCATGTCCGCCTCCGTGGCTGCCGCTCATTTGACTAGCTTGTCAAACCTCCTGATACCGAGGGGTATCATCTGGACCTCAAGCTCGGCCTCAACCCATGCTCGAATTTACGAGCCTTCTTCGCCTCATCCATCACCAATTCAGGAGCATACCTTGAGAGCTGAGTGAATCTCATCTCATACTCCCTAACCGACATGCTGCCCTGCTGCAACGATAAAAACTCCATGGCCTTCTTCTCCTGGACGTCTGAGGGAAAGTAATGACTGCGGAATTCTTCCAAGAATTCCTCCCAGCCAAGAACCAACCTCCCATTGTCCGCTTCATTGACTGCCACCATACAGCCCCATCCTTCTTGAATTGCAGAGTCGCCAACTTCACCTTACTGCCCTCCGGGGTTTCCAGGACTTCGAAGATAGTCTCGATCTGCCTGATCCAATTGTCAGCCGCGTCAGGGTCTGACTTCCCCTTAAATACCGGTGGGTCATCCGCATGAATGATCCCATGAGTTTGATTGCTTCGGGTACTGGATTCACAGGCACCCTTCCTTGATTCTGATTCATGGCAACGACATTGAGTGTCTGATAGACCCTCGCGAGTTCCGTTTTCAAGTCCAGACCTTCACCGTTTCTTTCTCTTCGTCCAGCCATATTCTGATACAAAAGATCCATTAAATTCGAAGTATAAAAAACATGAATTTTAAATCATCTTTTCATTTCATTGAATTTCAAACTTTATACATTCGAATTGAAAATATTTCTTGACATCAAAATGAAAGCAGTAGAAGCGACAACAGTCTAACTCCTACGGTTCCTCTTCGCTTCACGAAGCTCTCCCCGTAGTTCCTCCACTTCCTCCTTCAGTACATCGGTCATATTTTTCCTCTTCTTGAGTTTCCATACACGATGATTGAGAACTGCAAAATCATCCTTGCGCTTCGCCAACTGAGCCTCTAATAGTCCGACTCTCTCCCGCAGAATTTCTACCTGCCTCTGAAGAGATATCACAAGACTACTCGGAACTGGTTCTTCCTCATCAGAAGAATTATCAGATGAGTCCGGAGATGGAGTGATCTCTTGGGACTCAGGTCGTTCCTCTCCGTCGAAGTCTGCTTGTCCTGGGTAATACTCTTCCTCGGAATCTGCTTGTCCAGGGTAATAATCTTCCTCTATGATATGCCAATTGTCGTCTCCAGCAGGGTCGAAGTGATCAGCCATCTTAGAAATAGAGAGGAAGAAGCATAAATCGTAGAGCAACACAAATGTAAGTGACTTACATTTAAATCTCTAGACTCAACACACACTCTAATGTCCACTTCTAGGATGTCGTTCCTTATAAATTTGTACTACTGTGAAGCGTGGCTCTGATACCACTCTGTAACACCCCGAATTCCAAAATACAACTGAATTCGAGATTCCACAGGATCTTTACACTTCTTTCGTACAATTTTACAAGGAACTTGAAAACTTTTCACTTTACATTAGAGTTACATGGAATCTTTACACTTTACATTTTACAGCGGAAGCAATTTACAACACTTATATAAAAGTACAACAATATTTGAATAATCTCTAAGCATCAGTTCTCCTTTAATCTTTATCATGTCATTTACCTGCATACAAACTGTGGGTACGTCATTTTATTCAACCGACGAAAATTATACACGGCCATCCTCTCTATGCCGGGAACAGTATAACGATTCTCATTTCTTAGCAATCACAAACTTGTTCATAAAAAAAAGCTAAAGGGACTATCCTATTGATGTCGTGTCGTGCTGTGCACTTAGTCCTTAATGCAATTGTTATGTTATATGACACTAATGCGCACTTGTTCGGATTCTATGCATCCCATTCTACATAGGTCCGAGGGCAAGCCCTTAATCGTACTTCATCTTATAGGGGTCAATCCCTTGACATGACTTAAACTACTACGGTAACTAAGGTAAGCATCCTAGATGTTTTATGATCTACGAGCTCATGTCCAGGCAGTCTGGAGGGGAATCCCACGCACTAACACGACGCATCGAGCAGGAAGACTATGGACAATTCAGCCTCTACCATGGAACAATGGCACCACCCGCAGTCACCAAAATACCCCACAAGCGTCGCCACCGGGACGATAATTCTAGAGTAATGCCCACGCCATGTCATGATGCATCAAGCAGGTAGTCTGTGAATCACTCTCACACCGCCAATCCGATGGCCCTCATACTCGTGTTTTTTTCTTACTTTCATCACATCTTAACTATGTATCTAGTCCTTAGTTTATTAGAATCATGAACAAAATCAATTCTCTAGAGTTAGCCTTTCCACTATACTGGTCTTAATTCTTTATTCAACATGACCCAAATCTTGGTCTTTTCATTTCAAATTTCATTTCTTTTCAATGCCGGTATGAGGCTTAGCTACCCTTTAGTTCTCAATTTCAATTCACAATTACACAACAGTTGAGTCTTTCAAGCTCATAAGTTCATTTTTTTCATGAATACATCAGATTTTTCCTTGTCATGTTCATAGCATTCATAATTGTAAAACCTTTCATAAATTCAACAGAATACTTCACTTCATGTATAATTTCGTGCAAAGACAATAAAATGCACTTTTCTAATTTGCCACAATCCAATCTTCATTCTTTCCATTATCAATCTCTTTCAAACAGTATATATATTTATTTTTATCACGAAGCAAATTTAGAGATCTGAGATGTTAAAAGGTCTGGACAGTCGACTCTCAAACATAGTCGGTCGACTGTTCAGCGAAAGAATAAAATACTCAAGAAAATGGTCGGGATAGTCGACTGTTAAACATGACCAGTCGGCTATTCTGAAAAGATTTAAAAATTCGAAAAAGATCAAGAGCAGTCAACTGTTATTTAGACCAGTCGGCTGTTCTGCAGTGTTTTAAACTCGAAAATACAAAGTATGGGGCACTCGACTGTTACTCAGACCAGTCGGCTGTTCTGCGGGGTTTTAAACTCGAAAAATTTAATATTCAGGTCAGTCGACTGTCTACGCCTATTCGGTCGACTGATCAGCAACAAAATTTGAAATACGGAATCATTTCTTCTTTCGATTAGCCCACAAAATTTAGTTTTAGATTACAATATGTTCATTTCTCGAAACTAATACACGACTTTATTTAACAACCATCACAGCATGCATAGTTTACTAAATAATGTAGGGATTCTACGATTAGTGTTTTCCACACAACCACGACTTCTAAAAACAGTATTTTTTCCATACTCATCATTTTTCTACAGACATAGACATTTATTCCAATTTAACATGCTAGATTAAATCAAAATGTAATCGCATCAATCATATCATTCAATGAAGTTCACCCATTCATTTCATTCAATTTCACTTGTATTCTATTTTTACTTTAATCATGGTATTAACAAGGAGTAAAATGATTTATTCTTGCATAATTAGCACAAAACCTAACATGGTATCTAAATTAGAAGTCATGAGAAACACCCACCTTTTTGAAGAAACACGAATAGAAAACTCCTAGAAAATCCTTTAGAATGCACGAATAGATCCTTCTCCTCCTAGGTGTAGCAAAACCGAATCTCTCCTAGTGTGATTCCCGACCTTCTTTGGATGAACACCCACACAAGAATTCCTCAATCTTTTTCTCCCCAAACTCTCAATCTTTTCTCACTCTAATTCTTTTCTCTCTTTAATAAATTTCTAATGCACTAAGATGAGAAGAAACTATGGGGTATTTATACATAATTTTGGGTAGATTGAATGATTAGCATTTGATCAACTAGTTAGGGATTAAAGGCTAGGATGAGTTTGGAAGTTGCCATAACCACCCATGACTTGAGAAACTACCTCACCACTACTCCCATCTCTCCCTCTCTCTTGGATCCAATCCGGTCTAATAGGAAAAGTGTGCAATGCACACCCTATTGCATGCACGTGCCACCCTAGTGTCCCCATTCTTAAGTTGTTCATGCACTAATTTATTAATTGTCTACCATTGAGTGTACACTACAAGTCACCATAATTAAAAGAGAATTAAACTAAATGGGTTTAGTATTTGGGCCAAAAATCATGGGCCCAAGGAGAAATACTTAAATTAATTATAATGGGCTAGAATTAGGCCTAGGATGTTCTTTAGGCTTTAAAATAACTCTTGTAGGAAACAAAGAGAATAATCAGTCTATTAGGCTATTGGACTCTAGAAAAACATATGAAATTATGTATGCAAAAATAAATACGGTCTCAAATCCTCATAAAATGAAATATATACGAATATATATATATATAATAGATCGGGATGTTACAAAATCTAGTCTTTCTCTTTTCACCAACACTTTCCACCATTTGTGAAGAATTGCTTAAGCCAACTCCTTGTGGTATTCATTGACTTTTCTCATGAGAATTTTGTGAATATTCACCATGAAGTTCCTTGATTAAGTGTACAATATTTCCCAATCGCCTTGCACCATCAAAACCATATATCTCTTCATAAAACAACTTAATGACAACTAATTTATATCTTGGGTGAAGAAAAGTTGCAACGGTAAAAAGATTGTTAGCTTTCAACCAATACTTCATGAACTTCTTCTTCATCGCAGTTGCCATTCTCACAATTACAGTATCTGAACTTCTCTCCTATTCATTTAGAAGTAATAGAACTTCTCAAAACTCCTCGAAAAGAAGATTTGCAATAAATAATCGGAACCGAAAATAAGCTTAGTTATATCACTAAAATGCTTCAAGCAATTACTCGAGGTATCAATATGATTCCATTCATCTCCCGATGGGCAAGAATTGTATTTGTTGTCTTTGAGAGGAATTTACTAAATACTTGCTTATATTCTAGTGCAACACTTAACATATCATAAGTGGAATTCTGTCTTGTGCATACATCATGTCTTCCATTCACACCAAGTTGTTTAGCAATATCATAGAAACTTTCTTGCACTTGAGGTGACATTGCAACATATTTAATGCTTTTCCTCACATTATGAATAGCTTCGAAGATTTGCTTCAAACCATCTTGGACAACAAGATTAATAATAAGTGCGGCACTTCTCACATGAAAAAAAGAGAAGCGTATCCAAAATACGATCCTTTGCCAAAGAGATAACAACATCATTAGCCGTGTCATTATCAACGGTAACGGTAAAAATCTTACTATCAATATTCCATGGAAGCATGCACGACATAAAAACGTCACAAATAATAATCCTCGTACCCCCCTCTAACTTTAATAAAATTGACAACCCTCCGTTGCAAATTCCAAGCATCTTCAATGAAATGAGAAGTAACACACAAGTATGACTTTTGTGGTGAAGATGTGGTCCACTTATCCATTGTGAAATTTATCCTATTTATATGCGAGGAAAATGTTTCAAACAGCCTCTTCTTGTAATCAACATAGACATTCGTAGACAATTCCGTGATTGTATTGCGAGAAGGAACTATGTGTTCGGGGCAAAGAGAGTGCAAATAATCCAAAAAACTTATATGTGTCACTATATTGAATGAGTATTCATGAGCAATAATTGCTTGTGCAAGTTTATAGCAACTCTTCTCATTATCAAATTGAATATTTTCTAGGCTACAAGTTCCATCAACTTTTCTTGAGGATGCTCGTATCAACATTTGGCGTATATCGGCTCTCGGTTTCTTTGAACATGTTGTTATATGGTTCTTTAGGTGTGTAGTTCCAAGTCTACTTTCTGCACTAGTTTTGAAATGATAATGTATGCACTCGGCCTTTTTGCATTTTACCACTATCTCTTTCCCATCCACCATTTCTTTTACATCCCTATCATATTTTACAAAATCTTTCCACGTTTCCGATCTATTAGGTGGTCATGGTTTAAATTGTACCTGAAGGCTGCAGTGCTATGACTGAGTTGAGTAAGGAAATAAATCAGGATTTAGCTGTGAAGCGCCGAACATAACTCTTTGAGAGGTTCCCCATCCCTTTGCTTAAAGTCAAGTAAGGATGCACTTGTCTTCTCTATCTTGCAGCTGGTGATGTAGTGTGTGAGGAAGAGCTCCTCGAGCTGATCGAATGAGAAGATGGACCTAGGAGAGAGATGAGAGAACCACTCCCGTGCTGATCTCTTTAGGGTTGTGGGAAGGTCTTACAGAGGATGAAGTCAGATGCTTGATGGACCATCATTAAAACTCTCAAGGTGGTCTATTGGGTCGGATTCCCAGTTGTATGGCTCAAAAATTGGGATTTTGAAATTGTCTGGGATATGAGCCTCGAGGATTGTCTTGGAGGGGGGAGGGGATGGGGCGGTATGTTTCCTCATGTCTTCCCTCTTATTGTTCCATTAGTGCTAGGCATTCCTCCATCTGTTGGAGGCGTTGGAGGACAGTGTTGTCTTGTTCTTCGGACCTAGTGGACCCGCGGGACTCCTCATGTCATGGAGGAGTAGGGCGGTGAAGGATGTTTTGTCGGGTCCTACCAGGGACTATGTGGAGGGCTTGAAGGACCTCTCTTTGATGTTTCGGAACTATGCCCTGGTGATGGGTGCTTCTTCCTCCCTATTTCTCCTGGGGGCTGATTGGCTTGTTGGAGTTAGGCTTCTTCTCACGCGAGGGAGAAAAATCCTCTTTTGTCCCCGACAAAGGGATATCTTCTTCGCCCCTGGGAGATGGGATTCTTCTAGACCTCTATCTTCGAGGAGAGGGGCTCATCTTGCTTTCCAAGAGTGCTAGATGAGGGAACTCATCGTGGACTCACCTTTCATTCAAGTGGTCTCTGAGGTCAGATCCCTGCTGTCGGGAGAGTATGATCTGACGGAGGTCGTGTTGTGCCTGGGGTGCCTGGGGTGCCACAGAAGGTACTATAGAGGGTGTTGAGGTGTAGACCGAACCCATGTTCTCACCCACATACCGTGTACGGCGCTAACTTCTTCAAGAGTCCCTCGGTGCAGCCTTTTTTTAAGGAGGCTGAGTAGGTGGTTGAGGGGGATGTTCCTGCTGGGGAGGTTAATCCAGATGAGGGGGTTGACCCTGCTGAGTCTGCTGAGTAGGAATGAAGTCTTCGGCATGAGGAGGAGGTGGAGGAAGAGGGTTGGCTCGTCGACTTGTGGTCGCTGCCTTCCTTTCTTCTTTGGAGGCATGGATAAAAAAGGTAGTTATTTACCGACAAAATTTGGTCGGAATTCTTTTCTGTTTTCCACAGACAGTGCAAATCTGTTGCTATTATTTTCTGTGGTGGAGCAAACAGATGTTGTGAATTCTTTTTTAGAAACAATAAAAGATCTGACATTTAGTTTTCGCCGATGTCAATCGCTGTAAACTGATCTTGATTTTGAAATTTGACTCATGTCAATGCTTGGATCTGATCTGAACGGTTGTGATCGCTTTGAATGACCTGTAAAAGTCTGAAACACTGGGGTTTGCCCCAGCAATAGACCCTCCGACGCTTAAGTCAAAAAACTCAGAAAATATGAAAAGTTTTATAGTGGAATATGCCATTACCTTGTTTTTGAATAGGTCGCGGGGTATTTATAGTCGCATTGGGGGGGGGGGGGGGGGGGGGGGGGGGGGGGGGTCAAGATATTGATTTATCTCTAGTTTCCGATGTTTTCATAAAGTTGGTTATCTTCTTCTTCATGAAGAGAGATAAAGTCGGTTACTCTTCTCTTGATAAAGAGAAAGAGTTAGTTGACATTGTTCTGCATTGAAAGATAAAAGTAGTTGTGGAGACAGAGTTAGAACTCTTCTCTTGATAAAGAGAGAGGGTTTTTAAACCCTCTCTTATGGATGTAGAGATAGACGTGGTTACTCTTTAAAAGATAAGGAGTGTAAGACGGCACTTCCGATAATTATGAATTCCTTCATGTTGGGCCGCTATGACAGCCCAGTATGATGAATCTGTTTTGGATTGTTGGGCTTAAAAGAGACCCAACTTCGTTTTACAAGCCCGTTTCTGGTGAAATTTACTGTTTTACTCCTGAGAGCTTTTGGATTCGTGCCGGATTTGAATGGTCTCGATTTGATCCTAATTTTTACCCATATCATTATGATTCTTATGTTATCTCTAGTTGAATAATATCTCGGTTATTTCTCACCCGGATTAGCTTCGCCAAACCGGGACAAAATTGTGTGCTTTTCTGTCTGGTGTGGTCTGGTGTGGTCTACTATTGCTTGGTTGTTGCATTGTGATTGTTTGTGATCTTTTGTTGCATAACTCAAAACCTAAAGATTTCCGCTCCACCGATTTGGTTGCTCTGCATCTTGTTGTCAAAATAAAATTGTAAAGTTTGTAGCTTAGTATCATAATATTGTAGTTTAGATCTTACACTTGGAAATTTACTGGAGTGGCCAGTCAAGGGAGAACAACATGCCTAGAGCTGTTAGTCGAATTAGGTTCATTTACAAGGCTTTTTATTTATCGATTCAGAAAAAGTCTAAAGCAGTACAGGTATCTTAAGTTTTTTTTTTCTTTTTTCGTTTTTGCTTCCTGTTTCAATTTTCATGCGAGCCATTATTTGAAAGCTTTAACAATTCCTTGCAAGAATGACTATTAATTTGCTCTTGCAATAAACTCTGGTTGTAAGACGACAGATAGCTGATCAAACATGAGCTATTATATCATATTAGCTAACATGTATGAGCTGTTGTTGCCATGGTACGACATACAGGAGACTGGTTCAGAAAATATCATCAAAACTCTACTCCCAACAAAAGAATTAAAGACTGTATTAAACGCAAGTGTAATGAATTACCATGACCTACTTCCGAGAAGAACAGATACAGATAAATGATTTATGCATAACAAAAAACCAATGCCTAGTACAGAAGGTCGAACTGTACTTAATCGAGTACAGAAATTTTCAAAGTAGAAACTAGTTCACACCTCAAGGGTCAATACAAAAGAAGTAACCACCAATTGCAAGCAAAACATAGATCACGGTTGCCCCAAAAAAACTAAAATGAGAAACAAAAAACATATCTATTGATATCTTAGCAGACAAACACACCATTCTGACCAGAATAAAGATCGATGTGTGAAGATGATCCTGAAGGATGACACTGTCACTGTGAATATTAGCAAAATATTTCCCATTCTGCTAATATTGACTCTAATATTAGCAAAATAAAGACCATCACCTCACAGTGACAATGTCATCAATCTTGAGGATCATCCTCACGCATTCCGTAGCAAGACTGATGGCGCTAGTGCTAACGAGCAACGGTTGCACGACATTCTCCTCAAGGATGTTAGTGATCCTGCCTTTCCTTACATTGATCCCAGCATTGATCTCTCCCTGTGCATGTCGGTTCCTCAATTCTGTGACAATGGCTATGGGGTTGAGTCCTGCATTCTCGGCTAAGGTGTAAGGGATGACTTCTAGAGCCTCAGCAAACTCCCTGATGCAGTAGCTTTCCATTCCTAGTAGTTCTTTTGCCCACGCTCCGAGTTGCCTTGACATCTCTATTTCCGGAGCACCTCCACCCGCTATCAGAAACTTCTTATTAACCAAACACCTGCTCGACAAAAACATTATACATGTATACGAATATAAGGTTCCAAATATGGGAAAGCAGTAAAATTTTGCAGAATAACCTCTGGGAAAAGGTAGTAACTATACAGTAACAAGGAATATTTACTAAATACACAAAATGGAATAGTTTAAGAGATTTAAATGAACCAACCACACATAATTATTGCAAATAAGTTATGCAAAGTATAAATTCATGGTCTAGAATACAATTATTGAAGAAAACTAGGCTTGTTGAAGTTGAAGAAAATCAAGAGAGCATATATATGAGGCATCATCCACGTCACTGTGATGTGCCAGCATCCTTCAATACAAAATACAAAAATATGTGGGCTTTATACCCTAAAATCACTATAAAAACACATTTCAGCCACCCCTCAAATGTATAGTCATATCTACCCAGTATGCAGGTGGCAAAAGTGGGATTAGACGATGTGTCCTACACATGCCCATAATTCTATTAATAATAGGATAACTACTAACTGTATACTGATACGATCAAGATTCAAGATAATGAATTATTAATTAGAAAAGCTTAGACCCCTACCTTTATGCAAAGGATAAGGACAACATATTCAGAATAGGGACACATGCTGGCATGCTGCTTGTAATAGTGTTACAGTTCAGAATAGAGAGGGTAGTTTCTAGAACAAATTTTTGTAATCCAAAGATCTAATAACAGGGGGAAAATACATATTGCATTTACTTGACTGAAGAGATGAATTTTTGGTCCATATTGTTACTCTTTTGTTCATATACAAGCCTCTCTTCATTGATAGTGAGTGGTTAAAGTCGAGATAGATTTTACAAAACTGTCACACTTTACAGTTCCAGAAACACTAAGTTTCAGAGATAACCATGAAAGTGCAAAAAAACTGTTAGTAGCACCAACAGCCCTTAAAACTAGGAGTACGGTAACAATTAAACACCACCTTCACACTTACTTGAAGAACATGAAAGCCAAGTCCACTTAGATGCCCACCATTGCAATTTTCTAGAACACTGCCTGCTGTAAACTTTGCAACCAAACATCTTTCATCCGTCAAAATTATTTTTTAAAAAATCCTATTAAGAGGTTCAGGTTGTATTTCTTTTTTCCTTTTCTACAAGAAATTTGTAATATAATATGACACGTCATGTATTTTTGATACTCTTTATTTATACCCCTTTTTAGTGCAAATTGAAAAGTAGAACAAGAATTTGTCATTTAAATCATCATAAGTTCTTCACTAAAATGGATTCTTATATAAATAATGGTTTGAAATTAAAATTTATTAATAAACATAGAGGTATACTTATTCCAAATAATGTTGACACTTCTGTGTATCACCTTTCACATCACAGCTCTACGTGTTAAGAAGAGGACAAACTATATCTCCAAACAATGTGTGACCAAAATGAGAACGACTTCAAGTATGGGTGAGAACACAATAAAGGAATAGACAAGAAAAGGTGAGATTTCTCAAATTGAAAGTGATTGAAAAATCCTTAAAAGGGTTAGTTGTCCAATGTATCACATGCATGCCACATAATCACTTGCTCATTTACTAAATGAGTAAGTTGCTGATATCCCTTTTCCCCTATATATATATATATATATATATATATGAGAAATGCTCAATTGAAAACAGGTTTATTTTCACGTGTTGGAAAACAACGATCTGGGCCGTTGGATCGCTCTTGATCGTGATCAGCGGCTCAGATCGCTGCCGCCCATCACCCATCTCACTTCAGTGGCGGAGGATTATTTTGGGAATTTCGTCCCAAATAACTCTTCGCCTGATTGTTATAACCTAGGCCGTTGTTGGGAACAACGGCCTAGATGTTTCCTAGGCCGTTGTTGGGAACAACGGCCTAGATGTTTTCATGACCTCAAAGCGAATCAGGCGAAGAGTTATTTGGGACAAAATTCCCAAAATAACCCTCCGCCACTTAAGTGAGAACGGGTGATGGGCGGAGGCGATCTGAACCGCTGATCACGATCTAGAGCGATCCAACGGCTGAGATCGCTGTATTCCAACCCGGTAAAAACAAATCTGTTTTCAATAGAGCATCTCTCTCTCTCTCTCTCTTTCTCTCTCTCTCTCTATATATATATGGGTAAAAGGGATATGAGCAATTTGCTCATGGACCGTTGGATCGCTCTTGATCGTGATCAGAGGCTCAGATCGCTGCCGCCCATCACCCATCTCACTTAAGTGGCGGAGGGTTATTTTGGGAATTTCGTCCCAAATAACTCTTCGCCTGACCTCAAAGCGAATCAGGCGAAGAGTTATTTGGGACGAAATTCCCAAAAAAACCCTCCGCCACTTAAGTGAGAACGGGCGATGGGCGGAGGCGATCTGAGCCGCTGATCACGATCTAGAGCGATCCAACGGCTGATATCGCTGTTTTCCAACCCGGTAAAAACAAATCCGTTTTCAATAGAGCATCTCTCTCTCTCTCTCTCTCTCTCTCTCTCTCTCTCTCTCTCTCTCTCTCTATATATATATATATATGGGTAAAAGGGATATGAGCAATTTGCTCATGGACCATTGGATCGCTCTTGATCGTGATCAGCGACTCAGATCGCTGCCACCCATCACCCATCTCACTTAAGTGGCGGAGGGTTATTTTGGGAATTTCGTACCAAATAACTCCTCGCCTGATTCGCTTTGAGGTCATGAAAACATCTAGGCCGTTGTTGGGAACGGCTCCCAACAACGGCCTAGGTTATAACAATTTTTCAGAGCGAATCAGGCGAAGAGTTATTTGGGACGAAATTCCCAAAATAACCCTTCGTCACTTAAGTGAGAACGGGTGATGGGCAGAGGCGATCTGAGCCGCTGATCACGATCTAGAGCGATCCAACGGCTGAGATCGCTGTTTTCCAACCCGGTGAAAACAAACATGTTTTCAATGGAGCATCTCTCTCTCTCTCTCTCTCTATATATATATATATATGGGTAAAAGGAATATGAGCAATTTGCTCATGGACCGTTGGATTGCTCTTGATCATGATCAGCGGCTCAGATCGTTGCCGCCCATCACCCATCTCACTTAAGTGGCGGAGGGTTATTTTGGGAATTTCGTCCCAAATAACTCTTCGCCTGATTCGCTCTGAAAAATTGATATAACCTAGGCCGTTGTTCCCTAGGTTATGAACATAGACCGTTGTTTGGAACAACGGCCTTTTATAACCTAGGCCATTGTTCCCAACAACGGCCTATGCTATAAAATTTTTATAGGTTGTTGTTCAAAGGCTGTTGTTCCCAACAACGGCCTATGTTCATAACCTAGGCCGTTGTTCCCAACAACGGCCTAGGTTATATCAATTTTTCAAAGCGAATCAGGCGAAGAGTTATTTGGGACGAAATTCCCAAAATAACCCTCCGCCACTTAAGTGAGAACGGGCGACGGGCAGAGGTGATCTGAGCTGCTGATCACGATCTAAAGCGATCCAACGGCTGAGATCGCTGTTTTCCAACTCGGTGAAAACAAATCCGTTTTCAATGGAGCATCTCTCTCTCTCTCTCTCTTTCTCTCTCTCTCTCTCTATATATATATATATATATATCAGATCATGTCCCTAATCTCCAAGAAGCTTTTAACGTGTTGAGGAGACACAATATGAGACTGAACCCGAACAAGTGTGCGTTCGAGCCTCATCCGGCAAGTTCTTGGGGTTCATGGTCAGCCAAAAGGGCATAGAGGCCAACCCCAAGAAGATCCAAGCCATACTCAACATAGCTCCCCCTCCAGTGTTAAAGATGTGCAGAGACTCACCGAGCGCCTTGCGGCGATAAAGCGTTTCCTCTCCAAATCTGGGGAGAAGTGTCTCCCGTTCTTCAAGGCCCTTAGAGGGGCTAAGGCTTTGAGTGGGGGCAACAGCAACATGAGTCATTTGACCAGCTCAAGGCCTACTTAGTCAGCCCCCCCACTCTTGAGCAAGCCAAGGCCCGGGGAGGTCCTCTACCTATACCTCGCCGCTTCGGAGCAGACCCTCAGTGTTGTTATAGTAAGAGAAGACAAGACGCAGAGGCTCATCTACTACGTAAGTAAAGTCCTTAGGGATGCTGAACTCCGTTGTCCGAAGCTAGAGAAGATGGCCTATGCCTTGGTCATGGCGTCCCGAAAGCTCCGCCCGTACTTCCAGTCTCACTGGGTGGTCGTTCTTACCGACCAGCCGCTCAAACAAGTTCTCCACAAGCCCGAGACCTCAGGGCGTCTTATGAAGTGATCCATCGAGCTAAGCCAGCATGATATCACCTATCAGCCTCGAACCGCTATCAAGGCTCAAGCCCTAGCAAAGTTTATAATGGAGAGTACAATTCCCGATGCCAGCAAAGCGATAGAGGAACCCCCTTCTAGACGGTGTATGTTGATGGGTCCTCGTGCACCGATGGGAGTAGGGCAGGAGTCATCCTGGCTTTCATCCTCCAATACTCACTCTGCATCAACTTCAGGGCGTCCAACAACGAGGACGAGTATGAAGCCCTTATAGCATGCATGTGCATGGCTCGCAAGGCAGGGGCAACGCATGTCAAGATATTTAGCGACTCGCAGCTGGTGATGAACCAGGTATCAGGAGAATACGAAGCGCGAGATGGTCGCATGGCCAAGTACTTGGCCAAAGTCAAAGAGATGATGGCCTCTTTTAAGGATGCACAGCTCCAGCGAATCCCTCGAGAAGAGAATGCGCAGGCGGGCGCCCTCTCAAAACTAGCTACCTCCTCCCTCTAAGGGCTTGAACAAACTGTCCTAATAAAAGTTCTACTGAAGCCCAGCATCGAGGAAGAAGGCCCCGAGCCAATGGAGACACTACCCCTACAACTCGGGGAGAATTGGATGAGGCCTCTGCTCGAGTTCCTCATACATGGGATCCTTCCCTTAGATCCTAAAGAGGCCCGAAAGATCTGAACCAGAGCCGAGCGGTACACCCTCATCGATGGAGTCTTGTACAAACGCTCCTACACCCAAGTAGACGGCAGACCCTACTTGAGGTGTCTCTCCCCGACGAAGCCCGGTATGCTTTGAAGGAAGTACATGAAGGAATATGTGGCGCTCACTTGGGAGTAAGGTCCATCGCTCGCAAAATCTTGAACTATGGATATTTCTGGCTTACTTTCCTTTGCGATGCCGAACAACACATTCGTCAATGCGGCCCTTGCTAAAAATTCTCAACAACCCACCGACTACCGCAAGCTCAGCTCTCCTCTCTATCCAGCCCAACCCCTTTTGCAATGTGGAGAATGGACTTGCTCGGGCCGTTCTCTCCAACACCGAGCCAGCTAAAGTTCCTTATTGTGGCGATCGACTTTTTTTCTAAGTGGATCGAAGCCGAACCCCTTAGCTACGATCACGAAGAATAGGGTGCAGCGCTTCTTTTGGAAGAACGTTGTCTGTAGATTCGGCGTGTCCCAAATCTTGATATCGGACAACGGAACTCAGTTTACGGGGGCGGCCTTCCGCGCTTTTTGTGCGGACCTTGGCATTCAGCAACGATTCTCCTCGGTCTCCCACCCCCAGCCCAACGGTCAGGCAGAGAACGCCAATCGGCAAATTCTCTCCAGCCTAAAAAAGAGACCGAGTAGGTCGGCTAAAGGGTTATGGGTAGAGTAACTCCCCAATGTGCTCTTGCGTTATCGCACTACAAAGAGAACCCCCACGGGAGAATCGCCCTTCAACCTCACTTACGGCTCCGAAGCCGTTATCCCTTTGGAGGTGGGTCTACCGTCCCCTCGCTTGATTGCTTACAACGAAGAGCACAACGCGAACGAGCTTCGCGGCAACTTGGACCTCATCGATGAGATCCGTGAGAAATCCTCCATTCGGCAAGAAACCTACCGACGTCGGATCGAGCAATCCTACAACAAGAAAGTCCGCCCTACCAATCTCAAAGGAGATCTGGTGCTCAGGAAGCTGTCTATTTCTTTTCCAAGCAAGAAGGGCAAGTTGGCACCCAATTGGGAAGGACCATATAGAATCTCCAAAGTTGTTCGTCCGGGTGCTTATCAACTTGAAGATCCGGGGGGCAAGGGGGTGCCGAGGACATAGAACGCAGAGCACTTGTTGAAGTACCAAAAGGGTGTTTAAACACCGCTCCAAGCAACTTCTTCAATAGTGTTCTCCTTAAAGCATGTGGAAGTTTGTTCCTTTTTCCTTATAAAGTGTAATAATGGCTCTCAACTTATAAGCAGCCATTTAGTTTTTCTCAATAAAAGTGTAATACCCCCTGGAGATTCTCTATTCCAAGCATTCTGGTTGTACTAATTTTGGGCTTTAAAAAAAATCATTAAACAACAAGTTCGCTGCACATCCATATTCTTTTGATGAGTATATTCTTTTGATGAGCAGAATAATCCTCATCCACTTCGCTGCACATCTCCCATTTTTTCCTTGCCCTCGCCGCCACTGTGCCAGTAGGCAGCACCTTGCCTTCAAAATAGCACGTATTCGGATGCTTCCAATTTCTAAAATTTCCCTAATTTCTAAAACAGCACCTTGCCTTCAAAACAACACGTATTCGGATGCTCTCATTTTTTCCTTGCCCTCGTCGCCACTTCGCCAGTAGGCAGCACCTTGCCTCCAATTTCTAAAACTGCATGTATGTTAGTAAAGTTTCCCTAATTTCTAAAGATAAACAATTTCAGTCAGTTATGTTCACCACAAACCCCAAACCGCTTGAAAGCAACAAAATTCCCCTCCTCAAAAGTCATTTATCCCAAGTACGGTATTCTATTTTCCCCCTATTTCTAAAATTAGCAACAAAATTCCCCTTTCAAAGACATTCATCCCAACTTCATTTCTGAGCCTCCTTGATGATGTTGACAAAATATTAAACTAATGCAACTCTGGGTATGGAGGATCTTCAACCTATATAACCTTAGGCATCAATTTTACTAACAATTAATTAATTGCAATAGAGAAAACAAACTCCAGAAAACGGGTCAATTCAAAGCTAAAATGAACAAACATGCACAAAACTAAAAGAATATATACTTGCCATTTTAAAAATCTTCCAATTCAAACTGTTTGGAAGTGGATGCATCGTAAAATGCATCTTTCTTCTCACGTCCCGAGGGTCTCGCAATCGGTTCTCCGTTCTTCATTATATTTTTTACATGATTAAGTAGGTGCTTACAGCTTTGCTTAATTTTCACATTATTGATGTACTCAGCCCCAAGAACAGTTACAACAACCGATGTCTTTCCAATATTTTTCTTTAACAGTTTGTTAATCAAACTTAGATAATTGTTGTAGTCTATATAAATAACTGCCACCTTTTCTGTTAGTTGACCAACCATACGAAGTGGCTGATCGATCAGCTGCTGAGTAAATGGCTTCGGCATTCCTTTTGACGATACTTCAAGTTCCAACTGTAATGAGCGACTTATAGTGCTAATGGTGTTCTGAAAGAAGTTAGGGTTTTAATTCAAGAGAGGTAAACCCGGTCATGTAATGAAGGAAGTCGGGTTGGGCGGGTTTTAATTCTTTTTAAATCCAACCCGATCTCCCATCGGACCGCTCTTGCTCTTCCCATCTTAATAGATCTTGCTCTTCCTGATCTCCCATCTGATCTCGATTTCGTAGACGGCGAGGTGGCTCCCAATAAGAAATGCGGAATGATTTTGAGAGAATTGAACATCTGTTTTGCAACTATAATCGATATTATGTCCCATCATCCTCATCTTCTCTTATCTGATGAGAAGAGAGAGGAAAGGGGCGAAGACAAAGGGGAGGAGAGGGAGTTCTTGTTTGGGGCACAGTTTCGATTGGAACCGTATAGATTAGAAGATGATCGAGTTCATCGTCTACAAGAATATTTGGTCTTTTATGCGAGGTGGCAGATTCTCGATATGATGGTAACCAAGAAAATGATGGATAACAAAAGCGACGTCGAAAATGTTCTATTTGGAAGTGACTGTGTCGCTCATTACAGCTGGAACCTGAAGCATCGTCAAAAGAAATACCGAAGCCATTTACTCAGCAGCTGATCGATCGGAAACTTCGTTTGGTCGATCAACTAACAGAAAAAGCGGCAGTGATTTACATAAACTACAACAATTATCTAAGTTTGATGGACAAACTGTCAAAGACAAATATTGAAAAGACAGCAAATGTTGTAACTGTTCTTGGGACTGAGTATATCCACAATGTGAAAATTAAGCACAGCCCTAAGGAGCTACTAAGCCATGCAAAAGAGATAATGAAGAAGTCCGAAAAACTGATTGCGAGACCATCGGGACGTGAGAAGAAAGATGCATTTTACGAGGCACTTACTTCCAAACAGTTTGAATTGGAAGATTTTTAAAAAGGTAAGTATATATATTCCCTTTGTTTTGTGCAAGTTTGTTTATTTTAGCTTTGAATTAACCCGTTTTCTGTAGTTTGTTTCCTCTATTACAATTAATTAATTGTTAGTAAAGTTGATGTATAAGAGTGTTATACAGGTTGAAGATCCTTCATAGTTTGTTATACAGGATGTAATCCGTTCCGATCTATTCGAATTTGAGGCCATGAAGTTGAGAAAGAAGATAGGCCCATTTCCCTTTTCATATCAAACTAAGTTTTGGCGGGGAGGCGAAGAGGGCGTAGGGTTTCCATCTTTTCCCATTTCTCTCCTCTTTTATATACCGTACATATGCCACGTGTGTACCACATGGCATTTTCTTTTCCTTTTCCTTTTCCTTTTCTTTTTCTTTTTCCAAATCTACCCAAGGATTTGAATCCTCCCCACGGAGATTGGGATCTTTTCCCAAAATGACCCACTTTTGAAATTTTTTCCCAAACTTACCCACTTTATTAAAAAATTCCTAAACTGACCCAATCGCTTTCTCAGATAGCGAATGTGGTCAAAATCCACTCGCTATATGAGAAAGCGAGTGTTGGTTTTGGGTTTTTTGGTTTCTTCCTGGGCCAAGACTCGTTGTCTCAAAAAACAAGCTTGTTTTAACCAAACTCACTTTTTGAGACAGCAAGTGTCATTTAGAGTTTTTTAACTTTCTCAACCCAGACTCGTTATCTGAAACAGCAACCTTTGTTTTTAACTAAACTCGCTGTTTGAGACAGCGAGTGTCAATTGGGGATTTCTTAAACCCCATGCTCGAATTTTTTTATTTTCTTCTCTCCATTCTTACTCCTAACTCCGAAACCCAAAACCCTAACCTTCCAAAATCGACCTCCTACCCACAAAATCTCCTATAAATCTAAATCTATTCGCATAATCTTTCCCAACCCTCTCTCCTACTCTCAAAACCCTAAACTCATCCTTTGGAAGACCCATATTTTGGAATTTCAATAAACTTCAATAGAATAGCAACTTCAACTCTCCCACCCTCTCTCCTTCTACTTCTATTCTTTTGGCAGGATCAAGACAAGTTGATAAGTAATCTTAAAATTATTCAGGACTATCTTTGCTCCTTTTAGTCTCAGGTAAACACTGATAATTGTAGTTGAAATGCTTACAAAATCGAGCGATATATTAGTTTTTGATAAGAAATTCCTTTTGCAGTAATTGTAATTATGATGTAAACAATGATGTAAAATTATCAGATTAGTAGACTTCGGGATTTGGTACACGGTAATGTGCAAGAGAATCCTCTATTTCCTTGTGGATTACTTGGTTTGGTAAGAGACAAGCATAGTTTTGGAAGAAATGTTGGATTTCCATGGGAATCAAAATCTTCGGTGGGTTTGCATTCCTCCATAAAAAAGAATACAATGCCCAAGACGAAGAACAAATACATACGAAATGCCGCAATGCAACATTCCCGAAAATCTTGTTTCCACCTTCACATTCCCGGTATTCCTCCAAATCTGTGTACCAAACACTCAGTTTTTTCATTAGTTTAAACCTTCATTAAGTGAATAAAGGAAAGTTATTATTGACTCAATCTTAAGTCCTTTGGTACCAAAGAACAATCTCACATGGATAATACAATGCTTTAGTTAGAGTTGTCTTTGATAAGGATTAAGGTTTCATTAGTGTTGTGAGAATATTTTTATGAATCTTTTACTTAATATATCTTTAATTTGCAACATAGGGTCTATCTGTTGTCAACATTTCTGCAACAACATTTCCCTAAACACTGGATTGGCTCCACGGTTATCTTCTTCAGGTATGAAAAATTACTTGCATTTAGTTTGAGCTTAGGGTTTCCATCACTTCCCCTTTCTCTCCTCTTTTATATACCGTACATATGCCACGTGTGTACCACGTGGCCTATTCTTTTCCTTTTCTTTTTCTTTTTCCAAGTCTACCTAAGGATTTGAATCCTCCCCACAGAGATCGGAATCTTTTCCCAGACTGACCCCCCAAACTGACCCACTTTTTAAAAAAATTCCAAACTGGCTCACTCGCTTTCTCAAATAGCGTGTAGTCAAAATCCACTCACTATCTGAGAAAGCAAGTGTTGGTTTTGAATTTTTTGGTTTCTTTCTTGGCAAAGACTCACTGTCTCAAAAAGCGAGCTTGTTTTAACCAAACTCACTTTTTAAGACAGCAAGTGTCGATTGAAGTTTTTTAACTTTCTCAACATAGACTCGTTGTCTCAAAAAGCGAGCTTGTTTTAACCAAACTCGTTGTTTGAGACAGCGAATGTCGATTGGGAATTTCTTAAACCTCAGACTCGAATTTTTTTATTTTCTTCTATTCATTCCTACTCCTAACTCCGAAACCCTAGCCTCTCAAATTCGACCTCATACCCACAAAATCTCCTATAAATCTAAATCTATTCACTTAATCTTTCCTAACCCTCTCTCTGTCTACTCTCAAAACCCATCCTTTGGAAGATCCATATTTTGGAATTTCGATAAACTTCAAGAGGATAGCAACTTCAACTCTCCTACCCATTTTTATGAAATCCCAAATCGACACTAGCTATCTCAAAAAACGAGTTTGGTTAAAACAAGCTCGCTTTTTAAGACGACACGTCTTGGCCAAGGAAGAAACCAAAAAAACCCAAAACAACCACTCGTTTTCACAGATAGCGGGTGGATTTTCACTACACTCGCTATCTGAGAAAGCGAGTGGGTCAGTCTGGGATTTTTTTTAAAATGGGTTTGTTTGGAAAAAAAATTCAAAAAGTGGGTCAGTTTGGGAAAAAAATCTGGAGATTATGTGTGATTGAAAGGAGCACTAGACCTCTTCAGCATTGGAAAGAAAGATAAGGAATGGTATTTCATTTTTAGCTTTTTTTCGTTGTCTTCTATTTATGGCTGCAAACGAACCGAGCTACTCGGCTCGAGCTCGGTCAAAGACCAACTCGAGACGAGCTCGAGCCACTAACACTAACACGTCCAACATTGCCTAGCAGCCAACGAGACACTAACACACCTTCCCAAGCACCACACAGCTCAATTTCATTAATGTCGCTACACTTTACAATATAGGCACCACCAACTGACAGTAACCTCCCCCGGATAGTCTTTGCAGCTAATACACTCCTCTTATATAAAGACCCACATCAAAATTAACCTTAAAGAAATTGTGCCCACTTAACCTTTAACCATATTCTTTTGATGAGCAGAATAATCCTCATCAACTACGCTGCACATCGCCTCCCATTTTTTCCTTGCCCTCGCCGCCACTTTGCCAGTAGGCAGCACCTTGCCTTCAAAACAGCACGTATTCGGATGCTTCCAATTTCTAAAATTTCCCTAATTTCTAAAACAGACCTTCAAAACAACACATATTCGGATGCTCCCATTTTTTCCTTGCCCTCGCCGCCACTTCGCCAGTAGGCAGCACCTTGCCTCCAATTTCTAAAACAGCATGTATGTTAGTAAAATTTCCCTAATTTCTAAAGATAAACAATTTCAGTCAGTTATGTTCACCGCAAACCCCAAACCGCCTGAAAGCAACAAAATTCCCCTCCTCAAAAATCATTTATCCCAAGTACGGTATTCTATTTTCCCCCTATTTCTAAAATTAACAAAAAAAATCCCCTTTCAAAGACATTCATCCCAACTTCATTTCTGAGCCTCCTTGATGATGTTGACAAAATATCAAACTAATGCAACTCTGGGTATGGTGGATCTTCAACTTGTATAACAACCTTAGGCATCAACTTTACCAACAATTAATAAATTGCAATAGAGAAAACAAACTCCGAAAAACGGGTCAATTCAAATCTAAAATAAACAAACATGCATAAAATTAAAGGAATATATACTTACTCTTTTAAAAATCTTCCAATTCAAACTATTTGAAAGTGAGTACATCGTAAAATGCATGTTTCTTATCATGTCCCGAAGGTCTCGCAATTGGTTTTCCGGTCTTCTTCATTATCTTTTTTGCATGATTAAGTAGTTGCTTAGAACTTTGCTTAATTTTCACATTATTGATGTACTCAGCCCTAAGAACAGTTACAACATCCGATATCTTTCCAATATTTTTCTTTAACAGTTTGTTAGTCAAACTTAGATAATTGTTGTAGTCTATGTAAATAACTGCCGTTTTTCCTGTTAGTTAATCAACCAAACGAAGTGCCTGGGATCAGCTGCTGAGTAAATGACTTCGACATTCCTTTTGACGATACTTCAAGTTCCAGTTGTAATGAGCGACTTGTAATGCTAATGGTGTTCTGAGAGGAGTTATGGGTTTTAATTCAAGAGAGGTAGTCGGGTTGGGCAGGTTTTAATTCTTTTTAAATCCAACCCGATCTCCCATCGGACCGATCTTGCTCTTCCCATTTTAATAGATCTTGCTCTTCCCGATCTCCCATCGGATCTCGATTTCGTCGACGGCGTGGTGGCTCCCAATAAGAAATGCAGAATAATTTTGAGAGAACTGAACATCTGGTTTGCACCTATAATCGGTTTTATGTCCCATCATCCTCATCTTCTTTTATCTATGGCTTTCTTCCCGTCTTCCGCCAGAATCAGCTGCCGAAGATTCAACCTCCCAAGCCTGCAGCCAGACAGACTTCTCCCCTTCCAAACAAAATTCCAACGCAACTATCAAAAGAGCTGCCACCACCTCCTGACCGCACTGACCAGGATGCTCTGATCTGGTAGCTTCACAGTCTGGAGGATGCTTGAGAAGGAGAAGAGGGAGGAAAGGGGCAAGGAGAAAGGGGAGGAGAAAGGAGAAGAGGGGGAGTTCTTGTTTGGGGCGCAGTTTCGATTGGAACCGTATGGATTAGAAGATGATCGAGTTCATCGTCTACAAGAATATTTGGTCTTTTATGCGATGTTGCAGATTCTCGATATGATGGTGACCAAGAAAATGATGGATAACAAAAGTGACGTCGTAAATGTTCTATTTGGAAGTAACTGTGTGTCGCTCATTACAGCTGGAACCTGAAGCATCGTCAAAAGGATTGCCGAAGCCATTTACTCAGCAGCTGATCGATCGGAAACTTCGTTTGGTCGATCAACAAAAAAAGCGGCAACAATTTACATAAACTACAACAATTATCTAAGTTTGACGGACAAACTGTCAAAGAAAAATATTGAAAAGACCGCAGATGTTGTAACTGTTCTTGGGACTGAGTACATCCACAATGTGAAAATTAAGCACAGCCCTAAGGAGCTACTAAGTCATGCAAAAAAGATAATGAAGAAATCCAAAAAACCGATTGCGAGACCATCGAGACGTGAGAAAAAAGATGCATTTTACAATGCACTCATTTCCAAACAGTTTGAATTAAAAGATTTTTAAAAAGATAAGTATATATATTCCTTTTGTTTTGTGCATATTTGTTTATTTTAGTTTTGAATCGATCCGTTTTCTGTAGTTTGTTTTCTCTATTACAATTAATTAATTGTTAGTAAAGCTGATGCATAAGGGTGTTATACAGGTTGAAGATCCTTCATAGTATGTTATACATGATGCAATCCGTTCCGATCTATTCGAATTTGAGGCCATGAAGTTGAGAAAGAAGATAGGCCAATTTCCATTTTCATATCAAACTAAGTTTTGGCGGGGGGTGCGAAGACAGGGCTTAGGGTTTCCATCTCTTCCCATTTCTCTCCTCTTTTACAAACAATACATATGCCACGTGTAACACACACACACACACACACATATATATGGGTAAAAGTGATATAAGCAAGTTGCTCATTTAGTAAATGAGCAATTGATTATGTGGCATGCATGTGATACATTGGACAACTAACCCTTTGAAGGATTTTCCAATCACATGCATGCCACATCATCAATTGCTTATTTACTAAATGAGCAAGTTGTGCATACCTCTTTTTCCCATAAATATATAGCATGTGATACATTGGACAACTAACCCTTTGAAAGATTTTCCAATCACATGCATGCCACATCATCAATTGCTTATGTACTAAATGAGCAAGTTGCTCATACCCCTTTTTCCCATATATATATATATAGCATGTGATTCATTGGACAAATAACCCTTTGAAGAATTTTCCAATCACATGCATGCCACATCATCAATTGCTTATGTACTAAATGAACAAGTTGCTCATACCAAGCAACTTGCTCATTTAGTACATAAGCAATTGATGATGTGGCATGCATGTGATTGTAAAATCTTTCAAAGGGTTAGTTGTCCAATGTATCACATGATATATATATATGGGAAAAAGGGGTATGAGCAACTTGCTCATTTAGTACATAAGCAATTGATGATGTGGCATGCATGTGATTGGAAAATCCTTCAAAGGGTTAGTTGTCCAATGTATCACATGCATGTCATCGCATCAATTGCTCATTTACTAAATGAGCAAGTTGCTCATATCCCTTTTACTCATATCTAAGGTATATAGAACAATATGAGCGGTTCGGATTTGTCATAGGTGCTCTATTTCGTGAGTGCTCACGGAGTGCTCACCAAAGTAGTGTGCAATCGAAGATTTCTCTATATATATATGAGTAAAAGGGATATGAGCAACTTGCTCATTTAGTAAATGAGCAATTGATGCGATGACATGCATGTGATACATTGAGTATCTAACCACTTTTAGGATTTCTCAATCACATGCATGCCACCTCATCACTTGCTCATTTACTAAATGAGCAAATTGCTCATACCCCTTTTTCCATGTATAGATATATATATATATACACACACACACGCACACTCTTATGGAAACATGGACTTTTATACCCCAATTTATAATTATTTTTCAACATATACTAATGAAAACATGGACTTTTATTTACAACTAATTATTGTCATACTATTCAAACTTGAGCTATATAATTGTTGATTTATTGTTTACAAGGCTTTTCATATGCTATATCGTTCAGAATACGTGTCGTAGGCACGTGCCCACGGGCAAATCTAGTATATATATATGGGAGAAGAGATACAATATTTTAATTTCCTATAGTGAAGTGGATATCTCAACTGTGGACCATCCAAATAGGAAATCCACATAGGTCATCATAATCTTTATGCCTTAAAAGGCATGTGACTGAAAGCTCATGTCATTTGTATACTTAAGCATCAAGTGAATCTAATATTATATAATTGTGTATTTGCAACAAATTGAATTTCATGTAGCTCTATGAGATGCATCCCATGATTTGTGATTCATCTATTTGGATATTTAACCATGTGGCTAATAGTTGCCACATAAAGAATTTTCCTAAGAGATGATGAGGGCAGTAAATATACATATAATATGCATTCTTGTAGTAAAAGATAATGCCATACAACTTAACACTAGCTAACCAAAGTGACATTCTCATCTCTTCAACTCTCTCTCTCTCTATATATATATATAATAAAACACAAAGAAAGCTATCAAGTGGCTCTCATTCAATAGGGTTGAAATCAATGGTGCAGATCTAGCCTCATAAAACATATTTTCTAACCCAAAAGTTTCCTCCCAAAACTCATTCAAATCCCCCAAAACAACTCCTTTATTTATTTATTTATTTCTCTCTCTCTCTCTCATTCTCTCTCTATTTACTCAGAAATTTATGTTTCCAGATTTCAGGTTTGTAGATTTTCATATTTTTTTTGCATTTTTTATTGCTTATTGAAAATAGCAAATATCTCATCAACAGTTAAATTTCATCATTTTCCACACTCAAAGTTCTAAGAAGTTGGATTTTACACCCCCATTTATAATTATTTTTCAACATATACTAATGGAAACATGGACTTTTATTTACAACTAATTATTGTTTTACTATTCAAACTTAAGCTACATAATTGTTGTTTTACTGTTTACAAGTCTTTCATATGTTATATCGTTCCGAAGACGTGCCGTAGGCACGTACTCACGGACAAATCTAGTATATATATAGAGAGAGAAATGCTCCATTGAAAACGGATATGTTTTCACAGACCCGTGAAAACATACCCGCTTTGGTTGTATGAACCTAGGTCGTTGTTCCTAGGTTATAAAAAATTGAATGAACCTAGGCCGTTGTTTGGAACAACGGCCTTTTATAACTTAGGCCGTTGTTCCCAACAACAGCCTAGGCTATTATTTTATAGCCTAGTTTGTTTGAAACAATGAAATTTTATAGCCTAGGCCGTTGTTTGGGAACAACGGTCTAGGTTATAAAAGGCCGTTGTTCCAAACAACGGTCTAGGTTCATTCAATTTTTTATAACCTAGGCCGTTGTTTCAGACAAGCGGCCTAAGTTCATTCAATTTTTCAGAGCGAATGATGCGAAGAGTTATTTGGGACGAAATCCCCAAATTACCCATCCGCCACTTAAGTGAGATGGGTGATAGACGGGCTCAATCTGATCCGTTAATCACGATCAAGAGCGATCCAACAGCCAGAATCGCTGTTTTCACGGGTCTGTGAAAACATACCCGTTTTCAATGGAGCCAGAATCGCTGTTTTCACGGGTCTGTGAAAACATACCCGTTTTCAATGGAGCATTTCTCATATATATATATATATATATATATATATATATATATATATATATATATATATATATATATATATAATGGGAGAGTTGGATTGTCGTTTGTAAACATACCAACTTACGTGTATCACATGTACATAACTAATACAAAGGAGGTCTCACATTCAAGGTAGACTACGTCGGAGTTTTTACTTTTAAAAAATATATATATGATTAAGACGTGCATTGCACATGTAATTTACTAGTGTGTGTGTGTGTATATATATAGTTGGAGTTGTCATTTGTAAACATACCAACTTACGTGTATCGCGTGTACATAACTAATATGAAGGTCTCAAGTTTGAGGCAGACTACATCAAAGTTTTTACTTTAAAAAAATATATTATTAAGACGTGCATTGCACGTGTAATTTACTAGTATATATATAAATATAGAGAGAGGGGGAGGGAGTTGAAGAGACGATATTGTCACTTCGGCTAAGAAGTTAAAATCCCCGATTACACCCGATTAATCGCTAATCGGAGGCGAAGCAATTTTTTTAGCAATTTATTATATTTTAATAGTTTGCAATTTAATCGGGTATAATCGTCTGATTAGTGATTAATCGGCCGATTAACCGACTAAATATTCTCCTCTAATTTTCATGCTCGTTTGCATTATTTGAGCTCAATCCAACCCAAACTCAAATCCCAATCCAATATTCAAACCCGACATGTCGCTGCTATCTTCTTCTTCCTCGTGCAAACCCAAACCCAAACTGATTCTCTTCGAACTCAAACCCAAACTAGTTTTCTTCTTCTTCCTCGAGCAAACTCAAATCCGACCCGCCGTTGCTCCCCCTGCGCAGTTGCATACTTGACCCGGCCCGCATATGCTACATCTCCTCTTGCTGCTCGCGCTGCTCCTCCCCGATTGTTTTTGTTTTGATGGAACCAATCAGCAAATCCAACCTGACCCACATCCAGAATCCAAACTCGGCTCAAATTAAGCACTCTCTTCTTTTTCTCTATAACTATGTTTTTTTATTTGATAATCTCATAATAGCTTTATATTATGATTTAGGATTGCTACATAATGAGGATATATATAGATAATGATTTTTCCGATTTAATCCCCGATTATTTTCCGATTAACCGATTAATCACTAATCGCTCCTAGACCGATTAGTTCCAAAAACTAATTTTAACTGCCTAGCACTTCAGTTGGCTAGAGTTAAGTTGTATGGCATTATCCTCCACCACAAGAATGAATATTATATAAAGTACATTTTCCAAAGCATGCACTTCACTGAATGATATGTAATCCAGTGGTGGAAAATAGTCCCTTTTCATTCATATAATATATGGGAGTCTGTATGTTAGGCCTCTTTCAAATAATTTTTTAAATATCTTCATTAATAAATGAAAGAGTTATCTTGTATCACACCTTATCTTTTAACAACTATATATTTATGCGTGAAGATTTTTCTGAAGTAATGGTTTTATCAAGCTAGATAAAGAGCGACAGATAAAAGGAAATAAACTAATAAAAGGGTCTAACCTTAACTAGTTAGAATAAATACGTTCAAATGGTCAATTTAAATTTCAAGTAGTAGACAATCTATGGTCGCACATTTGACACGGGCCTATAAATTGTGTGTGCATTGTGCAAGTAGAATGAAGCAAATAAATAGAAACTAATGGAAAAAATTTATACGTGACAGCCAATGACACATGGCACAGTGATCATCTATATACCTAAAAAAGAAAACAATAATATACTGACTCAGCCTTGAAAATCTTATGCAGAATGCTGATCTCATACACTTAATTAGCATAAATTATCATATAAATATTGTAGTGGCACATATATTGAGGAGATCTATATGTGAGAGAGACCACTTTTAGAGAATTCTATAAATCCGGTCCATAGAAATTGGACTTTTGATTCAAAGGGACACCACGTGAACAAGGATCGTGCACTAAATTGTTAATGAGCATGTCTATAAATGAAGTCTCTGTTTCCTTCTTTCACTTTTTCATATGATATCATAGAACTATTGTGGTGGCACATGTACTGCGAAGACCCAAAGGATCCTATAAATTCAGTCAATACTAACGGCTATACCAAGTGATCAACAATAATAGGTCCTGCGCTCATAAAATTTCTCATAAACATGTCTTTTACATTTTTAATTAATAATATGTTCCCTGTCTTTCATTTCTTTATCAGTTTATTGAAATGAACTCTCTTCACCTTCCCTTCTATCACTATTTATAGTTAAATACTTTTCCATATCAACCTATAATATTCAAAGGCTAGACGGCAAAAACCAATAAAAAAAAGAATCGTCATTGAAATTTAGTTGATCAGTATTCAGTTGGGCTAGATATCCGAATTGATAAAGAATATTGCGTATGAAGGGAACACCCATCATTCACCAAGCTCCAATCTCTTACAAAACAATGGAAGAAGAATAGTACTTAGATCATGGCTTTACTGTTTGTATTTACTATTCTGTTAAATGTTCCATATAATCATTCTTTTATCCTAATAAAAGTCATATTTATGAATGATTATATGGAACATTTATCCTAATAAAAGTCATATTTATTTTCCTTAAAAAAATAGAAGTCATATTAATCCAGTGCAGTCAAAGGAGGACACAAGGCAATTTTACATTCCAAACAATGCCTGACGAGTGAGGTGTGCATAGTTCAAGGCGCATGCCTCATTAATTGAGGCACCTTATAACAAAACATGACCAAAATAACAACAAAGTAACGCCAAAACAATAGCAAAACAACAATAAAACTCTGAATCAAAACATGGAAAAGGATGGAAAAAACTTCAGTTTAGTGCCAACCTCTCAAATCAGCTTCAGAGCAAAAAAGACGATAAAAAGGAGAAAACAGTGAGGAAACAACATAAAATTGAAGGGAACCAAGTTCAGGTTCAGGTTCAGGTTCAGTTTCAAATATACATGTTACTAATTAACTATATTACAACGTTGATGTTATACATGTTATATGTTAATTACAATGTAGATGTTATACATGTTATATGTTACTACATTCTCATTTATTGCTTCAATACTCTGCAGCAAGCAAGCAACCGAAGAAAAAGAAAACAACAGCTACTGGAAGTACAAATAGAAGAAAGCACATCAATTTATCAGCAAAATAAAAAACAGTAGCAAGACAAGCAAAAAACAACAAAGAAAAAACACAGTGCAAGCGGCATCCAAAAAAACAGTAGAAAAAAGAGTTGAAGATCAATTAATTCACAGGAAACAACAGAAAAATACATGACACAATGATGAACAACGCAGGAAGCCAAGACACCACAAGCAGCATTCAAAGAAGAAGAAAACGAAGAATACGTAATAAAAAGAATTAAAAAAAGTGGCAGATGCTGTAGTTTCTTTATGCCTTAGTTCAAGTTATATAAGGTTATTGGGTTAGTTGACCCAAAGACCGGCCCAAGACACACTAATCTAGCATAGTCGGAATTTATCTTTAAATTAAAAACACATTATTTCAAACCTAACCCATTTTGTCACACGCCTTGATCAAGACTCACTGAGGAGTGCACTTCCGAGTCCCCTCAACAAACCCCTGCACCTTGTCTTGATAGAGAGGCACTCAAGCCTTTTTTAAACCTTGCCCTGCACCTTTTGCACTTATAATTACTCACTGGATCTATAGAAGATTAAAGATCTTAATCACACAGTAACTAATCACAATTTGAGCTCCTTTTCTGCTTGCTTAATATTTAGTTTCTATAATCACTCAAAATATTCTACAACATTTTTAATAGCTTCTTGTTATGCTGTTCTGCTTTGTAATAAAGATAGGTGCAACTTTTCTGGAAAATCCTTACTTTTATAATCACTCAAAATATTCTACAACATTTTTAATAGCTTCTTGTTATGCTGTTCTGCTTTGTAATAAAGATAGGTGCAACTTTTCTGGAAAATCCTTACTTGCTGTCGTGACAGTAGAAGTTTAGTGAATAGGTTAAAATTGCATATAGCTCAAAGCTACATATTTATTTTGAGGAAGGCAGGATGCAGATAGCAAGGCTTTTTAAAATTTTAAAAAAAATATTGATCTTAAAATACTTCAATTTACATGTATATAGTTTAAGAAAAGCAGGTTATATGTATGTGTGTGCATACATATTATAAGAATAATTTACAATATGCTCTCCCTTTACCATATATTGATCCCTTTGCAAGCATACTTGAAACATGCAAAAATTAAGCAAGAGCAGAAACATACTCAAGCAGATAAAAAACATATAAGATTGCCAAAAAATTTGAAGCGTTCTAAAAATGCCATCACCTGACAACGCATAGAGCATCATGAAGACTCCGCTCGGCCTCATCAATCATCAACTGATTCGACCCCCTCACAAGCACCGTGGTGGTCCTCCCCATCTCCTTAATCCCCGTCACCTTCACAATCTTCCCATCCCCAATCGAAACCTCCTCCACACATTCAGCAAACCCCAGCTTATCCTCCCTAAAATGCTCAATATTTGCAATTGGCAAACAGTTCAACGTCTTGGTAATAAACTCAATATCATCCCTCTCCACATCCTTGATCACCATAATCTTCGCCTTGGCCAAATAATGCAGCGACAAATCTGTCACTGCATCCCTCAAAATACTCTTCTGAATCAGCAACACATTACACCCCGTCGCCTTGATCTTCTTCACCATCCCCAAAATGTAGTTCCTCTCCTCCCTCAAAATCCTATCCATTTGGGAATAATCCGAAACCATAATACTCTGCTCAATGTCAGTCTTCGGGGGCGAGATCTGGAACTGGATCACCGCAATCTTCGCATTCTCCACTCTCGTGGGCCCCCCAGCAGAGTGACTCACCTTCTTATCAAACACAAGACCCTTAACAAGCTCCGTGTCATCAACAGTCCCGCCAAGCTTTTTGACGATTTTGACGTCACGGAGATCGACAAGATCAGGGTGAGCGGGGTCCACAACGGAAAGAACAGCATCGACAGCAAGCGGAGCGAGTAGAGACGAGTACTGCGAAACGACCTTGCTGTTAAGCGAGGTCGCTGCAGATTTAACCAACGAATCGCGATCGGAGAGCTCCACCGGGATCGCCATCTGTTGGAGGATCTCGACAGCGCGAGTAGCGAGCTTGTGGAGGGCATCGGAGACGACGGTGGGGTGGATTCCGGAGGTGAGGAGGGTGGAGGAGCAGCGGAGGAGGGAGCCGGCGAGGACGACGACCGTTGTGGTGCCGTCGCCGGCGGCGGAGTCCTGGGATTTGGAGAGGTCGACGAGCATCTTGGCGGCGGGCTGGAGGACGGACATCTGGTTGAGGATGGTGGCGCCATCGTTGGTGATGATGACGTCACCGTTGGGGGAGGAGATCATCTTGTCCATGCCTTTGGGGCCGAGGGAGGTGCGGACGGCGTCGGCGACGGAGCGGGCCGAGCCGATATTCGCCATGCGAACGTCGTCGCGGCGCTTCGTGTCGGTGTAGGTCTCGGTTTTGGAGGATTTGGGGGCGACGGCGGCGGAGGCCATTGTTGGAGATTGGTAAAACCCTGACCCTAGGTTTTGGTTTGGGGAATGGAGAAGCGAGGAGAGGATTCGAGATGATTGATTGGTGCAGAAATGGGAAGGTGGAAGCAAAACCCTAGTCATGAAGTGGGCTTCATGATTGGTTTGGGTTTGGTTTAGCAGTGTATCCGAATTCGAATTAGTTGGGGTTCCGTTCGGTGTACGTGTGTAATATTTTGACCCGCAGCACAAAAACGCCTAAAATAAATAAATAAATAAATAAATAAACACTTTTAATTGAATAATTTTGAGTTTATTTTAAACTCACATACTATTATTTTTAAATTAATCAGGAATCAAGAATGATAATTTAATAAGTTTGTTGTTTATTGTGTTGTTATGGTCCTTGTTCAAATAAATATATGATATCAACATTCAAAATCCTACAAGTACTTTAATTTATCATTTCATCAACCAAAGCAAAAGAACAATAAATTGTTCAATCATGCAAGAAAAGAGCAATCATTTTTTAAAGCATGCTGACATAATTGAGTTTAAACAAAATTTAACACGATAAAAAATACAAAAACAAATTCAAAACAATGAAACTACATGACAAATAAGTTTCTAATGTCTTGAAATTAATTATATTAAAAACAATGAAACCAAATAAAAAACAAACTCAAAACACACGAAAATAAATTACAATTCAAGTTGACTAGTAATTTACACGTGCGATGCACATTTTAATAATTTCAAAAAATAAAATAAAAACTAACTTAGTGAGGATTTGAACCGGAAACCTTCTTTATATTAGTTATGTACGTGCATTGCCCATGTTGGTAGAATGACAAAATGACAAATGACACTAAGGCCTTCTCCTATTATAATATTAGAGATTAAAAACAATGAAACCAAATAATAAACAAACTCAAAACACACAGAAATAAATTACAATTCAAGTTGATGAGTATTTAATTTTATTTTATTTATTTAAATACATGGGTACCTACGAATACTCATGGGTACAACCGACCCGACCCCCGGGTTTAAGGGCCGGGTCAAAAAGTAACCACTCATTTTTTCCCCAAAAAATTTACTTACCCATACCCGGCCTGTACGGGTACACCCGCAGGTACCCCACGGGTCACGGGTCAAGATTGTTAGGTCTATTTATCTGGGTAGATGATTTCGCATATTTCCTTCACCCCTCTATATTGCTTTTGGATAATTTTCTTTTTTATTTTAAATATATAAAAAAAAACCCCGCCTAGCTAACTCTTTTTCAGATATTCTCTAATGGGACTGAAACTTTTTACCAAGTGATGTCATAGCACTCTTATCATGGGTGTGTTAATAAGATATCAGAGGAGGGTTTTTCTTTTACTAATTTGTCTTTGTTAGGGCTGTTCACACTTTGGTTAAAACCGATTACCGAACCGAAATTTACCAATTTGGTTCGGTTTTTCAGTTTTTCGGTTTGGTTTTGATCCGAACCGGAGTTTTTATAGAGAGTTTGGGTCGGTTTTTGGTTGGCTTCTGAATAAACCGAACCGAGAAAAAAAACCGAACTTTTTTTGGACCCAAATAAATCCTACCCATAGGATCTAAGGTAAATGGGATGTAAAATCTAAACCACCGTCTCTCTCTCTCTCTCAATTCACTCACTTTCCTTTTTTGAGTTTTTCTTTTCCTCTCAAAACCCTAACCCTAAGATGGCGGCGGCTCCTCTTCTCCTATTCGTCTCAACATCCCACGCAGACGCAACCTCCTCGCACTCTCGATTGAGTCGACTTTCGGCTCTCAATCCCTCCTCTGGTGCCGTTCCCCCGACCGCCCTCCTCTGGTCCTCGCATCGCAGTGCCCCTCTCCTCAGTCCTCGCAGTACCTTTCCATCTCAAACTAAGCTGTTAAGGTATAAATTAATCTTAACATTTCTAAGTGTTAAAATTTTAAATTTGTAACTACAAAATAATAAGTTTTGGTTTATACTTTTGTTTGGTTTAAATTGGTAGATTTGATTTGAAGACTTTTCTGTCTTTGACTCTTGGTGGTTGCCTGGTTCATTATTGTAGAATTGTAGTGCTAGTGTACTCACTGTACTGTAAACTTTTCTACTATTAGTATGGATTTTGATATGGATAATAGGGGACATGAGGATTCAAATTCCATTAGCGTTGATAATTCAAGCCGATTAGAAGCAAGTATGCAGCCCTCACAAAGTACTAGAAAAGCAATTAAATCCATATCCGAAGTTTGGCTGTATTTTACTAAGATCAATGACTTAGATGGAAGTGTGAAAACGAAGTGTAATTATTGTGCAAAACAGTTTAATGCCAATACTAAAAAAAATGGGACAACAGCTTTAAAAAATCACATGGGTAGTTGTCGTGATAATCCACACAATAAAGAGACTTCACAAAATCTATTGAGTTTACAACCGGTTCAAAAAGGTGAGAAGGGGGAGGGTGTATTAACTAATTGGAGATTTAACCAAGATGAAGCTAGGAAGGGTCTAGAATATATGGTTATAGTGGATGAGCTACCATTTAGTCATGGTGAGTATCATGGGTTTCGTAAATTCATGTTTATTTGTTGTCCATGTTTCATATTCCTTCATGTTTGACAATCACAAGAGACATTTATGAGTTGTATGTTAATGAGAATGTGTTATTGAAATTTTTTTTGAAAGAAACGTGTCAAAAAGTATCCATCACCACAGATACTTGGACCTCTTTGCAGAGAATAAATTATATGTGTATCACTGCCAACTTCATTGACAATAATTGAAAAATGCACAAAAAAATTCTAAATTTTTGTCCAATTTCTACTCATAAGGTTGAGGGGTTCGGCATTGAAGTTGAAAAATGCTTGTTGGATTGGGGTATTGATAAAGTATATTCAATAATAGTTGATAATGCAAGCGCAAATGATGTTATGGTTAATCACTTGAAGAAGAAAATTAACAATTGGGGGCATAGTGTTCTTAATTGCAAGTATCTTCATATGAGGTGTGTTGCACATATAATAAATCCCATAGTGTAGGATGAGGTAAAGGAGATGGGAAAATCAGTTTCTCGAGTTCGTTCGGCAGTGAAATGTATTAGACAATCTCCTTCTCGTATAAGAAAATTTAAAGAATGCATTGAGATTGAAAAGATTGAGAGTAAGCGCATGTTGTGCCTTGATGTTGCCACTAGGTGGAATTCCACATATCTTATGTTGGATATGATAGAGAAATTTGAAAGAGCTTTTGAAAGATTTAATCATATGGATCCTTTCTTTAGGAGTGGGTTGGAAGAAGGGATTCCCGATGATGATGATTGGGCTAATGTGAGGCGACTTGTACAATTTTTTGAACACTTTTATAATCTCACTTTGAAGGTATCAGGGTCTTTGTATGTGACTGCTAATAATTTTTTTCCCAAGTTAGATGAAGTTGATTGCCTTTTGAAACAGTGGGAAAGCAGTGTTGATGTGAATTTAGCTTCAATGGCTTTTAAAATGAGAGGCAAATATAACAAATATTGGGGTACTTTAGAAAAGGTAAACTACTATCTTTTTCTTGTCGTGATGCTAGATCCTAGGCATAAGATGAGATTTGTGGAGTTTGCTTTTTTTAAGACAGTATGATGATAATGGAGAATTAGTGTAACACCTCGAATTTGTAAAATACCGAAAATGCCTGTTTTTATATATTTTGAGTGGGGAAAATTATATTTGATGTATTTTAATTAAATATTGATATTAGTATGAATATTTGTGCTAGATCGGTCTTATTGTTATATTAGAGTTAAGTGTTGAGATTTTGCGTGAGGAAACATCGTTTATTTTATTTTATCGTTATGGGGGATTATTATAAGATAATTTTAATGTGTTTTGTATTATTTGTATTATTATAGAAAAGAGTTGGGTTTATTTATAATATTTTGGATTTGGAGGGCTTATATGTAAGTATACCATATTATTATTATTATTATTATTATTAAATATATTACAAAAGTAACCCTTTCTCCCCCCCATTTTTCCTTCCTTCCTTCTTTCTTTTCCTTCCGGTTCATTTCACCCGACCAAGCAAAAACCCACCGAACCCCATTTGGCCATCCTCCTTCCATGCCCAAATCCGTTCCATCTCTCCATGGTTCTCAAATTAAATTAGGAGCTAGGCTAATTGAAGGGTCCTCTATGTCGTGGCGGTGTCCATTTTTCGAAAGGATGTCGAAAAGATATATCCTATTTTATTTATTCGTATAAAATTAAGTGTGGTTAGTTTTATTGAGTAGGATTATTATGGTAGAGAGATTTAGAGGTGTTGGAAGTGGAAGATTTGAGGAATTAGTGGATTGTTAGAGAAATTACAAGTTGTTAGTAAATTAGGGTTTTGGGTATATAATATATATATATATATATATATATATATATATATATATATATATATATATATATATATATATATATATATATATATATATATATATATATATATATATATTGTAACACCCCAATTATATTTTTTTTATTTTAAAATGCATTTTTCGATTTTTGCACGTATGGTGCACGTGCAAATTTTTATTCTCATTTTTGCTACTCTCATTTTCTATTTTTAGCATGCATTGGTTTTATTTAGCCTTTCTTTTGATCCATGGACTTAAAGTTAATTTCTAGCCCAATAGGCTAATTAAAAAGAGAGCCCACTAGAATAATTAAATTAGTTAAATGAAGGCCCATAATTCAAGCCCACTAATTATAACCTAAATTAGGTTGAACATAAACTAATACAAGACAAGTCACATTTTTTTGTACTCATTTTAGAATTATAACAAGTGTATTTAATATGTATGCGTGCTTGTACATTTGTACATTGTAACCAGTTTGATCATGGAGGGTGTGGCCGGTTTTCATGAAGAGAAAAAGAGAGAGATTGAATGTGAGTTAAGGTTTGGAAGAGTGGGGAGGTGGAGAGTTGTAGGTTATAGGAGTTTAGAATTGGAAGGGTTGTAAGAGTTAATTAGGAGAGTTATTAGGGGTGAATATATGCAAAATAAACCCTCCCAAAACCCTATAAATAGAGCCCTACTTTCTTTTCTCATTGCACCAAAAACATTATAGAAAGAAGAAAAAGAAATAAGTGTAAGAGAAAGAAAAGAGGGAAAGGAAAAAGAAAGAGAGTAAGAAAGTTATTGTGCTTGGAAGTGTTCTCTTGCTTGGAGCTTTTGCTAGGAGGAGAAGAGGACTAGGAGTTGCTTGGAGCAAGAAGGAACCATTCTCTAGTAGTTTTCAAGCTTCAATCAAGGTGGGTGCCTCCTACTTTCTAAATTTTTTTTATGTGCATGCTAATAAAAATGAATAAGTAGTTTATAAATTAGATTAACTATACTATGAATGTGGTGAATCATGCTATGTTGACAAATGGACTAATATTATGTTTGTGGGTGATCTCATTATTTTCTAATGTAGAACATTGTATGCTAAAAATAAGTAATATGAGAAGAATCTTGTTATGAATAGATAAAATTCATGTTAGTTTAAAGTGATGTTGTGATTGATGTGATTAAATAGAAAAAAGAAATATACCATGCTAACTAAAGGAAAAGAATTACTTGATTGTTGTGAACCATGCTAATATGTTTTGCTTAGTCCTGTGTTTACAATAGTGTTAACATATGAGAATAACTTTAATGTGAAATTTACAAATGAGAATCATGCTAATATAATAGATGCGAAAGTAGTTTTATTGTGACAAATACCGTGTTGATGAAAGAAATTAAATTCTTGTATAAACCATGTTGGTAAGTTGTAAAATTTTGTGCTTATAGTATTATTGACCATATTAGATTTTATAATAAAATAAAATGAAATTTCGTTAGTTTATAATATGTCGGCATGTGTAGGTTCTATTTTTAAAGAATGGGAACTATTGTGTGAAAGAGCAACTTTTATTTTCTTTATAAAATATAATTTATGTCAAATTAAGATTATAATCAAATAGGTATGGATACTAGTTTTCCTTTCTTTTGTAGGATTTAATTCTTAAAAAAAAAAAAAAAAAAAAAAAAATCTAAGTTTTGCAAAAGATGAGAAAAAGGATTTTTTTTAATAAGTGGAAAATAAAATTTTAATGAATTGAAAATTTCATTTGTTACTATCTTTTTATCTAATATCTAGGAAAGGATTATTTCTAAATTTCTTTGAAAGAATTGATCTTTTGAGTAAACACATTTTATGGGAAAAGACATACTTTATGGATAGTTGAACAAAAATAACATTTGTACTTTTCTAAACAGAAATACACTAAGACTTATTGGTTAGCTAGAGGATATTTCTTATAGGAGATTTTGGGTTCAAAATTGGATAGTCACACATTTATTTTATTTTTTTTTGAATGATTCCCGAACCCAGAACTAATACCTAAATTGTTCGGTTTAGAAAATAGACATCAAAGTCCAATGGACTGATTGGTTAGATGGTTCGGATTTGGCCTTTGACCGGGTTTGACCAGAGGGTGCCGGGTTCAAAACCTGATGGCACCACTTTATTTTTTTCTTTGATTTTTTTTTGGGGACTTCTTAATGAGTTTAAATGCAAATTAAATTTGGAGAAAAATTCTAATACTCTTATAAAATGAAATAGAATATAGTAAAAGTAGTTGTAGAATTTTTCAAGTATATTTGAGAAGTAAAAGAGATATTTGAAGATAGAATGAAATTTTGCTCTTAAGTTAATTATTTTTAAGAATATGATTTTTTTTTAAAAAAAGACTTGATGTGAAAATTAGTTTCTCTTTTTGAGATTATGCAATTATGTTGAATGTGAAATTCTAGATTTCTATGTGTACTCAAATTGTTAATGAGTCTAAATTAGATGAATGCATGAATAGAATTCTTGTTGGAAAGAATCGAGAATAAGTGAATCATGAATAGAACATTGATTAAGTTGTGAATTATTTTTCTCTTAAAGAGATTGTATTTGATTAATTGGAGAGACTTCATGAGTTTAAAATTTGCAAATGAAATTGCTATTGTTGTTGATTCACGAAGGAATTATAAGAAAATTACGATTGATGCTAAATGAGACATTGATTAGATTATGGATAAATTAGAGATGTGAATATAATAAGTCTAGGACATGATTATTAAAGAGTATATGTACCCATGTTTCTTGTACATGAAAGTTTATGATTTAGAGTTAGTAAGACCTCGGTACCGGCAATATTGAAAGAAAAGATTTGAGAAATGATTTGGAGATATGGCTAAGGAGCTATCTCGCATTTGTTGATTAAGTCCGGTAGGAGGAAAAACTAATTCTTTGAATGGAAATTATTCATGTCTTGAACTTAAGAAAATTTAGGCACATAAGTGAAGATGTAGTAAACTTAGGGAAACGTAAGTGGGGTGCTCTATATAGTCGGCGGTAGACTCCAAGACTATAGACCCAGTTGGTGGACTGAGGTTGCCCTGTGGGAGACGGATTATTATATTTTAATCCGGGACTATGAGGACGGGTCGGCGGTGGACTCCAAGATCTTGAGTAGTCGGACGGATGGATTTTTGTGTTTACCGTCTCCAATGTATATATATATATGCTGGGCTAGAGGGTCACATACGGGACGGTTCGCACGATGTGGAATCTGTTATAACAGCTGGCGGTGGACTCCAAGGCTGGGATTCACATTCGTGGAATAGTCTGAACTTTGTTTTGCTACCGGATAGTTTTCATGGCGAGGGATCGAGCCCTATATTGTGAAGAACGTAGGCACTTGCCCTCGGACCTATGTAGTATGGGATGCGTAGAATCCGAACAAGTGTGCATTAGTGTCATCCTAGTGTAGAATGATATGCATTAGGCATTAAGACATGACATACACTTAGAATAATCACTTTTGACATTTTACTTGTTCATTCAATCTTTTTTTTATGATTTGTTAAAGTATGAGATCGTTATACTATTCCCGGCATAGAGAGGATAGCCGAGTATAACATTTCGTCAGTTGTAAGTAACTGACGAGCCTACAGATTAACATGCAGGTAAAGGACTAATCAAGGAGTTATAAAGTGGATATGCTGTTGCTATTTGAAAGCTAAAGATGTTGCAAATGATGTTGAAATTGTACAAGTTATAATTTGTTTACTTTCAATTGTTTTATTCTTCCGCTGTGTAAAAATCAATATGTAAAGGAACTCTGATGTACTATTGAAAAAGTTTTAAAATTTCCTTGTAAAATTGTACGAAGTGAAGTAAAGATCCTGTGAAATCCCGAGTTTACCCTTATTTGAAATTCGGGGTGTTACATATATATATAGGGTTTATGAAATCGGGTAGAAAACTCGATCCAAACAATTGTAGAAAATGCATATGAGGGTGTAGAATATTATGAAAGTATTAATATGAATTTAGGATGATTTTTATAGGCTTCCAGTTCAATTAAATTGAGTGAAATGGATTATAGGTGAAAAGTGCACACCGGGTGTTCGGTGAAATGCCCGCGCGATATAGAGGTGAGAATTTGATGAATTCGGAGGTGTAGATGAGTCTCATTATTGTTGTTAACCCTAATTTGAGATATTAGGACAAAGAGATTGAAGAAATTAGGAAATAGGAAATTTTCCTATTAGAAAGCCTCCGATCAATGTGAGTTCTTGCATCGGGGTTCAAATTTGAAATCCGTCGTTGTAGCTCGCCTACATATGTCATTTGCTATGCGTGGGTGAAGACGGATTCAAAATTTGGAGGTCTGTAGGTCGAGTTTTGAGCTTTAAACTATTCGATCCTATAATTTCCTATTAGGTGGAAAAAGTCGAACTTCGACTGGCTACAGGACAGACGTGGGACTTCGTTTGCTCGATTCGTCATGTGAGTACATTGTGTTTATAAATATTTTATATTGTGGCCGAATTTCGTGGCATTTTGATATGTTTTGT
Source organism: Hemerocallis citrina (assembly GCA_017893485.1). Lineage (NCBI taxonomy): Eukaryota > Viridiplantae > Streptophyta > Magnoliopsida > Asparagales > Asphodelaceae > Hemerocallis > Hemerocallis citrina. The sequence goes on along the minus strand of JACEHZ010000673.1, from coordinate 44,824 downwards.
GGGAGTTATGCCAAAAATGGATTTTTGTTGAAAATACGAATTTTTAAGGATCCAAAATGGGTTTTTGAGATATGTGGTGAAAGTGATTATTTTAAATATATAAAATCTATAATATGGGTTAATGTGATGTGTTGAAGTATAAAAACTAATTATATTAGATTGTTTATGCACATTTTTATCCAGTGCATGATTTGTGCATGTTTTGGGGCATATAGGCCCTTATAGATAATTATAATTACATGGAGCATGGTGTATAAGCTAGTATGCTATAATTAGATATTATAAGATTTAATTAGAGGAAATAAATGATTTGGCCCCTTTTTTGGGAAACCCGCATGGGTGGTGTATATTTGTAATATATTTATAGATGATTATGACGTGTGATACAATAGTTGATGAAATTAATAATTGGGTACATGTTTACATTTTAATTCTGTTCGAAGTGAAGAATGGGGTGAATGTATTATTTATGAATGAAATTTTAAAGAAGTGTTTTTGTGATTTTACTTAGTGCTAATTATTGGATTAGCGAGTGGGTGAGCTATTTATGAATTATTATGATGTGGCGTACATATAACGCAATAAGTGATTTTGGTGCATTTTATGATATATATACATATTGTCGGTAATAAGTAATGATGTGTTACTTGATGAAATTAAGGATATAACTTATGTATGTTTTATTTTGTGTTTGTAGTGAACCAATGGGTGATGATATGATAGAAAACCGTTATATGCTTAAGTTGTTTTAGTGTGGTGAATTACATACCTCGATCTTCTTATGATACAATATATTTTCCAGTAATAATCTTATAAATGCAACTACTGGATGAATAAATATATGTAGTTCCATGAGATAATGACTCGCATGATTAAAGTCAAGAATGTGGCAATTGTTTTATTAAAAGCTGTGATGCGTTGTGTTAATTTAATAAGATGAAAAGATGAAATAACAAATGGTTTTGTTGACCAGTACCTACAGCAATCCTGGGGGTTTGGGCTAGACCTCCTAACGCCCAAGGACCGGCTTGGGAATAGTGGACCCAAACTATATTTGGGGTAAGTGGATTTTATCGCCCAACCTATCGGCTTGAGGCCCGGTTTTCCTTCGATGACAGCTGTCACGAGGAAGCACCCTAGTGGGACTAGTGGTGAGTGTTTGCCTCGCTGGCTTCGGCTGGGAGGAAGTACCCTAGTGGGACTAGGGATTAGTGGTTTTTCCCTCGATGACAGACGTCGCGAGGAAGCACCCTAGTGGGACTAGTGGTGAGTGTTTACCTCGCTAGCTTCGGCTAGGAGGAAGTACCCTAGTGGGACTAGGGGTTAGTAGTTTTTCCCTCGATGACAGACGTCGCGAGGAGGCACCCTAGTGGGACTAGGAGTGCTGTGTTCCCTCGCTAGTTCGGCTAGGAGAAAGACGTAGCCTCGGACGAGTAAGACTCTGGGAGAGCATCGGACCGCGTGTTTACTGGGCTGTCGGCTTTCAGTATGTTGGGATACTGTGGCTCCCTGGTCGACAAACTAATAAATAACTAAGTGTAAATAAAAATATGAGAGTAAAGAAAGTGGATAGTGAAATGTGAATTGTGGATGAGAAAGAAAGTGGTTGTGAATGAAGTAAATGTGAAGGAAAACAAGTTATGAGTGAGTGTATGGAAAGTAGTGATAAATGCAGTAAGTGGTTAATTGAGAATGGAATAATAAAAGAGACATGTGTTCTTATGAATAGTACGAAGTAATTGTATTATATATGTGATCATTAAAGTAAAATACAGATTGATATGAGTTGTACCTTGGAATTGTGTCAAGGAACTACCTGCCCGCTATTTCTGTGGAAATAGTGGGAACTACCTGCCTTGGCATAATTCGCAGGGTGAGTTGGTATAATAATGGTAATGATTAATGGAAATGAAGAATTAAGTAAGTGAAGATGAAAAGTAATTGAAGTGAATTAATAACCAAGCTATCGGCTTGAGATGTGATGTGATATTACCCAAACTGTGTGTTTGAGGTGCAGTGATTATTACCCAAGCTATCGGCTATGGGGTGTGATATGTTGTGGCCCCAAATTGTGTTTGGGGATTAAGTGAAAATGATAATGATAAGATATATTACTTATAAGAATGAGAATTTCTAAAGTGGTATAATGAGATGGGAATGAACCATAAAGCATGTTTTTGATGTAAAGAGTATAAGCATTCTATCAATAATGTGTTAATGATGTGATGAGATGTGAGAGCATTGCAATAAGCAATAAGACGTTATATTTGCGATATAAGACATGAATAAATGTGGTATTATGAGAATAGAAGTATTTGTAAGAAGTGATACTTGATAGGGCATAATAAAATAATTACCCGTATTATGAGATTGGTTATGAAAATGGTTATTAAGAGAATATGTTGTTTTATGAGTGGTATTCATATAAATGGTTATTAATGAAAGGAGTAATAACATCATGTAGTATATTCATACTAGGTTTGCTCATTGACACGTGCCTACGGCATGTCTTCAGAAAGGTGCACTTTGTTTGATCATATAAAATAGTTTTGAGGTCCTGCAAATTAATTGAAGTTGCAAACATAGAGCAAAAAACATATTATGTGATTTTTTTGATTTTTTAAAATTATTTTTAAAGTTTTTAAATTTTTAATTTTTTTAGTTTTTTTAAAAAAAAATAAAAAAAATTATTTACTTATTTTTTTAATAGAAGAAAGAGGGAGGGAGGGAGAGAGAGAGAAAGAAAGACAAAATAATTAAATAAATATAGGTTGTTTTGGGTGGAGGATTTGAATTTGAGTTTTGGGGGGAAAAATATGTTTTGTGATGTTAGATCTGAGTCTTTGATTTTTTTGGGGATTGAAGGAGAGCCACTTGATAGCTTTCTTTGTGTTTTATTATATAGGCTAGGTTTGCCCGTTGACACATGCCTACGGCACGTATTCGGAACAGTGCATCTTGTTTGATCATATAAAATAGTTTTAGAGGTCCAACAAATTAATTGAAGTAGCAAACATAGAGCAAAAAACATATTATATGAATTTTTTGATTTTTTTTAAAAATTATTTTTTAAGTTTTTAAAGTTTTTAAATTTTTTAGTTCTTTAATTTTCTAAAATTTCTAAAATTTTTATTTTCTTAATTTTTTGAATAGAAGAGGGAGGGAGGGAGAGAGAAAATTAAATAATTATAGGAGTTGTTTTGGGTGGGAGATTTGGATTTGAGTTTTTGGGAGAACTTTTGGGGGGGAAATATGTTTTGTAAGGTTAGATCTGGGCCTTTGAATTTTGGGGGATTGAAGGAGAGCCACTTGATAGCTTTCTTTGTGTTTTATTATATAGATAATGCTATTATGACGATACTTGAGGAAGAATGAATATTTGAGTTAGAGAATTTAAATTGAAAAGTAATGGATTGTATGTGTATTTGTACTATGCGGATGTAAAATAAGAATATATATATACATATACGAGGTTGATGTGAAGTATATTATGAAATGTGGGAAGTTATGGATAATTAAATAGTTGAATGCAGGATTGGCAAAGTAATTGGTATATCGTCGTATTGATGATGTTGTTGTGTTCAGGATTCAGATTGCATTATCTTAACTTGGTATTTGTAAGTTTAAATTATTTTCTTTATGCTATTTTAATTTGTTATTAGATTAATAATTATACTCACACCAGAAATGGCTGACCCCTTAGTGTTTGGGGGGTTAGGGGAGTCTGAGGACTACCCTAGATCCCCTACTGTTACAAGTTCTCATCAGTGCAGAGGTGAGGCGTGGATTGGTAGGATGAAGTTTTATATTAAAAATTTGTACTAATTAGTTATGTGCATCGTAAAATTTATGATCTAAATTGTAGTATGGATGTATAAGCATGTATATGATGATGATGAGTATAGTGTGGGATGGTATGGTATGTTTGTGACCCGTACCCATCTCGTTGTGGAGTACCGGGCTCTGTGGTAAGGTTTACAAGGATTTTTCTAAAATTTTACCTCGTTTTTCAAAGAAATTTATAGTTTTTATTTGATATTTGATAATCCGTTATGAGTTTGGCCCCCAGAGCATTATATTATATTGCCTGTGTGTATCTGCTCATTTTGGCCTGGGAAGCCCGTGAAATTATTGTGTGTATTGTGAGCTACGAAATTTTGAGCAGAATTCCGTAAGCTATCTGTGTTTCGGGGCAAAATTTACAGGGGAGATTTTGCCAAAATTTTCCCTGATATATAACTTTCGTAGTTTATTTTTAAAGTGATATAGAAATTATAAGAATTGAAATTGGAGGCTTAGTTTTCAAAAAAAAAAAAATTTGGGGTGTTACAATTAGCCGCAATAAAAGTGAACTATATCAAGGAGGTTGTTGTTGAGTTTTACAATGAGTATAAAAGAAAACTTGATCCATTCACGACCACTTCATCCTCCTGTAACACTTCTAGTACTTCATTTACTTTTGGTTCAGAAAGTACAACTATTTATAAACAATCTTACAAGAGATATAAGAAAGAAGCTGGAGGTGGAGATTCTAAATCTGAATTGGATAAGTATTTGGTAGAAGAATGTGAGGATGAAGAAGAAGAATTTCAAATTCTTGATTGGTGGAGAAAACATGAAATCAGATTTCCTATTCTTGCTCAAATGGAGAGAGATATTTTGGCTGTCCCTATTTCAACTGTTGCTTCATAATCATCATTTAGCACCGACGGACGTATACTTGATCCATTTAGGAGCTCATTGACTCCTAAGCTAGTGCAAGCATTTGTGTATGCACAAGATTGGATACGGTCCGATATTCGACCAATTTGTGTGGAGGAAGATTTGAAACAACTTGATAGGATTGAAAATGGTAATCTACTACCCATCGTTAATATTGTAATTTGTAAACATCGATTAAAATTTATTTATTAACTAATTTCTCATTTGCTTGTTTTACTTTAAAACAGAAATAACAAAGATTAGAGGAACAGAACCCGCAATTGTTGATATTTAAGTTTGATGCATATGGAGTTAATGCCTTTTGTGAGATTCTTTTCATTTTTTTCTTCTTATAGTGAAGTTATATTATTTCTAATTTTTTCTTATATTCATTCGTATATTATATTTTCTTTGTGTAGGGGTTCGTGGTTTGGAGGATTTAATGGTTTGGAGGATTTGATATTATATATTACCATGACTTTATTATGCTAAGTATCATTCAATTTTATGTTTGGTTTACTGTTAACCATGACTTTATTATGCTATAGTAGTCTACTAATCTGTTATATTCATGTGATTGTGAGTTTGCTTCTTCGTTTGATGACTTGGATTCTAGTTTTACAAGTGATGATGAGATGGATTATGTTTCTGAAGTGGCACACTATGAATCATTTATTTAATGATTTGTAGGAGTGACTAGTGATGAATTAATCCTATCTGAGCTTTATTTTTTCTCATTGGTTATAAGTGATGATGAGATGGATTATGTTTCTAAAGTTGCACACTATGATTTAATGATTAATTAGAGTGACTAGTGATGAAATAATCTTATCTGAGCTTTACGATTGTTAATTTTACGATTGTTACTTCACTGAATTTTTATGTCATACAGTGAATCAGTGATACTAAAAATTTTGCTTTGAATCTTTGGCTCTTTACATTAGGATATGGAATTTTTCAGATAGTAATCTACTAATCTGGACTTTATTCTCATCTTATTTTCATCTAATACAAGTCATCTTACTTTCATCTTACTTTCCACCTGAGCATACAAGTCATCTTACATTGTGCACTATCTTCACTACATTTTGCGTCACTGCATTTTTCTACATTGCTTCACTGCATTTTTCTACAATGCTACATTTTGTTACATTTTGCTCCACTGCAAGTTTCATTGATACATTTTGCTACATTTTGCTACATTGCTACATTTTGCTTCACTGCATTTTGCTACATTGCTTTCATTGCTACATTTTGCTTCACTGCATTTTACTACATTTTGCTTCACTGCATTCTGCTACATTTTGCTTCACTTCATATTCTACAATCTACATTTTGCTTCACTGCATTTTGCCACATTGCTACATTTTGCTACATTTTGCTACATTTTGCTTCACTGCAAGTTGCAGGTCATGTTGATGCTACTATGTATCCAGGTCATGCTACATTGCTACTATGTAACTATCTATTCAATTTGAGAACTCCTCAAGTTTCACTGTTTCAGGTTATGCTACATTTTGTTCAGATATACACTTTGCTTAACTTTGCTACATTTTTTTTCAAATTCTACATTTTGATTGTTGCTTCACTTTGGTACATTTGCTCAATTTCAAGTAAAGAGTTGTTTCACTTTGCTGCATTTGCTCAGTTTCAAGTAAAAAGAGGTACATTTTGATTGTTGCTTCACTTTGATATATTTTTGCTACATTTTGATTGTTAGTTCACTTTGCTATATTTTGCTTCACTTTGCAGTGTCTACCAATTGCTTAAGTGCTTGAGTTGAGGCCTGCAAACTACAAAAGTGTTACAAAAAGTTAGAAACTTGTAATTTCAAATTGTAAATTATAAGCTTCTATAGTTGTAATCATTTGTAACTTGTAAATTGTAAGCTTTTTTGCTAGTTATTACTGTAATTTTGTAAGTGTAAGGATATCTACTACTACTAGTAGTGTGGTGTAGGCTGTAGAGGACTAGAGGTGGGAAAAAAACTATGACTGATCTGCTGACTGCTGTTGTTGATTTGAGTAGTGTAAAAATTATGAGCCCATTGCTAATTGGTTGTTGTTTGCTTAATGAATATTGAATAATGTGTCTTTCACTCAAAATCTAATATAAACATTCAAAACTGAAATACTTTCTTAAGTTCGGTTAGTACAGTTATTAACCGAACCGAACCGATATATTTCGGTTCGGTTAAAACCGAAATGTGGATGTTCGGTTCGGAGTTCTGTATCAATTTTACCAAACCGAAAAGTTCGGTTCGGTTCCGTTTTGAACCAATGAACACCCCTAGTCTTGTAACATTCTTTTGTACTATGTATTAACATATGGTAAACAAGTTCATTATGTTAGTGTCGCAAGTTCCTATCCAAGGAAAGGTTTCTCGACTAAACTGTCTTCAATCTGCAACATAGTCAACTTAGAAAAAGTATAGGGAAGGAAAATCCTTCACAAACACTGAGAATTTAGGCTGAAAAATTCCGATGCAACATGTAACTATACAATTAAGTTCGTCTAAATACTGCTTCAATTGGAGTAAAGTGTAACAAGAAAAAAGTCCTCTGAGTTATCATGTAGCTATTCTAAGGCTCTGTTTGACATTGCTTTTTTAAAGATCTGCAAGCGGTTTGGATTAAAAATTAGATGTTTGACAATTTATTTTAAAAACTCGTTTGGACCAAAGAAATTTTCAAAATCTTTCTATTCTCTCTAAAATTTTACTACACTAATTTGAGACTTTAGGCTTCTAAAAAAAACTGTTTTTAAAGAGAGGTTTCAGGTTCGAGGTCAGGCAACGTCGTAATGTTAACTTTAAACCTGAACCTAAGCCACTGTTTGATGTATCTTCTTTTTGAATGAATGAAAAAAAAAATTTGTCCAACACTAGTGTTTTTGGCAGTTGAAGTTTTATTTTGATTTGTTGTCTTCGATTTTTTTGAGTCGCATTATGCTTGTGGTTGTGTTTGCTATTTCAACAGTGGCTCTTTGCTTTCTCCCTTTGGTAGATTGTCAGATACAATGGGGGAGATCATTGGGATGGCAAGATTCCTCATCTCCGTACTAGGTTGCAAGTGGCGGAGCTGGGGCTTTTATGTTTACGGGAGAGACTATTCAAGGCGGAAATAGAGCTTGCTCACTTAAAGATAGTGCTAACTAAGAGGAACGCTGAGGTCGATCGTTTTAACGATAAACTGCGTAAGACACCCCTCCCTGAAGCGGAGGGAGGTTTGCATGGTGGAGAGGCCCCTCTCATTGGGAAAACTTTTGAGAGTGACTTAGAAATTAAATTCCTTCATCGTTCTTTGCGTACGGCTACAACTGAAAGGGATGAATTAAAGAGCATAGTCCTCGAAAAGAGCTTGGAGGTTGCTTTTCTTAAGGAGGTCGTCCCCGAACTCTCGGGCGAGGTCCATCCAAACTGTTCGGCTCGCACTCGTACCAGTAGTTGGAAAATTAGGGTGAAGGATGCCCAACTCAAGGAGAGGTTTTCGAGCACAATATAGAGATCCATCGACCGAAACTACTTGTCGAGGGGACCTAGATCCTAAGCACCTCTTGCTATAGGGACGAGATAAACCAAGGGAGGTCATTCCACGAAATGACATTGCGTCCATAAGAGATCCTGAGGATTCCGGGGGATGCCTAGAGTGGGGTAGCTGGTTCATCAAGCATGGCTTCTATTAAGAGGGTGACGTGCGTTCTCATTCGCTCGACTCAGACTTAATCTAGAAGAGTGGTATTTCCTTCGGGTTGTCCGAGAAATCAAGGCGGTTCTTCAGTGGCGAGGGAACCGTAAGCTATGTGTATCTCTTAGGAGGAGCATTCCTTTGCTTCGAGGGAGTAGAGATGACCCTAAAGGAAACTTGTGAACTTGTTGTTCTCCATATTTGATGTATCGTTGGACCTGTAATGAGACTTTGATATGAAATGAAAGATCTTTTAAGTGTTCAAGTCCTGTCTCTTTTGAGTTGTGGTTTATTTTCTGAAAGCGGTTAGGGTGGCTCTGGTATAGAGCTAGACCCCAGTGTCTTTGTCTTGGAAAGTCACAGGAGTAGCACTAGAGATGGGATTGACTCCGAACTTGTTGATCGAGGTAGTAGAAGAGTTGTGAGAGTCATTTTGAAAGGCAATTGCAGCTCTTAACTTGCTTGTTTGCACGTTGTTAAAGCAACTTTATGCCATGAGCATGAGCTCCGAACAGGTTGATAACGAGTTTCATGAGCAGATCGAAGGGCGAGTTGATTTCTGAACTTGCTTGATTGCAAGTTTCTAAAGCAACTCCGAGCCATTGGTATGGACTCCGAACTTGTCCTTTGGTGTTTCAGGAGAAAATCGAGTGGCGAGTTCAACTCTGAACTTGCTATGTTGCAAGCTGCTAAAGTAACTCTGAACCACGAGTATGGACACTGAATTGGTTGATAACGAGTTTTACAAGCAGATCGAATGGTGAGTTGAGCTCTAAACCTGCTTGGTTGAAAGTTGTTATAGAAACTTCGAGCCATGTGTATGGACTTCAAACTTGTCCTTTGGTGTTTGAGGAGCAGATCAAGTGGCAAGTTGAACTCTAAGCTTGCTGGGTTGCAAGCTGCTAGAGCAACTCTGAACCACGAGTGTGGACTCCGAACGGGTTGATAATGAGTTTTAGGAGCAGACGAATGACAAGTTGAGCTTTGAACTTGCTTGGTTGCAAGTTGCTAAAGCAACTCTATCATGGGTATGAACTACGAACTTGTCCTTTTGTGTTTCAGGAGTAGATCGTTTCCTCCGAGCTAGGAGTCTTACTTGGCGAAGCGGCTTGACTAATAAGGAGAGGAGAAAAATACCTTATTCCTCAGATACCATCATTACTTCTTCTCCGAGAAAATAAGTTCACGACCCGTGGGCCCTCTACCTCCACGCGGCATTGGCGAGTTGAGCTCTGAGCTTGCTGAGTTACAATCTTTCAGAGAGCGACTCAGAATGACGAGTATGGACTCTGAACGGGTTGATAACGAGTTTTAGGAGCAGATCGAATGACGAGTTGAGCTCTGAATTTGCTTAATTGCAAGTTGCTAGAACATCTTTAAACCATGGAGTGGACTCTTGAACTCGCAGTGTGAAATGTTTGATGAGTTGTTAGTGTTGCACAGACGAAGACTATGTGTCTTTCAATTGATAAACTCTATTACATATTGTGACCGTTATAAGTATCACCCTCATTATACTTCATCAGATGCTCAGAGTTCAAAGTCCTCTGTATCTCCCCCCCCCCCAGTTTTCAAGTCGGTAAGCTCCTATGCGGACCACCTGAAAGATTTCAAAGGACGAGATCCCCTCTTTGAGGTTGGCCGGGCAGACTTTCTTGTTGTAGAACTTCTCTACCATTTGTTGGTAGATGTGCCTTCGTAGGGCAGACTTCTCCACACTTATTCAATGAGATCTAGATTGCCTCGAAGAACATTTGAGTTCTTCTCCTCATCAAAGAAAGGAAAGCTAGGGGATGGCAATCCGACCTCTAGAGGGATGAGTGCCTTTGTGCCGAAGGTGAGGTTGAATAGGAATTCTCTTTGTGGTTCGATAGGAACAGAGAATGTTAGGGAGTTCTTCAACCCATAGCACCTTCGGAGCTTCGCCAAGTCTCTTCTAGAGGCTATACAGGATTTTCCAATTGGCATTCTCTACTTGATCATTGGTTTGGGGGTTAGAGATAGATGAGAAGCGTTGTTCGATCCCCAAATCTGTGCAGAACTTGCGGAACCCCCTGCCGGCAAGTTGTGTTCCATTATCAGTGACTAGCATTCGGGGGATTCCGAACTGGCATACTTCTTCCAGAAGAATTGCTGGACCTTTTGCTCCTTTATGGAAGCTAGTGGTTCAGCCTCGACCCACTTTGTGAAGTAGTCGATGGCTATTACTAGAAAGTTTCTTTGTCCGGTAGTGGAAGGAAATGACCGGAGTAAGTCCATCCTCTGCATAGCATAGGGTATGAGACTTGCCATGAAGCTCAAATTGGCTTGCGACACCCGCTTAATGGGGGAGTACTTTTGGCAAAGCATGAATTAGCAGATGTAGGCTTGAGCATCGTTAAGGAGAGTGGGACAATAATATCTGTGAATGAGAACTTTATGTGCAAGGAATCTTGCACCTAGGTGGCTGCCACCTATTCCTTCATACACTTCCCTTATAGCATAACTCTTCAGGGAAGAGGCACCATAACTAAGGACAACCTTCAACCTGGGTGTAGGTACGCTTGTAGATGATTCCTTCAATGAGTGTATACCTTTCAACCCTCACCCAGAATGTTCTTGCTTCTTTAGGATCCGCTAGAAGGACTCCTTTGTCAAAGAAGTCGATCATGGACTTCATCCAACAATCTCCTAGTGTTTGAGAGGAGACGAGCAAGAGCTTTAGTTCTTCCTCTTTGATGCTCAGCTTGAGTAGGACCTCAATAAGCATAATGTGGTCGAGTCTTCGAACGATGAGAAAGCTAGCTTAGAGAGGGGATTTCTTGGGATTTCTTGCCCATTTTCCATACGTGGGATGCAAGTGACTTCAGCTTCCTTAAATGTGGATAGAAGCTTCTTCACATAGGCCAAGTATTTGACCATGCGATCATCTCAGGCTTCATAGTCGCATCAGATTTGATTTACTACTAGTTGGGAGTCGCTAAACACCCGAACTCTTCGCGCCCTTACTTTTCGTGCCAGGAGGAGTCCAACAATGAGCACTTCATACTCGGCCTCATTGTTGAAAGCAGGAAAGTTGAGGCATAGCGAGTACTGTAGAGAAAGATGACTACAACCCCGCTCCCTCCGAGGCAGGAGGACTGATGAACGTAGATGTTCTAAAGTGGGGGGGTGGGGGGGGGGGGGTGAGAGATCAGGGATAGTGCTTTCAACAATAAATTCAGTCAAGGATTGGGCTTTGATTGTCGTTCTCAGTTGATATGTGATATCAGGTTGGCTTAACTTAATAGACCACCTCATAAGTCCTATGGAACTTTCCGGCTTGTGGAGTACTTGCTTAAGCAGCTAGTCGGTGAAGACCCAGATGGAGTTCACTTAGAAATAGGGGCGGAGCTTTTGGGAGGCTGTAACCAGTGCATATGTTATCTTCTCCATTTTAGAGTATCGAGGCTCGACGTCATGAAATACTTTGCTTACATAATAGATTCACTTCTGAACTCTATATTCTTCCCTTACCAAGAAGATACTAAGGATATGATCTGAAGTGGCCAAGTAGGGGTAAAGGACCTCTCCCAGCTTGGGTTTGCTATGGAGTGATGGATTGACAATGTGTGCCTTAAGATGCTCAAAGACTACTTGCTCTTCTTCTCCCCACTCAAAATTCTTTGCTCCTCAGAGAGTTTGGAAGAACGGGAGGCACTTCTCCCCATACCTGGAGGGGAAGCGCCTAATAGTGGCAAGACGTCCCATGAGCTTTTGGACTTCTTTGAGGGTGGACGGGTAAGACATGTCGAGTATGGCTCGGATCTTTTCAGGGTTGGTTTCGATTCCTCTATGGCTCACCATGAATTCTAAGAACTTCCCAGAGGAGACCTCGCATGCACATTTCGAGGGATTCTGTCTCATGTTATGTCTTCATAGTACATTTAATGTTTGTTGGAGATCGAGCGCATGGTCTTCTTTCTTGAGGCTCTTGATGAGCATGTCATCTTTGTAGACTTCCATGTTTCTACCAATTTGCTCCTTGAAGACTTCGTTCACCAAGTGTTGGTATGTGGCACCGACGTTGTTCAGCCCGAAGGGCATGACTCAGTAGTAATAGACTTACGGGTCGGTTATGAAGGATGTCTTTGGGATGTTTGGTGGAAATATTCAGATCTGGTTGTATCCCGAAATGACATCCATGAAGCTTAAGAGCTCATGACCGGAGGTGGTGTCGAACAAGGCATCTATTCTAGGTAGAGGAAAGAGGTCTTTCAGGCACACCTTGTAGAGGTTCATGAAGTCTATATATATTCGCCATTTGCCGTTGGCTTTATTTACCATTACCACATTCGCTAGCCACTCGAGGTAGCTAACTTCTTAAATGAAGTGTGCATCTAGGTGCATCTCGACTTCCTCCTTGACTACTTTTTGTCCATCGGGGGAAAACTTATGACACTTTTCTTGGACGGGCTTGACATCCAGGTTTACGCTTAAGCTGTAACACCCCGAATTCCAAATAAGACTGAATTCGAAGTTCCACAGGATCTTTACACTTTACTTCGTACAATTTTATAAGGAATTAAAAACTTTATTTACAACAATGATTACATTAACGCAGAGGAATTATAAATTACAACATGATACATGAATTAAATAACAACTTGAACATATCTTTAAGCAGCAATCATTCTTTAATCTTGTCATTCACTTTATCCTGCATGGAAACTGTGGGCACTTCAGTTGCATACAACTGACATAATACATCAATTTCTCTTACTTAGAAAGCACACACTTGTCACAAACAAAGCTAAGGGGGTCTATCCTATTGATGTCATGCGTGAATGTGCACTTAGTCCTTAATGCAGTTATTTATATTTAATGACACTAATGTGCACTCAGGACCGACCCAAGGGTAAAGCAACCAAAGCTAGAGCTTTAGGCCTCCAATATATATATATATATATATATATATATATATATATATAGGGAAAAAGGGGTATGAGCAACTTGCTCATCTAGTAAATAAGCAATTGATGATGTGGCATACATGTGATTGGAAAATCCTTAAAAGGGTTAGTTGTCCAATGTATCACATACATGCCACATAATCAATTGCTCATTTACTAAATGAGCAAGTTGCTCATATCCCTTTTACCCATATATATATATATATATATATATATATATATATATATATATATATATATATATATATAATAAAGGCCTTCTCACATACCAAAAAGCCAGAAATTGATTACAATAATATAATAAATGATTTTGCATCTCAAAAAGCCCGAAAGATAACATTTCAAAAAAAATATATTAATTTTAACAAAATATTATTATAAGCTTTTGAAAGGCCTCATTTCAGAGTTCGCTTTAGGGCTCAATAAGTGTTGGGCCGGCCCTGTGTGCACTTGTTCGGATTCTATGCGTCCCATACTACATAGGTCCGAGGGCAAGCCCTTAATCATTCTTCATCTTGTAGGTTTGATTCTCTCGCCATGAGTTAAACTACTACGGTAACTACAGTAAGTATCCTAGGTGTTTTATGAGTTACGAGCCCATGTCCATACATCCTAGAGAGAATCCCACATCATGACATGACGCACCATGCAGGCTTCCTATGGACAATTTGCCTCTGCCATAGAACGATGGCACTACGTAGTCACCGAGCACCCAATAAGCGTCGCCACGGTTCCGATATCCTGGAGAAGTATCCACACCTTGACATGACTCATCATGTGGACATCCTGTGAACACTCTCACACCGTAGATCCGAGGCCTTTATACTTATGTTTTTCTCTTACTTTCATCACATCTCCACTATGTGTCTAATCATTAGATAATTGAATCATGAATACAACCAATACTCTAGAATTAGCGTTACCTCTACATTGGTCTTAAACCTCATTCATTAACCATGACCTAATCTTGGTCTTTATTTATCACATTTCTCTTTCAAAATTTCGTTCATGCCGATGTAGGGACTTAGCTAAAATTCTAGTCTCAATTCTTTTTTCATGTTCATTAAAATGAGAGCAGCCATATTCATAAATTTCATATTTCATCACGATCTCTTGTATTTCATTTTCCATGCACATTGCATAATTTAAACAATAATCTCATATTTAATCTTACTCAATTTTCCTACGTCAAAAATCTCATTTTGAAACTCTACACAAAATTTCTCTATATTCAAAATGTTTGTTGTCTTTAATTACAAAGAAAATCATATTCTAAGAAACTTTATTAATTCCTTCTTCTCAAAATTTGCTTCTAATTCTCATTATAGTAAGTCAAAATATTGTAGAATAATTTTCATGAAGTCTAGGTATTTTTCTAAGATTTCTAATAGTTTTTCTCAATTTTTATATAATTAGAAACTACTTAAATTTATCAAAATAGCAAAAGAATCAAAAATCCCAAAAAAATGGCCAGAGCCGGATTCGAACCAGTCAAACCCTAACCCCGCCGGTGAACAGTAACCGTCCCCAGTCGCATTTGAGAACCAGTAAGTCTAAGGCGACTAACTGTCTAATAGGAAACTTATTTTATACTTAAGTTTTGGGCTTTCGGTTTTGAGTAAAAATCAATTTTCAGAAAAACAGAGTCTCTTGAGAGACTCGAACCCGAGAATAAGAGCTCCGCTCTGCTACAATAATGCTCCCAAAATGCACCTGAAGACCAGTAGGTCTAAGTGACTAACCAGTATCGGAATTGATAAAAATGTGTTTGTATAAACTGCACTGAAACTAGTTCTTCTTTTAGAAAACTCAAATTTTCTCACTTTATTTGTACTTACAAAATCTAGATCATTTTCCAGATTATTAATTCTTTGAAAAATAGTAACTTACATTTTATTAGATTGTCAAAAATCTCATTTTTACACATAGTATACTATTTTCTTTAGTTCTTTAAAAAAAAGGATCATGAATACATTTTCGACATAGGAAAATTTTCTTTTTAGAATAATCTTTTATCACCATATTTCCCCGTTCATTCATAATGAGTTCATACAACTCTTTTCATTCTTTAACAAAGAACAAACTCTTTAAATTAGTCTTACTCTTACAAAACTAATCTTTCTCTTATGTTTCAAGGAGCAACATGGATGATAATCTAGTGACTACAATATTACTCATATATGGCATTTAAGAACATACTTTTTACCACAATCAATTTATTTCATAATCCATGGTTTACTAGTTTGCATTCTATAAATTATCCATAAGCACAATTTTTCACGTATTGCATTCTACAATTTATTCATAAGCAAATCATAATTGATCAATTTTAGCATGCAAATATACTAACAAACCATCATAACACATCTTAATTAATACATTCCAATTTATTTTACTAACTTTTCGTGTAGATCAATTTTGAGTTTCTTTCCTTATTAGTCTCTTCAAACAAATGTATGGCAATTCTTCCTACTTCTTCTAACATATTCACAATTTCAATTCCTAGCATGGTATCTAAATTAGAAGCTTGAGAAATCACCCACCTTAATGAAGAAACAAAGAGAAAACTCCTAAGAAGCTTCTTGAATGCACGAATGGTTCCCTTCTCCTCCTAGTTGTGCCACCAAGTTGAGCCTTCTCCTCCTTGTTGTGTGAAACCCGAGCCTTCCTTCTCCTCTTGATGTAGGTCGGCCTCCAATGGTGCAAGAACACACAAACACACACCTCTCAATCTTTTTAATCACACTCCTCTTTCTTTTCCTCACAACTTGTTTCTTTTCTTTTCTTTTCTCTTGTAAAATTATAGTGTAAGCCATGAAAAAGATAGGGTAGGGGTATTTATACACAACGCAAGCTCAAATGGAGGGTTGAGATGAGTTTAGATGAGTTTAGATGAGAGGCTAGGATGCATTAGGGAGTTAGAATAACTACCCATGATCACATAACTACTCTTCAACTCTCTCAATCACTCCCACTCATGAAGCAAGGCCGGCCACCCCCTCTCTTGCACTTCCACGTGCTTGTGCAAAGCACCTGTCACACTAAGCACACTACAATTTAGTTTGTACATTAAAATGTTAATTTAATTACTATTTGATCAAGTCTACACTACAAGTTGTGTTAATTATTATTAAAACTAACTAATGGGCCAAATAGGTGGGCTAGAATCCATGAGCTCTCTAATTAAATTAATTAACTAATTAAGTGGGCTAGAATTAGACTGTTAGGCCTAGAGATTAAAATAGACTTTAAATTAAAAGAGAAGAAATGTTTATTCATGATATGAGAAATATTTTCAAAGCAAAATTACATATTAAATTGCATGTGCAAGACACGTGAAAAATAAAAGAAAACTTTACATTTATTATTTGAGAAATTCAGGATATTACATAAGCGGTGCATGATTAGATCTTCAGAGATGCTCGGCATGTCGTAGGCGGTTCAAGCGAACAAGTCATGGTTCTCCCTTATGCAAGCAACAAGTTGTTCTTTAACATGGTGGGGGAGAGACTTACTCACCCGAAAGCATTTGGCTTGATTCCTTCAGAGAAGGAAATTTCTTCTAGTTCAGCTACAGGGTTGGAGCTTGTAACATCCTGTATTTTTATTTTAATTAAAAATACATTTTTCAATTTTTACACATACTATGCACGTGCAAAATATTTCCATTGTTGTTTTTCTTTCTCTCATTTATTATTTAGTAGCATGCATGAGTCTTTTATCCTCTTAGCCTTTCATTAAACCCATGGAACTGAGAATAGATTCTAGCCCACTAGACTAATTAATTAATAGCAAGCCCACAAGATAAGCCCATTAAATCCCATTTTGGTTGTGCATGGACTCACACATGACATGTAACAACTTTTTAGTACACAAATAAATTATAGGATTTGTACTTAATTTTGTGTGTGTGTGTGCACTAGTGCACAACATGTGCACGTGTTTAGAAGGGAGAGAGAGACCAGATGAGGGGGAGAGAGAGTGGGCCGGGAGTGCATGAAGTGGAGAGAGTGGGAGAGTGGGAGGTTGTAGTGGGTAGTTATTTGATTGATGAGATTAGATCCTAGCCCTCCAATTGCCTTATAAATACCTCCCTCCCCTTTTGTCTTCTCATTTCACACCTAAAACAAAACAAATCAAGAGAGGACAAAGAAACAGAGTTAGCGAGTGTTCCTGTTGCATTGGAGGCTTTTGGAGTGCTCTTGCTAGGAGGAGAAGGACTAGGTGTTGTTTGTTGGAGCTAGAAGTCCCTAGAAATTGTGTCTCACCATCCTTATTTGCAAGTCTTCATTAAAGGTGGGTGATCTTTGTGCTTTCTAAATGTAGGGAATGTATACTAGCTAGTAATGTTAAATGAGTAGTAAGGATTAAATGGATGTGATAGATATAGAATAGATCAATGCTATTGTATGTGCCATGAATGGTAGAGATTTCGTTGTGATTAAGTAGTAATTGCCATCATTAGAAAAGAGACAATGAAACAATGTATTATTGCCATGAATAAATATGCTTGTTAATTTGCAAATGTCGAAACATATAATTTGTTTGAAAATTGTTGAGACTTCCCTTGTAGTTAAAATAAAATTGTAGTGAACTTAAATTGGGACATATAGATTCATAAAATTGATTGTAGTGGTACAAATTGTTATTTTTCTCGAATTGATGAAATGTAATTATATATACACTAATGAGAGGAAATAATTCGAAGTATAGATTTAATGATTGAAATATAAGTTTGAGAATTCGTGAGTTACTGTTTTCAAGTAAACTCAGTATGAATGAGATAATTATAGTCCCTTAAAAAGATTGGATCGACCGTATGTTTGAGTTTTATGAATTTGACCAAGTGACTGTGCCGTATGAACAAAACTCTAGCCTCTGATCTCATAACAGTGTGTGGGATTGGACTTACTGGCTAGTCGGAGCTCTCTAGGAGCGTTGCTGTAGTGCGCCTGTGGTCTTGGGTCGCGAGTTCAAACTTTGACAGACCCTTCTTTTTGTTTTGATTTTTAATTTAACCCTCAGACCGAGAGTTAGTAGTAATGGCTTTTGGCCTTTTCTTGTGACAGTGAAGTCACATGGACTTCTTGGTTAGAGGGGAGGCTATAGGGCGGTACTGTAGCACGCCTGTGGGCTTGGGTTTCGAAATCCGGTAGCTCCATTTGATATTTTTTGGGTGTTTTTAACATTTTGAAGAGTTTTTAATGCAAATACAATTTGGGAAAAATATCCAATATTCCTATAAATTGATATAGAATTTATTAAAAATAGTTTCAGAATTTTTCATGTATATTTTGAGAAATTAAAGGTGAAATTGAGATAGAAAATGAGTTATTGACTTCAAAATTATTTATTTGAGAATATGGCTTTTATTTTGAGAAGAAGAAAAAAAATATTTGCCATATTATGGGTTCTCTTGATGAGATCATATACTTGTTTTGAGTAAGAAATACTTGATGTGGTTTGAGATATATTATATGTGATTAAATTACTAATGAGATTTAAAGTGGATGAATCTATGTTCATGAAAAGAAATATTGTTTTTTTGAAAGAATTGTGAGTGAATAATTGAATCATGAATGATGCTAAAATAAGACATTGAATAATTTGTGAATAAGTGAAGATATGAATACAATGAGGTTTAATACATGATTATTGAAGGGTATGAGTACCCAAGAATTCTTGTACATGAAAGGTTGTGATCTAGAGGTTTAATGAGACCCCGGGTACCGGCATGTTGGATGATTGAGTTATTTGAGATATGGCTATGGAGCTATCTCAGTATTTGTGATTAAGTCCGGTAGGGGGTAAAGCTAACTCTAGGTGTTATAATTTATTCATGTCTTGAACTTAAGAACTAGGCACATAAGTGAAGATGTAGTAAACTTGGGCAAACATAAGTGGGGCACTCTATATAGTCTAGCGGTGGATTCCGGGACTATAGACCCAGTCGGGCGGTGGATTCCGGGACTGTGGTTGCTTCGATGAAGACAAGCTTTTATTTTAAATCCGGGACTATGCGTAGTCGGGCAGATAGTTTGCCATACTCCAGTGTATATACGTATACTGGGGCTAGAGGGGCACTTGCGGGATGTTCGCACGACGAGGAGCCTCTTATAACAGTCGAGCAGTGGACTCCGGGACTGGGATCCGTACTCGTGGAACGATCTAAACTTTGTTTTTATTACCGAGTAGTTTTCATGGTGAGGGATCGAACCCTTTAATGTGGAGTACGTAGGTGCTTGACCCCAGACCTATGTAGTATGGGATGCATAGAATCCGAATAAATATGCATTAGTGTCATCTTAGTGTAAAATATCTGCATTAGGCATTAAGGCATTGCATACACTTACATGTTTAGGCTAGTCACATTTTAACACTTTAATTTGCATTCAAGTTTGTGGTTTGTTAAAGTATTAAGATTGTTATATTTTCGGCATAGAGTGGATGGCCGTGTATAACAATTTCGTCGGTTGTAAGCAACTGACGTACCCACAGTTTTATATGCAGGAGTTGGATTTTCATGAAGATATAAAGTTGATATGCTGCTGTTGATTTATTTAAATGTTAAAGATGTTGCAACTGTATAATTTTTCATTATTGTACTTTATTTTACCTTCCGTTGTGTAAATAAATGTAAAGGACACCGTTGTATTATAAAAAGTTCAAAATTTCTTGTAAAATTGTACGAAGTGAAGTGTAAAGATCCTATGGAACTTCGAATTTAGCCTTATTTGGAATTTGGGGCGTTACAGAGCTGGCTTATCCCCTATCTTGCAAAAGTTCCTTGGTGTCAAGGAGGAGAACCGATCCCCCATTGTAGCGGTGTAACATGCTCGAGCAGCTTCTTGGCTCCCTTTGGCTTCTCCTACCCCTGCTGTTGTGGGGAGATTCATCTTCATGTGGTAAGCTAAGGCAACCGCGAAGGCTGCTAGCCCTGGGCGGCCAAAGATGGAATTGTAAGCGGACTTCATGTTGACAACCATGAAGTCAAGCAATTCAGTGAGTGAGTCCGGAGCTATCCCCATAGTCACATCAAGGGTGAAAACATAGTTCTTTACTGGACAACATGCCGTTTGGAAATAAATATCGACTAGTTTCATAAGTATGGAATGAGATGTATATATCAATAATTAATTCTACAAAAATTAGGGACTGGTCCCAATCATGTATAAACATAATCAACAAAATATAGAGTTCAAATTCTACTTTTAATAGTAGTTTTAAAATAAAATATCATACAAAATACAAATAGTTCAGAATGCAGAATATACGATGTGACTGTAGTAAAACGGCAATAACTCATGCATCAAAAATCGGAATTCATATCCGTTGAAAGTTCTGAAAACTAGAAAACATAGGCTACAAATCATGTTCACAAACTTATTTATTTTACTGATGTTAACAGGGTTGAAATTACTCTACGGACAGCAGCAAAATAATTTTTTTTAATACATTTTATCAAACAACTTAACTGTAAACGGTCCAATCTAAGATGTCATACGCAACATGGAATATGTGGGTTACTCAAATCAGCATGGCATGCGAATCAAATAGTCCATAATGAGATAATACATCCAACAAACATCTATGCAACAGTCATCTACAACATATGATGTGTCACAAGCAATATACAGTCAAGGTGTCCACTAATCTAATTGTTTTCATGCAATGGGTATCAACTATTGTAACTACTCATGATCAAGAGGTGATGTCAATGGTTAACCTAACAAAATAGGATCATCATCAGAGTACAAATATTTTCATACTAGATTACTTACGGTATTTAACTTGTATGACAAAAAGAACACATACAAGCTACTTGCTTGTGATGAAGACAATGGAACGAAGAATAGAATAACAGGAACAAATCCTGAACAGCGAACACAACGAACGAGAGACAAGAATCATACCATCGGAACACGTGCACGAGATGTATGTGCACACACCGAAGAGACAGAAGCAACAACAGCAAGATCGGCGGCAGCAACAGGGAGGGCAGTGACAGCATCAGAGGGGAACGTCGACGACATAGTTGTTGACACAGGGGGATGACGACAGTGAAGACGACTGGCGGCGCGGCTGTGCTGCTCGAACAAGACGACGGCAGCAAGGGGGCTCGACCTGGGGTCTGGTCTGCTACGCTGGGTTCGAACGGGGATAGGGACAGCGGCATGGGGAGAGAGAGGAAAGGAAAGGGTGGACGGTGGGTGGGCAGCGCCGGAGATCAACGACGACGACATCGACAAGGGAAGAGGGATCAGGAGTAGGTCGGGGGTAGGGAAAGAGAGGGTGATGGCTAGAGAGAGAGAATAGTATTTAGGATTTGGTAATTAGGGTTAGGGTTCAATTAGGGTGTTTATATAGAAACAATATGTGTTTGGGTGAACTGGGTATTATCCAATAGGAAGAAAAGAATCCAATAAGAGACAAATAGGCTATTAAATAGGTTTAAATAATGGACGAGATCAAAGAAAAATTTGTAGATCAAATAAATAAGAATATTAGGCTGAATCAAACAGAGAATGAATCACAAAGAGAAAAACACACAATACAAAAGGAAGGGAAAAATAAATACAACCAAAAATAAAATAAAATAAATCCAGGATTTTATTAAATAAATTAAAATAACAATAATGATCAATAGGGGTTACAAATCCTACCCACCTAACAGGAAGAATTTCGTTCTCGAAATTCAACCAGAAGTATATAGGGTAACCCCCCAAAAGAAGAGAAAATACAATAGCAAAAGCAAAAACAGCAAAACAAGAGCTACACAAACAAATGAGGAAACCTCTGCTGGATATCCTCTTCTAGCTCCCAAGTCGATTCACCCGGCGAGTGAGGATTCCAAGAAAAAGCAAACAAGCTTGATCACCTTGTTATTCAAAACCATCTCCCGCCAGTCCACAATAGCAACTGGCAGAATTTCACAAGACAAATCCGGCCTCACAGATAACTCCGAGTAGTCAATCATGTGGCTCTCATCACAGATATACTTCCTCACTTGCGAGATATGAAAGACGTCGTGTACTCCAGATAAAGCCAGGGGCAATGCAAGACAATAGGCTACCTTGCTTACTCGTTCCACGATGTCGAACGGTTCGATGAACCTGGGGCTTAACTTGCCTCCGCCACCAAAACGAATGACACCTCGCCACGGCGATACCTTAAGGAAAACATGGTCTCCCACCTCAAACTCCAAGGCTCTACGATGAACATCAGCCCATCACTTCTGTCTATCTTCTGCGGCTTGAAGATGCTTCCTGATCAAACTCACAGCATCCACCGTCTTGGTGATCAACTCCGGGTCCAACAATTTCTTTTCGCCAATGTCATCCCAGCACACTGGCGACCGACACTTACGACCATAAAGTGCCTTGAACGGAGCAGTTTTAAGACTAGCCTGAAAGCTATTGTTGTACGAGAACTCTACAAGATGCAAGTGATCCTCCCAAGAACCTCCAAATTGTAGCACACAGGACCTCAACATGTCCTCCAGAGTCTGGATGGTCCTCCTGACTGTCCATCTTTCTGAGGGTGAAAAGATGTACTGTACTTCAACTTACTCCCCAGACTACTCTGAAGACTCTCCCAAAACTGCGACCTAAACCTCGTACCCCTGTCGGATACAATACTGACTAGAACCCCATTAAGTCTGACAATCTGTTGCATGTACTTCTCAGCTAGGCTCTCAGTAGATTATCCAAATTTGAAGGGAAAGAAGTGAGTACTTTTCGTCAACCTGTCCACAATCACCCAAATGGCATTGTGACCCTTAAGACTCATCGACAAAGCGGTCACAAAATCCATGGTGATATGCTCCCACTTCCACTAAGGAATGGGAAGAGGCTGAAGAAGTCTGGCGGTCCTCTGATGCTCTACCTTCACCTGCTGGCAGATCAAGCTCTACGACACAAATCTCGCCACGGCCCTCTTCATACCATTCCACAAAAAAATAAAGCTTCAAGTCCCGGTACATCTTCGTACCACCCGAATGAATAGAGTATGACAGTTGGTGGGCTTCCTCAAGCATCTTCTGACGAACCTCACCCTTCGGAACACACAATCTGGACCCAAAACAAAGAGATCAATCTAAGTGAACAACCATATCGTTCCTCGTACCTGCTTCAACTTTGGCTCTGAACCCTTGCAATTGCTCATCACCTGCCTAAGCCTCCTTAATCTGCTCAACAAAAGATGAATGCAACTGAAGCATCATGCAACTCCGAACACAACCTGGCAAGATCACATCCAAATCCAATATCCTTATCTACTCAACAAGCTCTCTCTGCTAAGTTAGGAACATGGCGAATGGTCTCCTACTCAAAGCATCTGGCACCAAGTTCACTCTACTAGGATGGTATTGCAAACCGGTGTCATAGTTAGCCATCAACTGATTCTCCCTCAAGGTCTGCAGAACCAATCTCAAATGATTAGCATGATCCTTCCGATTTTGAGAATACACCAGAATGTCGTCTATGAAGACCACCACGAATCTGTCCAGAAATGGAGAGAAAACTCTGTTCATCAGACTCATGAACACTGCTGGCGCATTCGTGACTCCGATAGGCATTACAAGGAACTCATAGTGCCCATATCTGGTCCTGAACGCAGTCTTCTGCACATAGCTGCCTTCACCTTCACTTGATGATAACAAGAGTGAAGGTCCAACTTCAAAAAGACAGCAGCTTCACCCAACTGATCTAACAAATCATCGATCCTGGGTAGCGGATACCTCTTCACTGTAACACTGTTCAGCTCACGGTTTTCCACGCACAGATGACAACTCCCGTCCTTCTTGCCAACAAACAAGACAGGAGCGCCCCACGGGGACACACTAGGCCTGATGAAACCCAAATCTAGCAACCCATGACCTGCAGCTTCAGCTCTGTTAGCTCAACTGGTGCCATCCGGTAAGGACTCTTTGATATTGGCACAGTACCAGGCTAAACATCAATACCGAATTCCACATCCCTATCCAGGGAAAGTCCAGGCAACTCCTCGAGAAACACATCCAGAAATTCCTGCACAACAAGAGGCGCAGCCTCCATGCCTGAATGCAACTCCATTGCACAACCAGCATCGACAACAACTTTTTGACCATGCCTAAGGTGGTAACTCCCTAGCGTGGAACTCAAACTCCTCACAACCTGGCATCCTGAAAACAACCAAACCTTCTTCGCTTGACAATCAATGATAGCATGGGACTCACCCAGCCAATCCATGCCGAGAATCACATCAAACCCTGAACTGCCAATCAAAATTAGATATGCTCTGAAATCAGCACTTCCAATAACCATGGGACTCTGCTTGCACTCCTGGGAACAAACGACAGCACCGCCACCTGTAGTGATATGCCAAGCAACTGGTAACTTACTGCACACCAATTGATGCAGATCCACAAAGCGGGAAGAGATAAAGGAATGGGTTGCCCCAGAATAAAAATGAACATGAGCAGGAACAGAATGAACAAGAATAAAACCTAAGATAGAGCCAAACAAGGGAAAAGATGAAAAGATGAAAGATAACCAAAGAAATACGAAAAATGATGCAGAAAAATAACATGGAAGAAAGATGCAAGAGAAATAAATGAAACAAGGGACAAAGAGCATAACAACAAAAGAAAACACAAAAGAAATACTTGCAACGACTTCTTCCGCGGTCTGAGCTTCCTCCACTGTCAAGTTGAAAACCTGACCTCTCCCTGGAGCAGCGGTCCCCTGACAAACGATTCGACGCTGTGGGGGAGGAGGCGGTCTGACTTGACTACGGACTGGCATGACTACAGCCTGGTCGTGCCTCCTCCGAGGGCAATCTCGAACCAAGTGGTCGGTAGAACCACAACCGAGATAACGGCGGTTGGCCTTCCAGCAATCCTTGCGCAAATGCCCAGGGGCCTAGCAAAAGTCGCAAACAACATCCCTCCATGGAGGAGCAGGGCAGTAGGGAGTTGTCCTAACGGCAAGGACCAGAGCTGGCCTCCTGATCGGGCCTCTAGTAGGCCTGGCAGCAACAGTAATTGGGTACTGCATAACCCGCTGAGAAGGGGTCTCACGAGCATGAGTCTGCTCTGTTGCTCGAGCTGCCTCCAAGGCATCCGCATAGGTACGGAGACGATGGGCGGCCAAGTGCACCTGAATACCCTGATTAAGACCCAAAAGGAACTTCCGAGCACGATCCTCCTCATTTTCCATGAAGGTGGTAGCGAAGCGGCTAAGCCTGGTGAACTCCGCGGCGTACTCATCCACGGATCTAGATCCCTGTTCCAAGGAGAACTTGGTGTTACAACACTACATACATAATATGTAACCGAATCTCAAAACATGGCACTAATAAATCAATCAGCAACCAACTAACCAACCAACCTGCTTCAGGGAAAGAAACTGATGCTCCATTTCTACCCGGTTGATGCGCGGGAAGAATTTCTCCAGGAAGCTTTGAGCAAAAGTATCACGCCCCGCTTCCCAAAAATACGGAATACAAGCACATGACATTGGCCCAGCGAATAACTAACGTCACCCATAAGCTGTTTATCCGATCAACTAAACAATATAATCAATACAGAACTATTGTGCAGGCAATAATAATAATCTCATGAACAATAATATTTGAAATGAAATAATATGAAATATCCAAATACAATAAATCAACGTCTAAAAATAATAATAAAATCCGGGACATAAGCCCATTACAATAATAATCCAATCACAAATAGATAATAAGTCTCAATACATTAAGTTCAATAAAGTGATAAGCAATCAAAAGCATTAAAATATTCAAAATCTTTGTTCTCCAATCTCAGCAGGCAATTCTCCTTCAACACATGTGAACATTTCATCTAAAAAGATGAGAAAAATTGTCATTAGAGCAAGTCATGGATAGCAAGTAGAGAAAACAAAAAATAATAGAATAACGGTATAACAATGAAGTCAATGGATCAATAGGAATCAATAACATGGCACGATAAATATCATGGTGGTCAATGCAATAGTTATAAATAATGATTCAATATTCAATAACGATATTCAATGATCAATATCAATAACACTTAGCCAATATTCGATATCAATAGAAATAATGAGGATCAATATGCAGTGTCGATGTCATGTCAATTCTTAAGTCTATTGCATGTACTAGTGGATCCCATTCTACAAGTTCGATGCATACAATCAATTTCGTTTAGACTAGGTGGTAAATTTTTTAGATCATGTGTCGGTACGATAATCACTGATACGATACAATATTATTGCACAATTCATTATAATGATACACTGATACAATGATTCACTGATTCACGAGTTTACGGGTTCACGGGTTCACGAGTTCACGGCACGAAAGATTGGGATGCGGAAGTCAGCGCTCCACAATCAATCGATAAATACTAGCCGACACAGTCACTATGTTATTCACTTCTCAAGTCAATCCCTTCAACCGCGGTTTGTTAATTATTTTATTAATGCAACAATACAATATGCAATTTGAGACATTGGGTGAACAATAGTAACAATAGAGGAACAATAAGATGGTAACATGAAATAGGACAATTAGAATGATGAAAATAGGACACTAGGATCATGCAATGCAACATACACACTGATTCATGCAATACTACGATATAGGATTAATTAAATTATCAAAAATTGGGATATAAAATTCTAGACAGCAAGAGTAGTCTGTACAAAAATGTAGTTTTCCGCTGTTTCAGAACTCGAAAACTGAATCCGTCAGAAGTTCTAGAAACTAGACTTCCACACGGTTCCAATGCATATTTAAAGTTCAAAATCCGACAACAGTAGCTAGGTCAATCACACCATTCTTTACAGATTTCATGTTCACAGAATTTTGATATCATGTTGTTATATTTTTAGAAACAGCAAAAACTCAATAATAAATGCATTAAAAATATTTTCTAGACTCCTAACCATGATTACTAATAAGCTGGAAATTATCAGAGCAAAATTTTATCATTTGATCAGTCTTTTAACAATTTAAACATGAAAGATAAAAGAATCTGAGAATCTGAAAATAAAAACACAGCTGTAGTAAAATGGGCATAACTTTTGGTACATAACTCGGAATTCAAAAATTCAAGGTGTTCTAGAAACTAGAATGATAAGACTACAATTCTTATTCAGAAAGTAATTTGTTTTAAGATAATTTACTGGGTCGAAAATAGCAGTTAACATACATCTAGCAAGCAAGATACAGGTTATAGGGTATTTTCATGAAAAAAATTAATTAAGCATGATGGGTATCAATTCTACTAGTTGATAAACTTCTCAATCAGCATGAAGGGTACAAAAACATGGTAAATAAGATTAAGAACACATACATACATCAATTTATCATCAATTAACCATCAACAATCAACCAACCAAACATACAACCTAACAATTCTCTCTACAATAATTTATTTGTATGACAATTATATGAACAACCCTATTATCAATTCTATATGCACACATAAAAGATTCAATCTTTGGAGTCAAAAGAGGCACGATGTCAAGTAAATTGGGGTTAGCTCGTGTAAACCCTCAATATACCCAACGAAAGAGATGAACAATGTATAATACAATAAACGAAGGGATCTACTTGCAAGAGTTTCAACAAAACTTGAATTTGATACAATTAACAATTCAAGATGCCTTTTGGACGATGAAGTTGAATACCAAGAATAACGGGATAAGAATCCCGGAGCAACGAAACCAGGAACACACAAAATAATATGTGCACTCTACGCGCAAGAGACGGAATAGCAACACAGCAAGCACTCAGATCCCAAACAGCCAACACACAACCAATCCTTCTCACAAAAACCAAACGGTCGATCACTCCACATGATTAAGGGCCGAGATCAAAAGATCAAGACCAAGCCTGATCAAGTGCAGCTGATGATGGTGATCGGCTGCGAGGTTGTGGTCGGGAAGCGATGGCGGCGACTTCGACGGGGCTAGGCAGCGACTACAGCGAGGGCGGTCGTACGGGGCAGGGACACCGCGGGGGCCAGCGATTGAAGGTGAACAGGGGCTTGGCTGCTCTGTTTTGGGCAGGAAAATAGAGAAGCAGCAAGCGGGATCAATGGGGTTGGGTGTCGCAGGTGGCGGCACGACTGGGGATCACCGGAGGGTGGCAACTGGCGAAACGGTGCTTGGGGGTGCTGACGGGAGACTGCAACAGGCGGAGAAAGAGGAGCATTCGAGGAGTGGATGGTGGTGTATTGACGGAACTCGATGGGTTCAAAAGTGGTGAGGCTGGAGGTAGGGGATGACTGCGAATGGTGAAGATGACGAGGGGATGGCGGTGGTTCGTCGGAGATGAAGAAGACGAAGAAGGAGCAGGGGATGGCGATGTTGGCAATGGCGGAGGGGATAGTGGAGGCAACGAGGGAGATGGTGACGGGGTTGCAAAGTGTAGTAGAGGAGGGAGTTGAGGCAGTTGCAATGGGTGGTGAAGGGCGCAAGAGGCGGCAGCTCGAGGTCTGATAGGTTAACAGAAGAGAGAGCTGAGGAGGGGAGGTAGGGAGGCAATGGAACAGGACGGGAGATGAACAGTAGATGGGTCTGGGTTTACACAGTAGGGGCAGCTGAACAGTAATGGGGTTTAGTAGGGTTAGGGTTAGGGGGGTTAGAATGTATATATAGGGTATTAAGAGATATTGGGTTTTTTTGGGTATTGGGTTTAAATCCAATAAGAACATAGACTATAGGGTTATTAAAATATACATATAAATATACATTAAATCAAATAATAAAATACAAATAAATAAGTATGTTCGAGATTTACAATAATAATAATAATAATAATAATAATAATAATAATAATAATAATAATAATAATAATAATAATAATAATAATAATAATAATAATAATAATAATGATAATAATAAGAATAATAATACTACTAATAATAATAACGATAAAAATAATAATACTAATAACAATAATAATAACAATAATAACAATGTTAACAACAATGAATATAATAATACTGACAATAACAGTAATAATAATGATAACAATAATAGTAGTAATAATAACAGTAGATTATATAACAAAAAAAATAGGAATTGGATTTAACAAATTCATTAAAATGATTCAAATAGTAATAATACAAATTGTCGGTCAATTAGGAATAGAAAATTAAGTCAAAATATATCATCGTTCGAAATAAATATAATTTTCGATTAGAAAAGGTTTTAATAGAAGATCCAAAAATGAACTCAAAAGAAAAATAAATTCATAATTAATCGAATACAGAAAATATTCAGAAGATATGTATTTACGGGAATGGGGGTTACAGAAAGTGGCCCAAGTAATAGGCCTCTCTACCCTCTCGGATTCTGCCCTCCACCAGATGTGGGCCAAATCCACCAACTGGACGCATACCACATCCACACGGTCGGTATCGGCGACCCTAGCTGCCTGTAGCAGACTCTTCGTCCGTATCGGCCACTACTTAGCCTCAAGTGGCGTATTAGTACCAGCAAACTTATCAGGGTGCAACCTCAAGAAATCCGCAACGGTACCTGGACGAGGGGGCAAAGCCACAGGGACAGGCACGATGGGGGTCGGAACAGCATTCCGGTTAGCAGCTTCCAAAGCGGCCTTAACCAGTTCGCTATTCTCCTGCTGCATCTGAGCAATCTGCTAGAGCACCTGAGTTACCGCTACCAACTCAGGATGGCCTTCTTGCGAAGCCGAACCATTCTCACGAGCCATAGTCTGCTCAAAACCCAAAACTGTTAGCATTCAGATCCAGTTGATTAATAAATATTTGTGCAATGCATGGCCTGTCGGGGTCAAGTAAATCCTGATCGAGTCAAGCCTGCCTAATGTATTAGTCAAACTAACACATTAGCCAAACCTGAAGCTCTGATACCACTTAAACCTTGTCACGTCCCGCTTCCCAAAAGAATATGGAATACGGTAGTGACTAAGCCCAGCAGTTAGTTTTCACCATCTATAAGTTGTACGGATCTGCTTGACTCATCATAACAGTAAATAAGGCAACATACTCAATCAGGCATGCAAAAACAATCATAACTCAATAGTATTTACTGCATCAATAATAAATATCCCAACAATTACTAGATCCGAAACCAAACAATAATCCTGGGACAATAAGCCCAAATACAAGTCTCAATACAGTTCATGAAATAAAATAGTTCATCAAAACATTTAAGCAAATCATTCAAATCACGCAGCTCAAAACTTTTGCTCACCAACTCCAGTAGGCAATTGATCAGCAAAACCTGCTCATATGGCAATTACAAGGAAAAATAGGAAAAACAGGAAAACATAACGCCCGTTAGATGCAAGTTTCGGGCCGCAAGCAATACAAGTAGGAAAATAAAGGGAAACCTAACTAAATTTAATAGGTAATACTAATATAGAGAAGACAACAATTATAACAGTCTACAAATGACAGTAACAGTATAGTGATAATAATAACAGTGTGTTAACAGTAACAGTGTGTTAACAGTAACAGTGTGTCAACAGTAATAGTAAACCAACAGTAATAGTAAACCAATAGTAACAGTAACAGGATGAGATAGTGAAAACAGTTATTCTTATGTCTAATGTTCATTACTATCTAGGTATTACTTCATGCGTCCCAGATTTTACCACATGGTTGCTACATCAAATAGTTTCGCTTTAAGATTTTGTAATGGAACTTCTATAAGGCAATATATTCGGACAAACAGTAACAGTAACAGTAATAACAACATACGGTGTCATAGATCATACCCTCCTACATCCAGAGATAAACAGTAGGTACCACAATAAACAATGGGAAAAATGAGTTCCTTTCGAATATGCATTTCTATATTGTCCACTACTCGATCTTTTCCCTTAAAAACCCCGGCTTGATTCGTTTTACTATTAACAACAGGTGTGAACAAATATAACAGACTAAAGACATGGTATGAACAAAGGGTAGGTCTAAGATGAAGTAGTACTTACGACGGTTGATAAAAACAACTCATAATAATCAAAACAAAGAAACTTTCAATTCTGGACAGCAAGACACTATTGTACCAAATCTAAGATTCCCATTTCTGTAGATAACAAATCCAGATCTGTCAGAAAATCTAAAAACTAGACTCTCTGCCGATTCCAGAACATATATATAAGTCACATATCAGCCACAGAAACAGCTTTGAAAACAGCATTTAATACAGAAATTGTGTTTAGCCAAAAAATGTAAAATCTTGTTTGTAAGCATGAAAAGAGTTTAAAATCACCATAATTAAATCTTAAAAAATCTGGAAGACTCCCTAACATATGTAGTCTCAAAATATAAAATATTAAGAATTTATATTACAGATAGTGTAGTCAACAAAATTGGGAAAACAGAGTAATGCAACAAAATTCGATTCTAAAAGTTCAGACACAGCAGTACCAAGAGATAATTCAAAAAATAAATTCTAAATCCAGATCCGTCAAAAGGGTGATAAAATAGACGAATCAGGCTACAGTTCATATTCACAAAATTTTCATAAAAAACGAATAGAATTAGGTTGAATATATAGTTCTTTACTGGACAACATGCAATTTGGAAATATATCGACTAGTTTCATAAGTATGAAATGAGCTGTATATATCAATAGTTAATTCTAAAAAAATTAGGGACTGATCCCAATCATGTTTAAACATACTCAACAAAATATAGAGTTCAAATTCTACTTTTAATATCAGTTTTAAAATAAAATATCATACAAAATACAAATAGTTCAGAATCTGGAATATACGATGTGACTGCAGTAAAATGACAATAACTTATGCATCAAAAATTGGAATTCAAATCCGTCAATAGTTCTGAAAACTAGAAAATATAGGCTACAAATCATATTCAGAAACTTATTTATTTTACTGATTAACAGGGTCAAAATTACTGTACAAATTAAGACAGCAGCAAAACAAAAGTTCTTTTATACATTTTATCAAACAACTTAACTACAAACGGTCCAATCTAAGGTGTCATGCGCAACATGGAATATGTGGGTTACTCAAATCAGCATGGCATGTGAATCAAATAGTCCATAATGAGATAATACATCCAACAAACATCTATGCAACAGTCATCTATAACATACGGTGTCACAAGCAACATACAATCAAGATGCCCACTAATCTAATTGTTTTCATGCAACGGGTGTCAACTATTATAACTAATCATGATCAAGTGGTGATGTCAATGGTTAACCTAACAAAATAGGATCATCATGAGAGTACAAATATTTTCATACTAGATTATTTACGATATTTAACTTGTATGACAAAAAGAACACACATACACGCTACTTGCATGTGATGAAAATGACGGAACAATGAATAGAATAACGGAAACAAATCCCGAACAGCGAACAAAATGAACGAGAGACGAGAATCACACCACTGAAACATGTGCATGAGACGTATGTGCACACACACGAAAAGACAGCAGCAACAACAGCAAGATCGGCGGCAGCAACAGGGAGGGCGGCGACAGCACCGGAGGGGAACGTCGACGGCGTAGTCTTCGACACTGGGCGATGACGGCAGCAAAGACAAATGGCGGCGCGGTATTGCTACTCGAACAAGACGATGGCAGCAAGGGGGCTCAACCTAGGGTCTGGTTTGCGGCACTGGGCTCGAACGGGGACAGGGATAGCGGCACGGGGAGAGAGGAAAGGAGAGGGTGGATGGTGGGTGGGCGGAGCCGGAGATCAACAACGACGACAGCGGCAAGGGAAGAGGGATCGAGAGTAGGTCGGGGGTAGGGAAAGAGAGGGTGACGGCTAGAGAAAGAGAATAGTATTTAGGGTTTGGTAATTAGGGTTAAGGTTCAATTAGGGTGTTTATGTAGAGACAATATGTGTTTGGGTGAACCTGGTATTATCCAATAGGAAGAAAAGAATCCAATAAGAGACAAATAGGCTATGAAGTAGGTTTAAACAATGGACGAGATCAAAAAAAAATTTGTAAATCAAATAAATGAGAATATTAGGCTGAATCAAACAGAGAATGAATCACAAAGAGAACAACACACAATACAAAAGGACGGGAAAATTAAATACAACCAAAAATAAAATAAAATAAATCTAGGATTTTATTAAATAAATTAAAAATAAAATAATGAGCAATAGGGATTACAATTTCGGCCTGCCCCCTCTCTTGAATATTTTGGATTTTTTTGTGTGATTTTTTGTTGCTTGGAGAGGTGATCTATTGCTTGGAGAAGAAGACTACTACTTTGTATCAATTTTTTCAAGAGGTGGGTGTCTCTCTAACTCTCTTGTATATTTATTTTCTTCATGAATGGTGTAGTATCATGCTAGGGTTGATTTTTATTAATCTATGATTGTGATATAGCAAGAAAGTGATGTTTGTTTTGAGATATGGTAGAGATTGATTGTTAGATGAAGTTTGATTGATAATATGAGATAAAAATTAATTCTTGAATGGATGATGATCTTATTTGGTGTATTCTTGAGTAATGAATATCATTGTGCATGAAAGATCATGTTTTTTTTTTTTTTTTTTTTTTGGAAATTGATTCGATGAACCCATATATTATTGTAAATGATTAGAACTTGTCTTATATTCTTAAAATTCGGGTTGATCATTTAAAGATGAAATCTTTATGTTGAATTCACTATATTTTTATTGACTATAATTTTTATAAGTTAAATTCCATTGGTTGGAGCATGAAATAGTGTCTTTGAATAAAAATATAATCAAATTTTGCAGGTTAAGGGTTCGGCAACTAGGGTTAGGGTTTGGTGGCTAACCCTAGGGGTTGGGGTTTCAGGGTTGAACAGTACCTGGGGTTGCACAGTGCCAACCCAAGCACTGTGCAAACCCAGATTTGCTGTTCACTAGAGTTGCAAACCCTAGGGTTGATATGGGTATGTATGTATATAATTATATGTAGCAAGAATGTGAAGTTTTAAGTGATTTGTTGACCAAATTCTGGAGTTGCGAGTTTCAAATTTTATATAAAAAATTGAGTTTCAGTTTATTGATGATTTAGAGCTTCAATTTTTGTGCAAATGGATTATACATTTGGTGATGTGATCTATGTTTATGGAGTAAATATAAACTCAATTTTTCAGAATTAAATATTCAATTTGGAATGGACTGTTATTAAGGCTAAGAATGCATAAATTTCAAATTTAAAGAGAAATGAGTTTTCAGTTTTGGCAAGTTTGAGTTGTGATTTTGAATGTATAAAACTATAATTTTGGAGATGAGATTCTCAGTTTTGCGGGAAGTATGCATTTCAGTTTTGAAGGATAAATGTTTCAGACTTTAAAGAATTATTTTCAGTATTAAAAAGGTGCGAATTTCAGATTTTAGGGATAAATCCCATCATTGAAAGAGGGTTATTTCAGTTTTAATGTTGATAAATATTCCAGAAATTTGATTGTATTTTTAGATATGGAAAAGAGTATTTTAAATGGGAAATCAAGATGTTTGAATAAATTGTTTTGTTTATATAAATGAAGGGGTCTTTATGAAAGTGAATTCCTTATTAATGAGGAAGGGGTTTGATGTGATTGTGGATAAATGAATGTTTATATTTGATATGAGATGATCTGAAATGAGATGTTGAAATTATGTTTGAGAACTTGTGGAAAAGTGGTGTTTCCATATATGAATAAAAGACAGAATGTTTTGATGATTGAACCAAGTGGTGATTCATATTGAAATTTAGGGTTATTGTGAGAACCTAGAAAGATTGTTGAGGATTTTGTGTAGTGAGCATTAGAGGATGAGCAGGATCCAGGATTACCAGTAGTGAATTATTTGATTATGGGAATTATCCAGGGAGGACTAGTGTTCCTAGTTTTATGGATTTAAGTCTGATAGGGTGGAGCTAGCTCTAGGTGGCTCAGGCTACTCTTTTTTACACATAAGGACAGACACTAGATGCTGATATGATGAAATTAGAGCAAACGTGTGTATGTGGTTTCCAGTATGATCTGCAGAGCAAGTTAAATCCTCAATATTCTGGGACGAAGGTATGAGAGGCCCCAGGATGATCTGCGGAGTGGGATTATCTCCAGTATTCCGGGACAAGAGCGATGCTCATGGGATATTTGTGCAATGAGGGTTCCAGAATGACCTACGGAGTGAGTTATTCTTTAAAAGAGTTCCCGGACGATAGAGGAAGGCCTCCAAGATGTTCCGTGGATAGAGTCTGACATCCAGTATTCTGGGACGAGAACCAATACTTGTAAAATGTATAAATCTCGTAGTAGTCATGGTTGTAGGTGGAATAGTGTGGGATCAAATCCTAAAATGTGGTGAACGCTAAGGGCTTGCCCACGGACTTATGTTGTATGGACGGCATAGTTACCCAACAAGCATGCATTAGTAAGCATCATAGGCACTTGTATTTTCCTTGAACCTTGTCTTGTGCATTTCGATGTTTTCCTGTCGCATATTTTATTCTTGCAATTTCAGCATTTATTGTTAATTTATGATTATTTTATTATTGTTTTATTTGTGCAACAAGTGTGTGGTTGTGAAACTTTGGAGAGTCGCTGCTTTTATCAGCATTCCGTCAGTTGCATTCAACTGAAGTGCCCACTTTTCTGATCAGTTTTGTAGGATTTGCGAGTAACTGGCTTGAGCAAGGTACGAGCTTGGGCTTATGATGACTGGAGTTTAAATGTTGAGGTGTGTTGTAATGAATGTGTTTAATTTTTCGTTGTGCATTGAAATAAAGAACTGTTGTAAAGAAAAGTTGTGTTTTTGCACCGTGTTTTATACTGTGTTTGGTTTACATTGGAGTAAAGATTCTGAATTTGCGTCTCGTATTTCCTATAATGAAATTCGGGGCGCTACAAAATGGCATAAGACCAAACTTCATTTAGTAATGCTAAACATGGTGTAGGAAAACAAATTTAGGATGGACATTAGATGTGTGAGTGTCAGTTCTGAGTCATGAATGTTATAGTTATTGAACTTGCATTCATGATACTCTCTTTGTATACATTGATGTGATATTGTATGCGAGCATGTTTTCTTTTGTATCACGAGTGCTATGGTTGGTTTAAACCTAGCATTTTTTATACCTTGTACATAAACTAACTTTTCCCTTCTCATTTATTTATTTATTTAGTTTTTTCATTTTTCGTCTTCGAGTAATTTATTTATACTCTTTTTCATCTTTAATGTTTAATACTTTTCAACAAAAAAAAAACTCTTTTCTCTTATCATTAATTCACGTTTATAAGTAATTTTATCTACCTTCTTTAGTCTTAGTCTTTTTTGTGTTACTTATTCTTCTTCTTAAAATTCCGTCCTTCATATTTTTATGTGCTTTTAAGTTTACTCATTTATTTTTTCTATTACTTTTACATTTTTTTAGTTTTAATTACTAATTAAATTATTATTGCGACTATTAATTTCTTTATTATTATTCCTATTATATTTTAAATTTATGGGTTTAGTATATTTACATTCATTTTATATATGCTTTGATTTTACGATATTGTTATTATATTTTTTTAATTTTTAATTTTTATTTTATAGTGTGTTATTTATTTCAATATGTTCTAACATGATTTGAATATTTTACTTGTATAAATATAATGTACTTCCACACACTATAAATTTTTTTTAGTCTTGTTTTTACAGCTTATACTCAATACTATTTTTTTTTGTTGATAATATACTATTTACTCAATACCCAATACTATTATTATTACTTACTATTTACTATTTTTATTATACTTGTTCTCCACTATTAATAGTTGCTTATTAATTGTACTGCTTTATTTTATTATTTTTATACTTTTGCTTCTCTAATAAACTATATTCTCTTGTTACTTATATTTTTACTTTAATAATAATATTTTTAAACTCTTTGTTATTTTATTACTACATATATTTTCTACTATTTACTATATATTATTTATATTTTAACGTATTTACTATATATATCATTTTACACTTATCTAATTACTACATTATTGTATATTTTATTATATACGATTATTTATGATAACTTACTACACTACATATTTATTTTTCTCGTTTGGATTTGCATTTAAACTTATGCATTTACTTCATTTTATTTTCCCCTTCTTACTTTTTTTCCTTTTTTTTAATTACATATTATTGTCAAACCTACAAATTTTACTATCTACATTCAATATTTATAACCTAAACTTCTATTCTATCTTGGTAATTTTCAACTTTATTTCCTACATTTACTATCCCACATCTTTACTTCTGTTTTTATATGTATCACGTATCACTATTTTATTCATTTTGTGCTAGTTTATACTACTTTATAATGTTTTACAACTTATTCTATTCCAAATTTATTATTTATAACACAATTATACTTATATACACATTGACTGAATCACTTTATCTTCTATACTTCTATAACGACAACATACTCTTCATCATTATCAGTATTATTATTTTTCATCCTATATCATCACTGTTTACTATTTACTATTTTGCTATCTTAATATTATTATTTTGTATATATATACTTTATCTTTACATAGGTTAGTATTCTTGTATTTTTATACTATTTAAATTTATTTTGTATTTAATTGGTAACTTATCTTATATTTGTTTGCTAATCATATAATGACTTTTTTATTTATACTTTTATTTGCTATTTACATTTTATTTCTATATATTTAATATTATATACTATTTCATTACTATATGATTACTTTTACTATTATTATACTTTGTTTTACTACAACAACTACTTATAATTTTCATATTATAACATTGTTGTTTTATTATACATTTTTTTTATGCTTATCTATGAATATAATATAATATATTAATTTTCTTACTATACTTGAAAACGTATAAATATTTTGATATATACTAATCATTATTCTATATATTTAATTTTGATCGTATATGTATAGTTATGATATAACTACAGAAATTATTTCCATATTATTTTTTTATACATCATTATTTATTTATTTTTCCATTATACTTATCTTATATTTTTTATACTTTTAAACTGAATTTAAAACTCATATAATTCTCAGATTTTTATTACTATTTTCCTTCACATCTAAGAGTCCTCTGTTAAATTGATATTTTCTGTTTTCTCTTAATATATGGATATAGTTTAGTTAACGATTATTTTTAATCACTCAATTCTTCACGTGTTCTTTTAATTAACTTCTTGTTCGATTAATTTTTCAAATTCTTATTATTTATTGCCAACTAATTTTAAACATTATGCTCTTCTCTATTATTTATCACCTTGCTTTATATTTCGACATTTTTTTTTTTCTATTTTGTTTTATACAATTTATTTCTTTATCATAATACTGTTCTTCTCATCATTGTTAATTTTTTAAAACTACATAATCTTTAGTTACGCCCTTAGTCTATTCTTAAACTCTTCCTACTTCATCACAATTTATCTATAAAATTACAAATTTTCTATTTTTTGCACTTATATTTCTTATATTCCTCATTTAGTTTTAGACTTCTGTTTTTATTTTTTATTCTTTTTCAACATACTTCTTACTACTTTCACCATTATGCTTGTTATACTTATTTTAGATCGTCCTTTTTTTTACTTTGCTTTTCTTCTTCTTATTATTTTTTCTTTCAATTTATTAGTTTTTCAATTTTTTCTGAACTGATTACTTAATTTATATTTTCTTTTACTACATTATTAATTCTTAACCTATTGTTATTTTGTATGAAATTTTCTTTAAATCCATATTATCTTACACTGTCACATTTCTTTTTCTATTTCTTTTCTATAAATTTTTCTAGATTGTTTAATACTTTCGTGTCTTCGCTCTTATTGCTTTGTACTCTTATTCATTTATATATATCTTACTTGATACACTTATTTTCTATATATATATATATATATATATATATATATATATATATATATATATATATAGTTTATTTTGTTTTCTACATCATGTATTTTATACTATATTAATTATTATTATTATTGGCGGCTTTACTATGTACAATATTAAATCTTTATCTGGTGCATTCAAAATACAACTTTTACCTTAGGAGTAGTACTGAGAACAGAACTATTTTAAGGGGGTGTGATGTAACACCCAGTAAAAATAAAAATATTATTTTGAATTATTAATTATTATCAATTTAATTGATTGATTATTTTTATTATTTTTCATTGACTACTATGTTTGTAAGTGCAAGGCACGTGCATTATACTATGTTGTAATACTTGTATCATAAACTTATTTTTTATTTTATTTAATCTTATGTAACATGTCGTAAATTACAATGAATTATTTTGAATTATTAAATAAAATTAAATTGAAGGATTTGATTAATTCTATTATTTTCCTTAATTATTGATTTTGCACGTGCAGAACACGTGTAATATTTTACAATTCTAAATTCTTAAAAATTTAGTTAACAATAATTATTTCTATTATTTAATTGCTATATTTTAATGTTTTAAATTTATTTTGAATGAAGAGAATTACTGTTGGAATTTTTATTGACAAAATGGATTTTTTACAAAAGAATTGATTATGGCCATGAATATAGTTCAAAAATATGGAAATAAATTGTTTTTACTGATTGGGGGCAGGCCAAGGGTAGAATATCAAGGGATAAGTTTAATTAACTTGTTTGATTGATTTATATATGGAATTTAACCTAATAGATTTGTAGTATAATTAAATTTGTAAAATACTTGATCCTTGAGGACTTTCTTGCAAAAATCCCCATGGGAACACTAAGAAATCCCAGCCACATATATAGGCATTGGATTTCGGCCTCCCTCCTCTCTTGAATATTTTTGATTTTTTTGTGTGATTTTTTGTTACTTGGAAAGGTGATCTATTGCTTGGAGAAAAAGACTACTACTTTGTATCAATTTTTTCAAGAGGTGGGCGTCTCTCTAACTCTCTTGTATATTTATTTTCTTTATGAATGTTGTAGTACCATACTAGGGTTGTCTTTTATTAATCTATGATTGTGATCTAGCATGAATGTGATGTTTGTTACGAGATATGGTAGAGATTGATTGTTAGATGAAGTTTGATTGATAATATGAGATTAAAATTAATTCTTGAATGCATGATGATCTTATTTGGTTTTTTCTTGAGTAATAAATATCATTGTGCAGGAAAGATCATGTTTTTTTTGGGAATTGATTCAATGAACCCATATATTATTGTAAATGATTAGAACTTGTCTTATGTTCTTAAAATTCTGGTTGATCATTTAAAGATGAGATCTTTATGTTGAATTCACTGTTTTTATTGATTATAATTTTTATAAATTAAGTTCCATGGGTTGGAGCAAGAAATAGTGTCTTTGAATAATAAAAAAAATCGAATTTTGAAGGTTAAGGGTTCGACAACTAGTGTTAGGGTTTTGCAGCTAACCCTAGGGGTTGGGGGTTCGGAGATGAATAGTACCTGGGGTTGGACAGTGCGAACCCAAGCACTGTGCAAACCCACGTTTGTTGTTTTGAGCAGTGCTGGTTTCGGCCAGCATTGTGGGTGGATTTTTGGGGTGTGTGTGGGGGTTTTTGTTGTGCACTAGGGTTGCAAACCCTAGGGTGGATATGCGTATGCATATATATGACTATATTTTGCATGAATGTGAAGTTTTGAGTGATTTGTTAACCAAATTCTAGAGTTGCAAGTTTCAGATTTTATATTAAAAAAATGAGTTTCAGTTTATTGATGATTTAGCCCTTCAATTTTTGTGCAAATGGATTATAAATTTGGTGACGTGATCTATGTTTATGGAGTAAATATAAACTCATTTTTGAATGGGATGTTTTTAAGGCTAAAAACACATAAATTTCAGACTGAAAGAGAAATAAGTTTTCAGTTTTGGCAAGTTTAAGTTGTGATTTCGAATGTATAAAACTATAATTTGTTGGATGAAATTCTCAGTTTTGAGGGAAGTATGTGTTTCATTTTTGAAAGATAAATGTTTCAGAATTTAAAGAGTTATTTTCAGTTTAAAGATGTATGAATTTCAGATTTTGAAACTATGAAATTTCAGATTTTAGGGATAAATTTCAGAATAGAAAGAGTTTTATTTAAGTTTTAAAGTTGATAAATATTCCAGAAATTTGATTGTGTTTTCATATATGGAAACGAGTATTTTAAATGGGCAATAAAGATGTTTGGAGAAATTGTTTTGTTTCAATAAATGAAGGGGTCTTTAAGGAAGTAAATTGTTTATTAAATGAGGAATGGGTATGATAGAGTGATTATGGATAAATGAATGCTTATATTTCATATGAGATGATCTTAAATGAGATGTTGAAATTATGTTTGAGAACTTGTGGAAAATGGTGTTTCCACATATGAATAAAAGAAAGAATGTTTTGATGATTGAACCAAGTAGTGGTTCATATTGAAATTTAGGGTTATTGTGAGAACCCTAGAAAGATTGTTGAGAATTATTTGTTGTGAGCCTTAGAGGATGAGCAGGACCCAGGACTACCGGCAGTGAATTATTTGATTATGGGAATTAGCCAAGGAGGGCTAGTGTTCCTAGTTTTGTGGATTTAAGTCCGGTAGAATGGAGCTAGCTCTAGGTGGCTCAAGCTACTCCTTTTTACACATAAGGACAGACATTAGATGGTAATATGATGAAATAAGGGCAAACGTGAGTATGTGGGCTCTAGGATGATCCGCAGAGCGAGATAGATCCCCATTATTCTGGGACAAGGGTATGAAAGGCCCCAGGATGATCTGCGGAGTGGGATTATCTCCAGAATTCTGGGACAAGAGCAATGCTCATGGGACATTTGTGCAATAAGGTTTCCATGATAACCTGCGGAGTGAGGTATTCTTTAAACGAGTTACCGGATGAAAGGGGAAGGCCTCCAGGATGTTTCGTGGATAGAGCCTGACCTCCAGTATTTCGGGGAGAGAACCAATACTTGTAAAATGCCGAAATCTCGTAGTAGTCATGGTTGTAGGTTGCATAGCGTGGGATCGAATCCCAAAATGTGGTGAACGATAAGGTCATGCCCTCGGACCTATATTGTATGGGCAGCATAGAATCCGAACAAGCATGCATTAGTAGGCATCGTATACACTTGTGTTTTCCTTGAACTTTGTCTTGTGCATTTCGATGTTTTTCTGTCGTATATTTTATTCTTACAATTTCAGTATTTATTGTTAATTTATGATTCTTTTATTATTATTTTATTTGTGCAACAAGTGTGTGGTTGTGAGACTTTGGAGAGTCGCTGTTTTTATCAGCATTGCGTTAGTTGCATTCAACTGACTTGCCCACTTTTCTGGTCAATTTTGCAGAATTTGTAAGTAAGTGGCTTGAGCAAGGTTAGAACTTGGGCTTATGATGACTGGAATTTAACTGTTGAGATGTGTTGTATTAAATGTGTTAAATTTTCCGTTGTGCATTGTAATAAAGAACTGTTCTAAAGAAAAGTTATATTTTCCCCGTGTTTTATATTGTGTTTGGTTTACATTGGAGTAAAGATTCTGGATTTGTGTCTCGTATTTCCTATAATGAAATTCTGGGTGCTACAGAATGTGAACGAACAACGAAAATGAGAAAATCCCAGCATCAACGGCGGGGACAGCAAGAGTGTGGACAACAACACATCAAGAACGGCGACAACGACAGCAAGTCAGCAAGCACGGCTATGGCGGCGGCATGATGACAACGGCAACGAGCAAGTATGGACGCATAACGAAGGAGAGGTCGGCTGCAGTTGCAATAGAGGGAAGCAAGGGTGATCGGTTGCGGCAGTGTGGAGTTGCTGTCGGTGGAGTGTTTTTGGGTTGCGGGAGGGTAGCAAGATGGTCAGCGTGTTGGGGGGGGGGGGGGGTAAGGGGATGATGAGGGAGAGTTGCTGGGTGTCGGGATTGTTATTGTTCGGGTTCGGTTGGAGTGTGGTCTACGGAGGAGAGGAAGGAGGCTTGGGGTGGTGATGCAAAGGGGCTTGCGGTGTTGGAGGAAGGATTGGAGGGCAACTATGGAGGATGAAGAAGAGCTCGAGTTTTTTGGGTTTCGAGATGAAGAAATGGAGAAGAGGAGGTGACGACAAATGGAGAAGAAATAGAAGATTAGGGTTAAGTTAATTAATTAGGGATTAGGGATATATATAGTAGGATGGTATGTAGTATATGGGCTTGGGTTAAGTTCAAAAACTAATAAATCAAATAACATATTATAGAATGGGTTAAGACTGGGCTTTGGTTTGGGCTTCACAATATAAATAAGTAATCAAAAGAAAAGAACTAAGATTATTGGATGAAATATGATTTGGGTTAAAATCTATAATCATTTGAAGAAGAAAAAAGTTGGCTACAATATGATTGATGATTAGAAAGAACTTTAATAAGAGATCCAAACCGAATTTAAGAGTGAAAAATAATTTATAAGGTATCAAAATACAGAAAATACACAAAAATTATGTAGGTGAAAACGGGAGTCACAAGGAGGCTCGTGTCCCTTAGGAGGAACATTCCTCACCCACTTAGCCGAAAGGATGGTCTGTAGATCACTTGCAAGACTACTATACTGTTCAATGTTTTAGCGTGGTTTTGTAGTGATGCTTTTATTTGAAGTTGTAGACTCATTGTGGTGGGTAATTGTAACACTGTTCATAGTTTTGTACTTGCAAATTTTGATAGTGGCATTGGATCTGAATACATAGATTTGTGATAGTTCCATGATTTGTAGAGAAACTTTTTGTTTGTGCGATGAAGAAATCTTTTATAAGCTTGATCCTTCCTATGTAACTTTTTGTGTGAAATTGATGAGTCCTTGACCGAATTCTTGTGAAGAGCGAGGCCTCGAACTCATTGTTTGTAGCTAATGAACTATCGATGGGGCTCTAGCAATGTGCGTAATGTTTCACGGAGTTAGAACTTGTCTATCTTGTATCCAACTAGTTGTAGGAGTAACTCTAAGGAAGAGTTGGACTCCAAACTTGCTCTATGGGCGATTCGCTAGTTATATAAGAAACTCTATGGAAGAGTTATTCTCCAAACTATCTATATGGTTCCTTCAACGAATTGAGAGAGTCACACCGTGTGACGAGTTGAACTCCGAAACTTGCTTTTTTGCAAGTTTGTTGGAGTAACTGCAATCCACGATTTTGGACAGCTAATATGTCTTTAAGGAAATTTAACCAGTTTCAGGAACAGATCGAATGGAGAGTTGAGCTTTGAACGTGCTTGGTTGCAGGTTGCTCAAGCAACTCCAAGCCATGGGTATGGATTCTAAACTTGTTAATTTAGGAATTTAACAGGTTACAAGAGCAGATCCAATTGTGAGTTGAGTTATGAACATGCTTGATTGCAGGTTGTTAGAGCAACTTCGAGCCATGGGTATGGACTCCAAACTTTTCGTCGAGGTTTTAACTAGTTGCAGGAGCAGATCGAACGACAAGTTGAACTCTAAACTTGATATGTTGCAAATTGCT
Organism: Hemerocallis citrina; assembly: GCA_017893485.1. Taxonomy (NCBI): domain Eukaryota; kingdom Viridiplantae; phylum Streptophyta; class Magnoliopsida; order Asparagales; family Asphodelaceae; genus Hemerocallis; species Hemerocallis citrina. The sequence continues at coordinate 83 of JACEHZ010000673.1, read as the reverse complement.
AGAGTAACTCCGAGCCACGAGTATGGATTCCAAACTCGTCTTATAAGGAGCTTTTAATGAATATTTTGTGCCATTTTTAGGTA